>OY982961.1:9247276-9847276 GCA_963890685.1 Plagodis pulveraria | reverse complement strand
ATTCTCCGATTGTACTTGTATGTGATAAACAAATGAACTATAATATTTAAAAAAAGAGTATATTAGTCGCAAGAAACCTATAGATGCATTTGCTTCCATTGGTGGATTATTATTATTATTTTTTGCGTTCAAAGGAGCCATAATATCAACAGTAAATGAATTGATCATTACTTCCTGAAAAACCTTAAAATGTTTTTTTTTTTCAATACCTAATCTTTTAGTTTTGCGCATATATAAGTAGGTACAAACTTAGTATTTTGCTCACGTGGGTCAGGTTTTTTTTTTCTAAGAAATAAGGAGTGTGATAATAAGATCATGTTTTTGTTACTATGTTTATGATTTAATTTTATAATTACATTTAATTCATTACTTTTTTTCGTTTGAGACATAATACTTAAAGCTGCTTTATATTACGGCCACAGCGCTGCTGCACAGCCATTATTTGCTCAGTAGGCAAGCTAAAGAGTATGAGAGTTCCAGTAATCTTCTACAAATTAGAAAGCTTTAAATTAGTGGAAATACCTAATTACATAAATTTATTTTCGCTATAAACTAATCAAAAACTATGGACCCGGACCCGCACGGTGAATCCATGGAATGCTAAGTAAATTCGTCTCTTGTTATACCTATCTGGCCTATTGAAGGGTTTGCAAGTACCTACTCATTCATCGTTTGGTGGAGCTGAACTTGCCGACAATAACAAACAGCAATTATGATCACTTTTCTAAAACTTGTCCATAAAGAAAAGGAACATAATCATATTGATGACGATACAAATGAATCGCTCTAATCTCATACCTCGCGCCAGCTGATTGCATCGAACAATCTATAATAACAAGCGATAATCGTTGGACGGCAGTCGACGCGTTCGTGTCAAATCCGACAAAATTAATGTTGGCAATAACCGTTAGAGGCCAAAGACGAAATTCTCACGAGCAAGAGTTTCGTGTGGACGGTGCATTACGAATTTGTCGCGTTGTCTTGGAACGAGGATATGGGAACAGGTAACGACGTCGCAACTTGACTATTTCTCTTTCGTAAGCCACTGATGTCGAGAATTTGGTTATATTGCGCTAGAACTGATTAAACCAGTATAGGTTAAAAGGATTCTATTTGTTCTTCCAGTGTTTTTTACACGGGCTGGCCACTAAGTCGTAGGAAGTGACGAAGAAAAAATACCAGAAAGTGCCAACCTTTGACTTGAAGAACTGTCTTCTTACATTGCGATCCCCAAAACCCCCAAAACGATGGACGCCGTCCAGCTGTCGATGTGAAAATATGATGTCAAGTATTCTTCCTTAATGGACTCTATACTAAATACTTCATAAAAGTCGTTGGTAATAAACAACAAAATTTTCTAATTTTTAGGTTCGGATAAAGTAGCGGTTACGCTCTACCAAAAAACAAAAATGGCACAAAAAGTTATGTGATACCCTCCTGCCAACCTGCGTCCTATACATAGGACATTGACTTGCCTAAAATATATCCCAATAAGAATCAAAATAAATGTCTCTTCAAGGCAGGAGGTTAATCAAACCCTTACAAAGCATTTAGGTACTTTAAAAGCACTATAAGTACCTAAGACCTAAGCTTCGCTTGATCACGTGCCCACCTTGCAGATTAAAATACTTGAACTGAAAGGTACACATAGAAATGAAACAACTCCCTCGCATTTAATAATAACTATGTTAATTAACACCTTTATCTTCTTATCTTTAAATTAATTCATAAACGCATGTCAAAACATTGATAGTTAAACATCAGATAGTTAACCTGCTAAGCTACAAAACTTTGAGGGTCAAGCACCTGTCCATAATGTTTTATTACATGTTCTATTTAATATAACACGATCTAACAGTTTGTAAGCCATAAATTTTGCACATAAACAAGCACTAGAAAACAATTAAATACCGATAAATATTCATTTACGATAAATTTTAACAGTCATAAATCCGTAAGTTAAGCCATGTAACTATTTAAAATATTTATGCGACAACGTAAATCTACCTACGTGTACTAATAATTTTCTATTTATGGTATCATTCGTTAACAACAATATAAGCTTTGCTCTAAAAGAATTTAAGATGTTAGTGGCATTCATTTTAGCCGTGTAACATATCAACACTGGTATTTGGTTGATGAATATTTTGTACTGAAAAATAAAAGACGGCTTTTTTTTATGCCTGATAGGTTAGCCTTTGACCACTATCTCACCTGATGGTAAGTGATGATGTGGTCGAAGATGTTGTTCAGGCTAACCTAAAAGTACTGGCTCTCAAGGACAGCTGTCGGAACACACCGTTAGGTGCTTGGCGACAGATTTTCTACTTGAGGGTGGTAGCTAGCCAGGCGGGCATTCGCAAAATGCCCTACCACCATGCTATAACGACTGCCATCCTAAGACGACAACCGGGACCGACGGCTTAACGTGCCCTCCGAAGCACGGAAACTCTCAGTAGTAATGTCACTAGCGGTCACCCATCCAACTCATGACCGCGCGCGACGTTGCTTAACTTTGCTGATCGGTTGAGAACAGCTAAGTAAACTTCGCTACGAGTGCTTCAAAAAATTAAAATTTAACCTTATTCGATATAACAACCGATACAATAATAAAGTTCACCTTAGGCAAACGCTGGAGTCATGGACAACGCAGGCAGTTTATGGAGGGAAATACAAAATTTAAATATTTTGATTAGTTTTGTTGCTAGGTTGTCTAACTATTGTATTTGATCACTTAATATGCGAGAATCGGAAAATATTCGTTACGATATTATATATATAAGGTCGAATACATTTGTTATTTGGGTATGGCAGAGATAAATTAGAAGCCGCCAAGTGCGAGTGGGACTCGCGCACGAAAGGTTCCGTACCATTATCTGTAACCAAATCCTGCAAGTTACTTTTGGCAGTGTCCGATTGAGCTACCCAGCTCCAACCCAGGTACGGCGAAAACCTCTTTTATTGTATGGGAGCTCTCTTAATTATTTATTTTATTTTAATTAACTATATTTAAGGAAACTTAAACTAAATATTCTGTGAATAGTTAAAGCGTCTACCTGTCGCAGTTATTTGTATCGAGCAAGAAACAATAAAAAAAAATAAAAAAATGTTGTATGTGAGCCCCCTAGTATTTGTTGTAATGGTGAATGTAGTTATATAAATGTAATAATTTATTTTTAAACGTTGAGATAACAACACAATAGGTACTTAAATAGTTTATGGTAAAAAAAAAATATGTTGTGTAATAGTTGCAATAGAAATAGGTACATCATCTGTGACAATTTCAACTGTCTAGCTATCACTGTTCTTGAGATACCTGGTGACAGACGGACGGACGGACAGCGAAGTCTCAGTAATGGTGTCCCGTTTTTACCCTTTGGGTACGGAACCCTAAAAAACATGAAAATAGAATAAATTCTGTGAAGATGAGAGCATTGAGAAGCATGATTGGAGTGAAACGGAGTGCATGTGTGATAAGGGAACGCTGTGGTGTAAATGAGGATTTAGTAACAAAAATCGAGAAAGATATGTTAAGATGGTTTGGACAAGTGAACGGAAGGGGAAGACCTAAGGCTAATGTTCCGAAATCAGATTGAAAGTTCTGAAAAAATGCCAGGTCAGAAGTACTCTAAACCGACGCTTATGTATGACAGGATTGATGAGTGCAGATGAAGCGAAAGAGATTTGTAAGGATCGTAGCAAATAGAAATCTGTGGTCTCTGCCTACCCCTACGGAAAAGAGGCGTGATTTTGTGTATGTTCATTTTTTTTTTTTCTTTTTTTTTTTATGTTGTTGTGACGGAACAAGCTCGAGGCCCACCTGATGTTAAGCGGACTAACCTCTGCCTATAACAGATGCATTTCATTCACGAATTGCACTGCGCCCGTCACCTTGAGACATAGTTGTTAAGTCTCATGTGCCTGTAATTTCACTGGCTCTCAAGGACTGCTGCCGAAACACACCGTTAGGTGCTTGGCGACAGATTTTCTACTTGAGGGTGGTAGCTAGCCAGGCGGGCAATCGCAAAATGCCCTTCCACCATGCGGTGAAGCTCAAGCCGATGGTGGGGATCGAACCAGGGTACTGCGGCGCGGCAGTCCATAGCTATAACCGCTCGGCCATCATTGCTTCATTTGTTAGTGTACAGTTAAACGTAATTGTTAACGATTTTGATTTTGTTAGGAGTAATTTATGGAATTATGTGCATTGGATCAAATTTTTTTTTCAACAATATGAGCATTATTGTTTTAAACTCGCACATAGCATAACCATGTAGAATAGTTATTGTTATAAAATATTGCTATAAAATTATTCAAATTTTGAATTTCGCGCCATAAGCAAAAGTTTCCACCTTAAAAGCTAAAACAGCAGATGAGGAAAAGGTGTCTTTACATTCACTTCGTATGAACTCATATAAATATAGGGCTGGCAAGGCTATATTTGGAGTTTGAAAGGTGTCTAGGTCTATGGTAATACCATAGTTAAGTCGTTTCGTAAGGTACTGCATAAAGTTGAGTCATACCCTATACCCGTAGCTCTACCAATTGATACAAAGTTCGATTGTTTCTCGCAATCTCGTCAATTATGTATGGTTGATAGCTTGAATTGAACCTGTGATATGGGAAAACGTTTTTATTAACATCGCTTAGATTCAATTTCTTTTGGGTTTTCTATACTTTGAAGCGACGAAATTCCTATAAAAACGCCTTGAAATTGACCCAAATGCCTATGTTGTTACATTGTGTACACCATGATGAAAGGAGATCAATGCGTTCAGAATCTCAGAGTTCGGAGTGCAGCTGTTTGGTTATTTTATTTTGAAGGAGTGATGGCTCAGTGGCATTGCCTATGGACTGCTACACAGTAGGTCCATGGTTCGAATCCCGCCGCGGGTTAGAGCTTCACCACATGGTGGAAGGGCATTTTGCGAATGCCCGCCTTTGACCAGAAGATGTTGTTTAGGCTAGCCTAGAATTACTGGCTCTCAAAGACAGCTGCCGGAACACACTGTTAGGTGCTTGGCGACAGATTTTCTACTTAAGGGTGGTAGCTAGGCAGGTGGGCATTCGCAAAATACCCTACCACCATGCAAAAAAGCAAAAAATAAAATGATTTTGACTTTAACTTTGACACTTTTAGGTGCATCGTGACAGATTTTCTTTACTAATACCCGTCTAGTATCCTCAAGGATACTAGACGGGTATTCGTAAAATACCATACTACCACACAAAGTTTCTGTTTTTATAGGCCACCCAAAGACCAGCTGCATAACCGGTACTGATTTTAATGTCTCTTCCAAAGCACGAAAGCGCATTGTAAATGCTATACTAGCGGTCTCACATCCAAGTGTTGACTGCACCAGTTAAAAGCAACTAGGCGAGTTCTGCTAAAAGTAACACAATTATTGAGCAAAATTGTACTTCAACAGTTACATAGATGTAACTGTGATTACTAACTTCAATTTTTATTACTGAGTAAGTGTAAGTACTTACTCAGTAATAAAAATTTAAGTAAGTTGACTTAAATGAAAAGATTTTTCAAGTAGCTAGTAGTATCATTTTTGTGTTAAAGAGGTGAAAAAAGTATAGTACTTTCCTCGGTAATGGGTAAAGGTTTGTTAATATGCATTCGTGTTGAGCAGCAATCTCTCGCTAAAAGCCGGATTCTAGTCTTAATCGAAGCCCCACGGAAATCTCAAAAGTTAACTGTTTATAGAATCCTTTGTTACAATTGGGAGGCATTATGTCACTGTGATGTAACACACCGCTTTATCCCCTATCGCATAGAATCTCATTTACAAATTACTGGAGTATTTTTTTTTTGTGGTGGGCGGGAATCGAACCCGCGTCCTCCGATTTCGCGCCGGATGCTCATTCCACTCGGCCACCGGAACCTTACTCATTCGATTCAAAAATTTGTACTCCAGTTGTATTAATTTAACCATCATAGGGGACGGTGCGCGGTCATTCACCAGACTACCGAAAAAAGAAAAACATAACTCTCGCAATTTTGTCACTACCCTTCAAGTTACCTTACATTCACGCTACCTTCTATATTTAAAATTTGCATAAAATCTCCTAAATAGTAAATTTAATTGAAATCTAACCCCTCACTACACTCTGATTCTGCTCATTTTAACTCTTATTTATTTACACTAATCAATCAACAACACAAACAAAATTATAATAAACATAATCAAAGTCAAATAGATTACCGTAATTAATTTAAAGGTCTATTCACACGAAATATCGATTTGAATATAAATCGAATGTGCTTAGTTCACATTAAACTCGGCGTGGGCGGACGGTGCTTAGATTTTACGATTGTTTAAGCTTTATGATTAAACTCTACAATATCTGACATGAAACTGTCGCAATTTAGCTAGAAACTTCCTAATCAAAATATTTGATGGCCTACTGCCCGTGTGTTTGCTGCTTAGCCCATGCAAACTGTCTTTGGAATACTAGAGAATGGTTTTAATACTAAAAGATAGTTGTCAGGTCGAAGCATATGTGTATAAATATTTTAATTTATGAGTATGCATAACTTTTGACTGCATACATTGAATATTACAGATTTTAGATTGGTGATTTAGTACCATCAAATTTCATCAACTTCGGTAAAGTTTCATTTATACGCAATTAACTGCCTGTGATTTCACTGGCTCTGAAAGACAGCTGCCGGAACACACCGTTAGATGCTTGGCGACAGATTTTCTACTAGAGGGTGGTTGGTAGCCAGGTTATTCATTTATACGCAATGAACTGATTTTGCGAATGCCCATTCGTGAGTGACCTAACGGTGTGTTCCGGCAGCTGTCCTTCAGAGCTATGAAATCACAGGCACTTGTCTCAAAGTGACGGGCGCAGTGCCGTTCGTGACTTGTGATGAAATGCATCTGTTACAGGTAGATATTAATCCGCTTAGCATCAGGTGGGTTTCGAGCTTCATCAGTCACATAAAAAAAAGCTGATATTAGTATTTGTCACTATGTTTATATCTAGATAAGAGAGACCTAGTAATTGAAACTTTCCCGTTGGGACCATTAAAGTAGGTAATTAATCTAGTTCAAAACGCGTCACTGATAAGAGTGTTTTGTTTAAAAAGAAACAACTTCTAACACTGTAAAATATGAAATAATTTGTGAAATTAGGGAATGAAAATTTGACCTCAGTATTTGATCTTTGTAGGAGTGCTAGTACGCGATTCCGATTTTTTTAATGCTGTGTTAACTTTACGACCAATGTCAAAACACAAAAATCCAACTCATGACCGCAGCGGACGTTGCTTAACTTTGCCGATCAGTCCAGAATTGCTAAGCAAACTTCGCTACGAGCGCTTCGAAATAATATGTGCTTCGAAGTAATATACATAATATGTATAATTTTTGTTCATTTTTGTCATGTGAAAAACATATTGATTAAAAAATCCTATTGCACAGTTTCTGATTACATAAACGACAAAAATGCCTGGACAATTCCGCCTCCGCCATGCTATTGCCTGTCACCTACATAATTTAAACAAATATTGCAATAACTCTATTATATAGTAAGTATGTAACACATTGTTAAAAGATGTTTAAAATAATGGTCCCGAGTTTCTTCCCCGTTCTTCTCGCAGTGGCTCTATACAATTTATTTGCTGACCGTGGCAGTACAATGTAGAATATTTCAATACTAAAATTTGTAAGTGTATGTGACCTTTATAAGAGCGTCGTAGACGCCTAAATTGAATAAATGATTTTGACTTTGTTCAGAATATGCTTTTTACCATCTTTTGATAATGTCTTAATCGTCCTTAACCTTTTATTACTCCGAGGTGAGACGTATAGGGTCAAATGCTAAAGCGTATCAATAACTAAAAAGTGACACAGCATGTATATATTTTTGTACGAACAAATTACTTTATAGAGTTCCAATTTTATTGATTTCCGGGATTAATCATAAGGCGCTATTACACGCGCGTCCTTGCCGCCGCGTGTCAGATTTGTAACAAAAACCGCTTCCTAGGACATAAACACAATAGCTCAGTATGTCATGCCGTGCCCACATTAGCGTTAATACCGTGACCGCGACTTATTTGGCGGTCCCTGCCATAGTTCAAGGCTTAAGAGGTTATGTACAATGGTTTGAAAAACGCTACAGACTAACAACTTAACATGTAAAGTTAAAGGTGGCTCCTATATATTTAAATAACAAATTTAAAAATAAAATTGATCAAATGCGAGTTGTACCAGCATGGGCTGTGTATTTATATAAACAAATGTGTCATCTTCTATATAATAGCATTTTCTATATATATGCTGTATCAGCCGTTTTGTTCACTGCTGAACACAGCCTCTCCTATTAAGGGGGGGGTTTGCCATAATCCCCACGCTTGGCAGGCATCTTGGGGATTACGCAGCTTAAGATATCAGTTCCACAGAAGGCGCTGCTGCCCACCTTCCGGTATTTTACCTTTAGTCGCCTCTTACGACACCCACAGACAGCAATGGGGGCGATGACGGGCGAATTTAAGATAGTTTTTAAGATATAACACCTTACACTGACCACCATCTAAGTGTAAATAGTAAATAATGATTGGAGAATGATATTGTAAAACTAGTTAATATAATAAAATAAAAATTAATCTAAAAAGAGTACGGACCACGAGTCTGTAGTGCGATATTCAATTATTAAAAAAAAAAAAAATGGAGTGCGACATCCTTGCCTGGCTCCCCACGGGCATATTTCTTATATACATAATATGGATAGTTTCCAAGCTAAACAGGAAAAAAGAGAGGAGCAATAGTATTTCTTTGTCTTTAGTATTTTGAAACCATAATTATTATGAAGTAATTCAAGTTTAGATTCGGAAAAAAACTATCACTGTGATTATTGTTTAAGAGATGATCATTCTATAAGTTATTATATCGATCACGCTATAATTTACTGTGATATGTAGAAAATTCTAAAAAAATGTACTTATAGTAGCTTATAAATTCCGTTATTGCAGGTAAATTTTCCCGTGGGGTGCCGGGTTAGAATTGCACCTCCCCATATCATACCGTGGGTGTCGTAAGAGGTCACTATGGGAAAAATACTGGAAGGTGGGCAGCAGCGCCTTCTAAAGAACTGCCTTCTTACACTGCGATGCCCAAGCCACCTGCCAAGCGTGGAGATTATGGCAAATACCCCCTAAACAGGGGAGGCTGTGTTCAGCAGTGGACTATCCGGCTGAAACAGTAACAGTAAGTAAATTTTAAAATGTTTGTAACTGAACTGTTTAAAACATTTTTTTTTTGAAGCTACATAGGCTTACTAAAAAACTAAAGTTTCAGCCAGATTCAACATAATAGGTTATCTTATTTCTATAGTTGAAGCCCTGCTTTCTGCTTTAGTATTAATACTGTGTTGCAGAAAACAGTGTCTTCCCCAAATAATGAGGACAAGTTACATACCTAATATATTACAATTTTTAACTGGTTACATAAATGAAATATCTCAAGGTATAAACAAAACTGGTTATTTTATATTTAGTGTGTGTATTAGAGCGTGTGTGTGTGGTATATTGGGTCGAGAGAGTGTATGTGTGGCGGTGGGGTTAATGTAAGAGTGTGTGCGAGTGTGCTACTGAGTGCGTGCGTGTGAGTGTGAGAGCATGAGCATGAGATCAGACTGCGCGATAATCGCAACAAATGTAAAATCACCTTTATACATTTGCGATGTTAATAGTGTCTCGCGGCGATCCGTAGATTTCAGAAGAGACAATTACAAATGATTGTGCCCCTCGGTCACATGTGACTTACGGACTGACTTCTTTGTCTTTTTATAGTCATTTCGTTGTGTGATTTATGTCCAAATTGAAGCTTATGAGAATTGCGTGCATGTGATGTTGAAATTTAAGAAACTAGAGCAGTTGTTAAGTTTTTAGGATCTATTTGATGAACTAGATTTTTCATCAATTAGATTTTGCTTTAATAAGGCAATATCTATCGTTACACTCAGTGCGTAATATACTCTATATATTTTTATGTTAGGCCGGGAGCTCATCGTGTTTTTCAAAATTTATCAGAGTGTTTGGTCGATGTAAGTTGTGATCAAAATGCTGGCACCTATTTGGCTCAATGAATCAGTATTTCAATTTAACGGAGCAATGCTGACAGAATGCTGGGCACGGTGCCTATTATGAACAGGATGGAATAGGGACCTGGGCAAGAGGACTCTCGTTTCGCCTCTTTGTTAATTTTAAACTCAAAATCGCCATCTTTGAAATTATATTTGGAAATCCATAGATCTTGTATACTGTACTGTATTAGCCGACTCGTCCACTGCTGAGCACAGCCTCCCCTATTGAGGATTTGCCATAATTCCCACGCTTGGCAGGCGTCTTGAGGATCTCAGTTCCTCAGAACGTGCTGCTGCCCACATTCCGGTATTTTAACCTTAGTGGCCTCTTACGACACCCATATACGTAACAATGGTCCCCCATTGTGACATTCTATCCCGGCACCCCACGGAGCAATTGTTTTTGTTGTATACGGATAGTAAATTTCTAAGATTAACATATTCATACCGTTATTACACAATCTGATCCCACGATGACGTAAAAGCGAATTTTAGCGGTAATAATTTCAATTTAAACTCCGAACTATATCTGGGCATGGGTAATGAGCTGCAATGACGGCTTATTACCACCGTGAGTCAACACCAACGCCTGTCAAAGCCAATTGGATTTATCCTTTGTTTTATGAAATTATTTGTAATATCGCTCACCTTAACACGTGTAGCCACCTTATACTGTGCGACCTTATTACTAATAGCATTACGTTCTAGGCAATCTTTGGATGAAGAAGAAATATACAGGGTCCTAATAAGGACGGGGATGGATTTAAAAGGCAGAAAATTTACATAATGAACAAAGTAGGATAACTTTTAGTCTGATTCTAAATGATTGTGGATAGGCTGTTGAAAAATGATTACTTATGTGTATGAAAGGTGTGATGTGAGAATCATCTTTGTTATCAGATGAACCACTGCAAGAGGAACGGACAAGAAACTCGGGGCCATTTTTTAAACGATCTTTAAAAATGTGTTAGAAATAGAGTATACAATTATAACAACATTTATTTACAAATTATTGGAGCACTATGTTTTTTTTTGTTCTGGACGGAAATCGAACTCACGTCCTCCGATGTTGCATACCTATTCCACTCGGCCACCGGAACCTTTATTCTCTTTGGAGCCGAAACTTTGTGCTAAGATTGTATTACTTTAACAGTCATAAGGGACCGTTCGCGGTCATCAATCTACTAGACTTCATCTGACGGGAAGAAGTGCTTTTTCAACTTAACTCTCGCAACGATGTCGCTACCCTTCTATATTTTTTCTACAAAAAAAATGTGGTCCAGTAATTTGTAAATGTGTTTTCAGCTTAGCACGTATTTAGAAATATATATTTGTTTAAATTACATAGGTAACAGTTGATAGTTTGGCAGAAGCGGATTGGTCAAAGCATTATTGTCGTTAAAATAATCAATAACTGTATTTGTGGCTTTCTTAATAGGAGACAACTGAACTCTTCGACAAGGTGCAACAAAGCCGGTCATTCATCAAAATCCGTTTGACACAGAATTAAAGGTTGTAACTAAGTCTCTATTATTATGTGATTATAGTTTCTGCTCTTCCCACGAAGTAATGTCATAGTCCAAACAGGCTATACTTGCAATAATTATGCAAATAAACTTGCATTAATTGTAAATGAGCATTATCACTTACCGCCATTGAAGGAGCTGCAACCGTTATATCATTGTAATAAGTAATAAATTGTGAGATAGGCGAGGACTTAGTTAACATTTTATTAGGAACAACCACACAACTAGTATAAAATAATAGACTTTTGAAGCGCTCGTAGCGAAGTTTACTTAGCTGTTCTCAAACGATCAGAAAAGTTAAGCAACGTCGCGCGCGGTCAAGAGTTGGATGGGTGACCGCTAGTGACATTACTACTGAGCGTTTCCGTGCTTCGGAGGGCACGTTAAGCCGTCCGCGTCGGTTCCGGTTGTTGTCTTAGAATGGCAGTCGTTATAGCATGGTGGTAGGGCATTTTGCTAATGCCCGCCTGGCTAGCTACCACCCTCAAGTAGAAAGTCTGTCGCCAAGCACCTAACGGTGTGTTCCGGCAGCTGTCCTTGAGAGCCAGTACTTCTAGCTTAGCCTGAACAACATCTTCGACCACATCATCACTTACCATCAGGTGAGATAGTGGTCAAAGGCTAACCTATCAGGTATAAAAAAAAAAAAAAAAAACTGATTTCTTCTTGCAAACTTTTCCTGTTAGGTAAGTTCAAGCGCTCGTAGCGAATTACTAATTTACGAGAGAAAAAATTATAGTCATGTGATTAATAGTAATTCGCCAAGCAGGCGTTATAGCAAACACAACAATATTAAAAAATAGCTCGTAGCGAAGTTTGCTTAGCCCTTCTTAACACATCACATCCGCCGCAGTCATGAGTTGGATGGGTAACCGCTAGTGACATTACTACTGAGCGCTTCCGTGCTTCGTGCAGGTTAAGCCGTCGGTTCCGGTTATTGTCTTAGGATGGCAGTCGTTATAGCATAGTGGTAGAGCATTTTGCGAATGCCCGCCTGGCTAGCTACGATTCTCAAATAGAAAATCTGTCGCTATAGCTCTCAAGCACCTAACGCTGTCCTTGAGAGCTAGTAATTCTAGGTTAGCCTGTAATACATCTTCGATTACATCATCATTCACCATCAGGTGAGATAGTGGTTAGCCTATCAAGTTTAAGTATAATAAGTATTAGAAAAAAACAATATGCATGGATTTGATAAGTAATCTAAACATTATCAATGTTAGTATAATAACACTATTTGTGGATTACATGATGAGGTCAGGAGTTGCTTATGATGATTTACAAAGCAATCGATTTTTTGTCGTTAATATAATTAAAAATAAACATTTATGATCCAATAATAATACAGCAGCAAATTTTTCTATTAGTAATTATACGCTTTATAATGTGTTTTTTTTGTGTTATTGTGACGGAACAAGCCCGAGGACCACCTGATGTTAAGCGGTCTAACCTCTGCCTATAACAGATGCATTTCGTTCACTGTGCCCGACACTGAGACGTACAGTTGTTAAGTCTCTTGTGCCTGCATTTTCCCTGGCTCTCAACGACTGCTACCGCAACACATCGTTAGGTGCTTGGCGACAAATTTTCTACTTGAGTGTAGTAGCTAGCCAGGCAAGCATTCGTAAAATGCCCTGCCACCATGCGGTGAAGCACAAGCCCGCGGCGGGATACGAACCATGGACCTGCTGCACGGCAGTCCATAGCCAATGCCACTGAGCCATCACTGCTTCAAAATGGTAATAAAAGATTAATGGAAATAAATTAATACAATTTTGTTACCAAATAGTCTATACAATGAAGCAGTGATGGCTCAGTGGCATTGGCTATGAACTGCCGCGCAGCAGGTCCATGGTTCGAATCCCGCCCAGAGCTTGAGCTTCACCGCATGGTGGAAGGGCATTTTGCGAATGCCCGCCTGGCTAGCGACCATCCTCAAGTAGAAAATCTGTCGCCAAGCACCTAACGGTGTGTTCCGGCAGCAGTCCTTGAGAGCCAGTGAAATAACAGGCAAAATGAGACTTAACAGGTATGTCTCAAGGTGATGGGCGCAGTGCAGTTCGTCACTTGTGATGAAATGCATCTGTTATAGGCAGAGGATACCGCTTAACATCAGGTGGGCCTCGCGCTTGTTCCATCACAATATCATAAAAAAATAAAAATAAAAATACAGATAGGCTTCTATGCTTCCGTAGCAGCAAATATTATCCTAGTGGCTGGTACAGCGGCATTAGTATCGGATGTCGTGAGTTCAGAGAGCGTAGGCGCGTTGACACGGGCGAGTCAAGTGGCACGTTACAACACCGAGAGCTAGTGCCCACATTCGCTGAGTCAGCACTTGAATTGTGCAAATGAGCCTCCGACTGTGACATTGTAAATTAACTATGCGTATTTGTATTTACTTTAACATCAATTGACAACAAAAATATAGGGTAATACAAAACGTTAGGTAAATTATTTATTGCTGATAAGCCACAATATCACCTGATAGTAAGGGATGATGTGGTCGAAGGTGTTAACAGGCTTAATCTAGAATTACTGGCTCGCAAGTACAGCTGCCGGAATACACCATTAGGTGCTTAGCAACAGATTTTCTACTTGAGGATGGTCGCTAGTCCATGGCCTGCTTCAATCGTTTTTATTTTTTAATTTGAGCAAGTTTTCATTTTTATTTCTAGTTATAGAAATTACTAACGGCTTGCCCCAGGCTTCGCACAGGTATTTAGCAAACATTCCAAGAAAAATCTATAGCCTATGTTCTTCAGGGATAATGTAGGATTCTAATGGTGAAAGAATGTTTCAAATCAGTTCTGTTTCAGTTTATTCGTTACATACAAAAATACCAATCTTTCCTTTTATATTATGCAGTGTAGATAGATATAAAAGAAAAAGGTTACAACTAGAACAGATAACAGTATTAAATTAGGTGCATTTGTGTAATTTTCGTTAACAAATGCAGAGGTCAAGCTATTGAGGAAGCTGAAGAATATAAGTTTCTAGGTCTGATAGTCGATGAGCATTGTAACTGGAAGTCTCATATAAAACAGGTTGCCTTGAAATTAAACAGATTTGTATTTGCCCTAAAACGTTTGCGTCGAGTTTCAAATGAAAAGACTGCTCTCACTGCTTACCACGGTTACGTAGCATCGATTCTTAGATATGGCCTTTTATTATGGGGAAATTCAACTGACATTAATAAAGCTTTTATTGCACAAAAAAAGTGTATTAGAGCCATTTGTGGAATTGGGCCTTTAGTTTCCTGCAGACCTGTATTTAAAACGCTCAGACTTCTCACATTGACAGGTCTTTACATAATGCAGATTGGTTTATTTGTAAAAGAAAACTCGCATTTGTACGCTAAGCTCCATGAAAATGACTATTTCGAGGGTGTGGGCAGAGACCCGACCTGTCTACAAATGCCTACATTTAAAACGGCACTGCGTTGCAAAAACTGTCAAATTATGATTATTAGAGTATACAACAAGATTCCAAAGAGAATAAGAGAGCTCCCTCTAAATTTTTTTAAAATAAGATTACATCAATAGCTTACGAATCACTGTTTTTATGACATGAAAGAATTTTTTGACATAAAGGACCATTGAAATTTTTTTTTTTATTATTTTAATTGACATTGTTAATATTATTTAAATTTAATGGTATTTCAACTTTTTATGTAATGTGACTTTAATTGTATAATGTGTAATTCATATTCGTATTTTGTATGCCAGAAATGGTGAAGCACGCTGAACTACTTTTTAAATATGACCTGATATAACATGTAATTACCGTGTTTCTTACAAATAAATTTATTTCATTTCATTTCATTTCATTTCAAAAGTTTTTGTTTTTGAAATTATAAATAAAATATATATCTATTTAATATAAAAATGTATTTTATTTACAACTACGATTACGATTTCGGCATGCTTAAATATTTTAAGGATTGGGCAATAGTTAATATTAAAACTAATTCGCTAGTGATCCAATGAGGGATTATTCAAATTTACAAGGGATTATGGTTAGCGCAAAATCATCCTATCGGTAACGTATCGATATCGCCTCATATAATCATTCAAACTTTTTTGTATGGAAATGCAATACTACAACGCACTTTTTTTTTTGATTTTATTGTGACGGAACAAGCCCGAGGCCCACCTGATGTTAAGTGGACTAACCTCTGCCTATAACAGACGCATTTCGTCAACGACGAATTGCACTGTGCCCGTCACACTGAGACGTCCAGTTGTTAGGTCTCATTAGCCTGTAATTTTTCTGGCTCCCAAGGACTGCTGCCGGAATACACTGTTAGGTGCTTGGCGACAGATTTTCTACTTGAGGGTGGTCGCTAGCCAGGCGGGCATTCGCAAAATGCCCTTCCACCATGCGGTGAAGCTCAAGCTCTGGGCGGGATTCGAACCATGGACCTGCTGCACGGCAGTCCATAGCCAATGCCACTGAGCCATCACTGCTTCAAAAAACATTTATCAACACCGCCGTATTATTGTATCGGCATCGCATCGACTAGCGACTAACTCACGAGTAATGAAAATGTGGTGAGGTTTATTGGTGCCGAGGCGTTTGATATGCGTTGCCTTTTATTCTAATGTGCTGATGCTTAATACCAGTAATCCTAAATAATGATAGTAAATTACATTAGATATTGAATAAAACATATTTTTTAATTAAACAAGGAAAAGCATTCCGTGTTTTTATTGAAAATGTCAAACTGCGATGATGTCGTCATGGATCGTGATCACACGATCGTAACCATTTTTTTTAATCCAATAAATATTTTATTGGTCATGATACTCGTAATTACTGATCACTTTGAGATAAGCTAAGTTCGAGAAGTGTTAAATAAGTTAAGCTAATAAAATAACCTTGTGGTGAAGTCTTACGCCTTCCGGTTTAGTTACATGCACCCGAGACTAAATTATTTTTTATTTTATTGTGACGGAACCAGCTCTAGGCCCACCTGATGTTAAGCTAGTCCGGTTAACATCCTCCTCTGCCTATAACTGACGCATTTCATCACAAGTCACGAATTGCACTGCGCCCGTCATATTGAGACATAGTTGTTAAGTCTCATGGTGCCTGTAATTCACTTACTCTCAAGGACTACTGCCGGAACACACCGTTCGGTGCTTTGCGACAGACTTTCTACTGGAGGGTGGTGAGCTAGCCAGGCGGGCAATCGCAAAATGCTCTTCGACCATGCACCTATAAAGGAACCCTAAACTTATAACAGTGCTGAATGTAACACCTTTCCGGAAATATATACATAAGTATTTACACCTGCAACTTGATTCTACCAGTTGCGCCACCGGTAGATATACAGGTGTCACAGCATGACTAATAGTAATAGCACAATATATCAGAACTACACTCAGTTAAAGCCTTATTATCTGCTCTGTGGTAACGGCACTTTACGCAATCACTATCTTGCCCCTTAATCACTCACCTTCTCCGATTTTCGACCAAATGCAAATTGCCTTGAATTTAAAGCGCTTACAAAAAAAAACAATAGACAATCGGAGACATACAGTTTACGTAATGGCAAAGAAAAGTATAATGGATAAGAGACTTAAGTCCTGTACTTTATTTGTTACTTACGTCGTTTTTGTTATACGTGCTAAATGGTAACATTTGATCGATGGCATCCATTTTTAGATTCGTTCGGTGCAGTTTCAAAAGTGGAACTCTGTCATTAGTGGTTATTACCAAAGAGGTATGATTCATGGGCCAGTCATTGTCTTGGCTGTGTTTGTTTTGGGTGCTAGTGATGAGAACAATCGTAAGGGTCATGCATGAGCCTCGGACGCTATAATCAAGTTGATACTTTTCTGAAGATAAATGTTGCCATTACGTTTGAAGTTAGAAAGAATTTGGAGAGTTGTTTGGCTTCTTCTTTTAAACATCAAGAATGTAGGTACGCTAGTGTAAAGTCATAGGACAAATAATTATTTTAATAGGTATGTTGTGTTCCGAATTTATTTTATTATAGTGAATGTTATTACACATATTAATACAATAATAGAGCAGATAAATGAGGAGAATCTTCATATAAGAAGCGTGTGTTTTGCGATGTTTGATATAATGTAACGTACAACTTCTACGTGTAATACTACGAGTCTAATACAATTACGCGTCTTTGTGGTGATTAGTTATAGTAGAAGTCAAACAACCTATTCATATTTTTAAAAAGCTAACTAATTTCCAACAATGAAATTTAAAAAAAAACGCAATTTAATTTACATGGATAACGTATTTTTTTTTATTTAAAATCCAAACTTCTAAAACGACTTTGAACAAAAACTTTGTATTCTTTGAAATAAAAAAATCTCCAAGTCAGTTTAAATATGACACAAGTCTGAGGTAAGAACTACACTAGTAACTTCTTTAAAGTCAGTTCAAAATATAATTGAGTCGCTTATTATTATTATGTAATGGCCAAGTGCGAGACATTTTTTTATATATATCATAATTCTCACAAGTGTATTACGATAGGTAAATGCCCAGTACAAAAACATTTAACTGTATATTTTAGATTTCATTCATTTATATTTGACCATATTATCATAGGAATACATGTATTATTTATTCTTATGTATATCATCACACACAAATAGTTAAAGTAGTAAGTATAAAATAAGATTTAAAAGGTAATGCGAAATGAAAGAACCCGGTTTCAAACGCAGCCTGATCCAATGTTGTCGAAGCGCTCATACCAAAGCTTGTTTTCGCTGCAGTCGTCAGTTGGATTGGTGACCACTAGTGGAATTTACTACTAAGCGCTTCCGTGATTCTGAGCGCACGTTAAGCCGCCGTCGGTACCGGTTGTTGTCTTAAGATGCTCTTTGACAGCTGGCAATTCTAGGCTTCACCTGAACAACATCTTTGACTTACCATCAAACAGGTAGCTACAAAATATGTTGAAAATTAACGATCTCTGAAAGGTCAGGTACCGCTCAGATCTATGCTCGATAGGTTAGCCTTTGAAAGAAGAAAGAAAGAAAGAAAGAAAAATGCTTTATTTGTGACACAAATAATACGTTGACACTAAGATGATACAAAATTAAAACTATTCATAATTTGTTCACAAATTGGTCCCAAATCAGCATAATGCTGGTTGTTAGCCAGCGCTGGTCTTCCTTTGGAACCATATTATGGTGACGTCACACACACATACACACAACAGTTCGCCAAATAGAAAAAATAAAATATAATAATTTTACAACACAAAAAATAAACAACAATTAATATAAGTAATTACAATGTTAAGAAAATAAATTAACTTAGAAGTAATATTATACCTTTACATATATAATTTTTACAGCAAAAGATAAAATAAAAATACAATAAAATAATAATAATAACTAAATAATGGATGGTATTTGCATTGCCCAGCCTTCATTATATTGCACTCGTATCGTGTCGCAAAGTTTCCTCTTCTTTTTGATGAGCACAAAAATGTTCTTTTAACTGAACCTTAAACTTTTGAACATTTTGCAAGTTCCTAACTGGTGGTGGAATGTTGTTCCAACATTTACTGGCTGCATAACGGAAACTACCTCTGAAGGCGGCCGATCTAGCACAATGCGTGGAGAGCGGCGGCGCGCACTGCCGACGGGGCCCATGGGACCAATGACTGAACGTCCACGACAGTTTTTCAAATAAATAATCAGGCTGTTTATGTTTAACGACCCCAAAAAGTAAGCATGCTAAATGCAACTTACGACGATGCTTCATTTTTAGGATTGAATGCGCATTGAGGTATGGGGTTACATGAGCTCTTAACGGAATTTTAAAACAGAATCTAGCGCAGGCGTTTTGCACTCTTTGAATGAGCTTTTGCGTCCGCACTAAAAGTCTGGGACCAAATACTGCATCCATATAATTCATTTTGGACAGTACTAAAGACTCTACAAGTCGAATACGTAGGTCTTCTTTTAGATGCAATCGAATTCGGTAGAGCAATTTTAATTTATAAAAACAATTTTGTACCAATTTTGCTACGTGTTTCTCATAACGCAATTGGCAGTCCATTAGTAAGCCTAGATTACGAGCTTCATACACGCGCTCAATAGGTTTGTCCATTACCATCACATTGACCGTCGGGTTTAAGTTAGAGAGCTGTTTATTACTGCCAAAAATCAAATATTTGGTTTTCAAAGGATTGAGTACCAAACAGTTTTCATCCGACCAACAGGCTATACTTGCAAGATCTTCATTTAATTTCATAATAGCAGTGTCAATCTCTAAGGGTTTGCAAGAAATGTACACTTGTGTGTCATCTGCGTAGGTGTGAAACTTGCTGTGTTTAATATTGTTTCGGATGTCTGCAGAGTACAAAATAAAAAGAAGCGGACCCAAAATAGAGCCCTGGGGTACGCCTCTTCTTACAGAAATTGTATCAGAGAGCACTGTCGAACCATCTTTTTTTTTAAGTTTAACGCACTGACTACGGTCACTCAGATAACTATTGAACCACTGTAGAGTCGCTCTATCAAATCCGTAGTAATGAAGTTTTGACATCAAAAGATCTATATTCAGAGAATCAAAAGCCCTAGAATAATCCAACAGTACAAGAACTGTACACATTCCTTCATTTTGGGCACAAAGAATGTTATCCGTCACATCAAGCAATGCGGTAGCTGTGCTGCGTCCCTTTCTGAACCCTGACTGTTCCTTAGGCAAAATGTCATTTATCTCAAGGAAATCTGTGAGTTGCGCGCACACAGCTTTCTCAAGGATCTTAGACATACACGGCAAAATGCTAATTGGTCTAAGATCTTTAATTTCAGTTGGATTTGAGATTTTAGGAAGAGGACAGACAATAGTATGTTTCCATGAGTTAGGGAAAACCGATGTGCTTATAGATTTGTTTATCAGCTCTTTTAATATTAGGTCCTTACATATGAAATTGGCGTTTTTCGTACTGGCCACTTTAATCACGAATTTCTCCTCTTTGGTAAGGAATTCCAAATTCAAATTTGTACAGCTATAGACTCATGTATTTGTGCTTCGATGATCGTCATTCATTTGTTTTTTTTCTTCTGTTTTTTTCTGTTTGCGTCACTCATTTTACAAAATGGAAAACCTTAAATATCGCATTATTTACGAGTACGAGTTCCGCCGTGGCACTAGTGCTGCGGAAACAACTCGAAGGGTGAATGATGTGTATGGCGGTCGTGTTGCAAAAGAAAACACAGTTCGTTTTTGGTTCCAACGTTTTCGTTCTGGAAATTTCGACCTGCAGAACAAGCCCCGTGGACGGCCTGAGACTCAAGTTGATAATGAAGAGTTGAAGGCTATTGTGGAAGCGGATCCATCGCAAACCACGTCCGAGTTAGCTGCAGGCTGCGATGTTAGTGATAAAACTGTTTTAATTCACTTGAAGCAAATTGGGAAGATTAAAAAGCTTGAAAGGTGGGTACCTCACGAATTGACTGAAACAAACCGGCAAACGCGCGTCGACTGCTGCGTTACATTACTAAACCGGCACAATAATGAAGGTATTTTAAACCGAATCATTACCTGTGATGAAAAATGGGTTCTTTACGATAATCGGAAGCGCTCAGCGCAATGGTTAGATACTGGCCAGCCAGCCAAATCCTGCCCCAAGCGAAAATTAACCCCAAAAAAGTTACTTGTAAGCGTTTGGTGGACTAGTGCCGGTATTGTTCATTACAGTTTTTTCAAATCTGGCCAGACTATTACGGCTGATGTCTATTGTCAGGAATTGCAAACCATGATGGAAAAGCTAGCGGCTAAACAACCTAGGCTGGTCAATCGCTCCACGCCACTGCTGCTTCACGACAACGCTAGACCACACACTGCGCTACAGACGGCTACTAAATTAGAAGAGCTTCAATTGGAAAGTCTAAGACATCCTCCGTACTCCCCGGACCTTGCTCCAACAGATTACCATTTTTTTCGAAATTTGGATAACTTCTTGCAAGGGAAAAAATTCAACTCCGATGGGGCAGTCCAAATCGCCTTCAAAGATTTTATTGATTCCCGTCCGACTGGTTTTTTTAGTAAAGGGATCAATGAACTACCTATGAGATGGCAAAAGTGCATAGAAAATAATGGTTCATACTTTGATTAATTAAATATATTATATTAAAAAATATTCGACTTTTTGTTCCTCCCATACAAAACGCCAATTTCATATGTAAGGACCTAATATATCCATTGAATGTGGAAACGTCATGAATAACATATCCAGGCCTATACCATCACAGCCTTCCGCGTTTGATTTTAAACTTTTAATTATTTTGATAAGGCTGTTAAAATTAACCTGTTGTATGCGAAACACTGCTTTGCTATATGTATGATGTTCAAAATATGTTAGGTACGATATAGATACATTTGATTTGCCTGGTATATTTAAAAAATAATTATTTATAATGTCTTTGACCACTATCTCACCTGATGGTAAGTGATGATGTGGTCGAAGATGTTGTTCAGGCTAACCTAGAAGTACTGGCTCTCAAGGACAGCTGCCGGAACACACCGTTAGGTGCTTGGCGACAGATTTTCTACTTGAGGGTGGTAGCTAGCCAGGCGGGCATTCGCAAAATGCCCTACCACCATGCTATAACGACTGCCATTCTTAGACGACAACCGGGATAGATGGCTTAACGTGCCCGCCGAAGCACGGAAACTCTCAGTAGTAATGTCACTAGCGGTCACCCATCCAACTCATGACCGCGCGCGACGTTGCTTAACTTTGCTGATCGGTTGAGAACAGCTAAGTAAACTTCACTACGAGCGCTTCATAATCTATTATATGATTATTTATTATTATTTTTACTATATTAGTTATTAATTTCTTCTGAGCATATATCATTCATTTATTCCAGTACTGAGGTGAACGGCTAATATGGTCTAGACAACCTTCTCCAAAACATCACTAGCTTCAATTAGCTCTTATTTTCCGTAAACTTTGACTGTTTGCCATCTGGTTAGACCTGCAGATGATAATTACTGAATGTAAATGATGAACTAGATCTGCCGTGTGAAGAAAAGACTATTTTTGGTTGTAACTTATTGACTGAGCGAAGTAAAGGTCTCTGTGGCAGTTAGGAGATAGCAGCGTTTGTGTGTTTGTTTGGCCATAACTTTTGACTTTCGACTTGGACATAATATATACCAAATGAGCAACTTGCCGCTAATCACGTCGACTTCAGTAGAGAGTTGCTGCTCTTTCAGATACTTAAGTGAGCAAGTGGCGTTGTTCATATTTTTTAAAAAAAAACAAGTGTTCAAATACGGTTCAATTTTCATTCATGACCCTTATTATTTTTCTAAATGACGGAAAATAGTTTGTTTAGGAATTCTCATCTACAGGGTTGTTGGTAAAATGCTAACAACCTCTTAGGGTTGACTTATGCGAGACGTAAAAACCAATTTAAGTTGTTTTTTTTTGTGTTTTAATGATTACTCCTAGCTAAGAGCGCCCACCGCGGCAACACTGGACCGCGCACTGAATAGAGTTTTGAATATTTACTTCGAGCAAAGTAATAAAAAATATGAAATAATACACTACAAGCTCAAGAGACTTTTGACATGTGGTCTTCGTGCTTATTCAGTCAAAAACATATAATAAAACACAAAACAAAATGAAAAATAATATACTTCTTTTTATTATTTTTTTCAAAACAAAAGAAAATTGATCTCTAAATGTTTCTTAGGACTAGCAGAAATCAACCCTAAGTGGTTGTTAGCAATGTAGCAATAATTCTGTTTACTTTTATTGAGAGAAAAAAAAGGGAAATAGCTAATTATGATCATATAATATTTTTATTAGGCTCTCAAGAAAATGCATGCAAAATTACGCCGAGATTGAATACTTGGTATTTAAATATTTAAAATATGACATTACGTCTTTTGTATCAAAAGCGCTATGTGGGTGCACACTATCCTTGTTGCGGATATACTACCATGACAAAAATTAGCATTCCAAAAGATGCCTGGCAGCGGAGGTAGAAGGCCTTCGACACCCATCTCTGGTAGAGTGCGGCTCACACATCACCTCCAGGGCTAAAGAGGGCCTCACTAAAGTCCGGTGGAGTTGCATTGTAGACAGCAGCAAGCAAGATTAATATTATCCTCCCTACAAAAAAAATTGACCAAGTGCGAGTCGGACTCGCGCACCAAGGGTTCCGTATAAACCTGTAGGTATACCTATAAGTTAACGATATGGTATTTTTATCGCTAAGTAAATGAAATCCATAACATTTTAAAATTATGAATAATATGTTTTATATGCTGTAACTAAAAAAATATTTCGCAATTTTTCCTTTATTTGTGCTGTAATGCGCTGCTTCGTACTAAATTTCAAGATTCTGAATTCACAGGACAGGGCATTTCCTGTGAATTCAGAATCTTGAAATTTAGTATATAGAATAAGGTTTTGATTTCCTTGCGGGTGTCGAAAATTTTCGGCATAAACGGCTGTATCTTTTGAATGCGTTGACTTAGAAGTTTGATTTTTTCACAGCTCTCAGGGACAACAGAATTGAGTATTTAATATGAATTTCAGCTCGATACCGTTCCTGAGAAAAAGGATCTTGACAAACACAGAGTGAGACCACCGAGTGATCCTACAAGGGTTTCGTTTTTTCCTTTTGAGGTGCGGAACTCTTTGGAAATGCTCTAGTTGGTAGAAATTTCATGCGGCTAGCCATGAAACCAAACCTTTTTTTAATCTCATAGCATCCTTTTTCATTTCAAAGAAATCCTTATAATATATTATGTTCTTTTGTCGTCCATTGATAGTTTTTGAAGTTGCAAACTTTTGTTTGATAGACAACAAGATTTAATTATGATCAGACACCTATATTAGATGAATGAATCTATATATATGATATATAGATTCATTCATCTAATTCTATGAAACTGGTATAAATATATTTCGCCATAATTTTCCTTGAAATTTGTGATGCATTTGATTGTGTGCAAGAAACAGGTAAATTTGTGACAAAGTGTTAGAGGATAATAACTAACCTTATGTCATGTTCTTTGATCTTATCTTTTTCTTTGTAACAACACTTTATGTACAGTCGCCTGCACTAAGATGTGCTAATTACTTATGGGTATATAAATGCTTTTATTGTAGTAGCTGTAGTGTTGTATGTTCGTAGTATCATGTTAATAAAGGCATACCGCCGGTTAGATGTACTTAGGTACTCGTATGTTTGTACATTCACAGTAGACCTAAATTACTCTGAAAATATTTTTTATATACCTACAGTAAATATTATTTTATACATACGATAAATCCTCGAAAGTACCTTCTTACTTTTTGAAATGTAATAGAATGTACGGCATTGAATTGTAAGTATGCAAAGGCAGAAAAAGTGTAAGAAAATCTGATGTTAACGTGTTGTTTTTTATTTTATGTGGAAAATATTTTAGCATATTTTAAAAATATTAAAAACCATTGAAGTGAAAATTGCGTGTGCGTGTATTTTTTTAGTGTGTTTTTATTTACTCTCTCAAAGTGTCGTACCTATAGTTGTGTATTTTTCTCGTGTATATAAAATATCACTCGGAAGAAAGTGCGAATCCCAACGCAAACTATCACTCTAGTTGGTAATCGGTCAATTGCTCCCCTTGGTTAATAAAACCTTTTTAACCGACATCCAGAAACGGTTCTCAAGTCACTGTTTAGGTCCTATTTTTATGTAAACATAAAAATCTCTTATTGACATAATATTGTGTACAATGTTAATTTTGAAGCCTCTAGTCCTCGACGTAGCTTAACGCTGTGTTTCGAAGACCAGAAATTTATCCATACATAACTTTTACTAAATATTTTTTACTGAATAAAATACTGTGCCATTGTATAATATTATGAATTGTAGATATAATATAGTACAGGTGACTGTACTTATTATGATTAACTGCAGAAAACCCAATTAATGGCAAGCATGTCCTGATACACTTCGAAGCGTCAACTTGGTGCTTCTCTTACCCGGATATCCATCACAGAGCAGATAAAATATGATGAATGAAAACTGGCTCTCAAGGAAAGCTACCACAACATACCGTTAGGTGTTTGTCGACAGATTTTTCGCTTGAGAGTGGTAGCTAGCAGGCGGGATTGCGCAAAATACTTAAGCCATAATAACTTCCATCCTTAGATAACGACCAGGTTTGACTCCTTGAAAGCCCTCCTAAGCACGGGAGAGGGAGAAGGAGGATGAAATTTATAATCTCTACCCCTAGGTAGTAGGTGCTAACCTATATTAAGTTAATCTGTGCACAATTATGTTTTTATATATTTTTCCATGCCGGTACTTACTCATTCATCAGCACATCAACCGAAATGTCCACCGTTGAACGAGGTCCCCCATTGTGGGATTTGCCATATTCCCGACGCTGATAGTTATTTTTTATGTTATTGTGACGGAACAAGCTCGAGGCCTACCTGATGTTAAGCAGCCTAACTCTGCCGCACACAGATGCATTTCATCACAAGTCACGAATTGCACTGCGCCCGACACATTGAGACATAGTTCTTAAGTCTCCTGTGCCTGTAATTTCACTGGCTTTCAAGGACAGCTGCTGGAACACACTGTTAAGTGCTTGGCAACAGATTTTCTACTTGAGGGTGTGGTCGCTAGCCAGGCGGGCATTCGCAAAATGCCCTTCCACCATGCGGTGAAGCTCAAGCCCGCGGCGGGATTCGAACCATGGACCTGCAGCGCGGCAGTCCATAGCCAATGCCACTGAGCCATCACTGCTTCCCTTCGTCGCCTCTTACGACACCAACGGGAAGAAATGGGGGGTGACATTCTAAACCGGCACCCACGGGGTAACATGTAATAATAATAATAATAATTTATTTATTGAATCCATTATAAAAGTAATAAATAATAAAATCATGCATGCTTCAAATTCATTCACCAGTAATGATTATTAGCGTCGTGCTAATAAAGTTACCAATTGTAATAACATTTTTTTTTTTAATAGCATTGCAATAACGCCTTCCTTGGCGAATGTAAAACGTATATACTCGTACATAAATGTAAAAGCAATTTTGTTATATGAAGTCTGAGTGCACTCTTTCTAGCACAGCAAACTAATGCTAAACTACTACAACTTCATCGTCTTTGATTCTAACAAAAGAGTACTTTCTCTGTTTCAACTTGTAATCAGGAATCGCTGCAACATTTTGCGTCAAGTTATAAATAATGCTTACTAACTTGGAATTGCCGGTAATTCACGATTCTAACTTTATATGGAAGCGTGCATAGTGCAAATCGGGATAATAATACCTACTATAAGTAAAAGACTAAGGTCTAGTCTGATTCCTCAATCAATAAGGTACTTCATAAGAATAAATGTATACGTAACCAACACAAAATGAATGAATGCTGGTTGTTTAAAAGAAAACTTCTTATGTTTCCAATTTGGTCGGTTAATCTTTATATAATAAATCTGATATTATTTATCTAAGAAAAACTGGTTTTATAAGATTAATATTTTGCGCGTCTATTAACAACTTTTAAGCCGACTTCGATATAATTTAATATGATATTTGTAGGTAGTCGAATTCTTGAATTATATGGTGAGTAAGACGTTTATTTTGTGTCTTGCTGGGTTCCTAATTTTACTTACTAATATTATGTGATACGAGAGAATCCGTTTTTTATGTCATGCAATACTAGATATTAATTTTTCTTTGATTTCAGAATGCAATCAATAACTTACTATTGTGGTACGGGTTGACATAATTTGTGATACCTATATATTTGACAGTTTTAGGGGTGACTTATGTAATTATGTTCTTGTGTGTGGTTGATGACTTATCAAAATAATGGCAACTGTAGTTTTTTGTTATATGAATTCTATTTGAGTTAGACATTCCTCGCAGGATTTGTCCATAATTATTATTCAGCAACTAGCTTGGATATATATTCAGCTCATTTACGCGCTGACGCCCGCGCTCGACGCTATGCACAGTCGTGACTCCCAGACGAAGAACTTCTAATACTTACCTAATTTCGTAAATGGTCAGAAACATTTCCGAAAAAAGCCCTAGCCAGTTCCTTATAAAAATTATGAATTCTAAGACTATTAACGACGTACATTACGTACTGATAATAAAAAGATGTGTACCTACTTACTAAATCTTACTCTTAATGCATTGGAATTATAATAAAACTCAACGACACACCTTGACTACCGAATTAGATGATTGTCCTTCGCCGTTTCATTACTTTTTGTCACAACCAAAGAGTTGGTCAACATAATAGAACTAATGTGACCACAAGCAATGTCGCCGTCAGCCGCAATTTGGCTCCAAATGTCGCAAGATGACAGCCGTGAAGGTTGCATCAATGCACGTGACGTCATCGGACTTGATTGTAATTGTCATCTAGAATTATAGGGTTGTCAATCAATATAGGTAACTACGTACCTACTTTTATATTTTTATAATGCATGCTAGAAACGCATCCACCACCTATATATTCCTGTGCAAGAAGTGACACAGGGTATTTTTAGGATATGAAGTCACCCGGCAGATTGTGTCACAACTGTCCATTATAGATGCAGTGTCACCATCCTCCACTCATCATGTGACGTCATGGTTGATGATTATATATTTATTTATTGACCATAGGCTAGTAAAGTTGAAGTTGGTACATGCTTAGCCTACAAAATCACAAATATACGATAAAATTTAAGTCATGTGCGGGATTCGAACCCGTAATCCGCAATGTAATCCGCATAGCAGGCGTTATTGCAAACCTAACAATATTAAAATTATAAGGTTGCGTCATCATTTACAAGTATAAAACCAATTGCAAAATTGGTCTTGTTTGTAGTACAACGCAAGTGGTACTATAGATGTCGCTCCATCCCAATACGATGGTTAAAGAACGATAGGAAAGATTCGAGTTATGACGTCATGTCATGTTAGCTCAATTGGTTAGAGCATACCCCGGCTCAAGGGGTGGATGGACGCGGGTTCGAGTCCCGCACATGACTTAAATTTTTCCAATCGTATATTTGTGATTTTGTAATGGCACAATCCACATAGCACAGGCGTTATTGCAAACCCTACAATATTAAAAAAAAATTTTAGCCTAGTCAGGGATATGTCTTTTAATGGCAGCTGCCGCCACATACGGTTAGGTGCTTAGTGACAGATTTCCTTATTGATGCGTGGTAGTCCCAAAAGACTTCCGAAATAGTCCTACCACCACGCAAAGTGTCCGAGTTTTAGGCCACCACAAAGCCTACGGCATAGCCTAATGGTCGAGTTACTCTAAAAGACTAAAAGACAAAATCCGGCGATTCGTTAGATTTGTCACGAGACACTGCTACTTTAATAAACACATGTAACTTTAGGTGTTACAGACAGCCCCCTGTGCCGAGGGCGCATAGAGGTGGAAGAAACGGCCACGCACAAACTCACTGAGCGTGGTGTCATAACGGGTAGAATTCCTCCTCGGGGCACCGAGGACAGTTCATGAGGCCTATACCGGCGTCAGCGAGCTGCTGGTCTTCCTCGACGACATACGGTGGCTTGAGTAACGAACGCCCCTGGCATCACGCACAAGGAGCCGCATGCAGTCGGCATTGGTGCAGAAGATAGCCCGCCTACCAAGTAGCAAATAAGCCTAACTACCATCCCACCACAATCGGGACCGACGATGACGGCTTATAACTTGCCTCTAAAAGACGAAAGCGCTAAGCGTTGCTCATTTTTTTCTTTTTTATTGGTAACAACTGTATTTTAAGTAAAGAAGTAAGATTCATTGTAAGTTTTATATGATGAATAAAGTTATTATTATTATTATTAAAAATCTATCCCGTAGCGGACGTTGCATATCATAGTCGATCGGTTAAAAATGACTAGGCAAGCTCCCTCCGAACGATTCACAATATACTATATACATATCTCTTGTTGAACGTGAAACAATGATAGCCTTATCTATCATACATAATACAGTCCTTGAGAGCCAGTGAAATTACAGGCACATGTCTCAAAGTGACGGGCGCAGTGCAATTCGTGACTTGTGATGCATCTGTTATAGAACAGAGGTTAGTCCGCTAAACATGTCCCGTCACAATAACATAAAAAAATACAAAAATAATATTATACAACGTATTACAATTGAACTTTTTATATTAAATATATTGTACTATTCGTATTTACTACTCGCTGATGAAATTTGTATATATTTTACGTTAAAAGTAAATAAATAATAGCTATTATGATCGATTTCTGCCAGAATATCAGCCACTAAAGAAGTCTGATTGATAATCTGTAGGTTTGTCGTTAATAACTTTTTACAAAGTTGTTTATAATTGCGCTGTGTTTTCCTCAATGCAGTAAATGACATTTGGTAAAGTTTTCCCACCATTGTAAGATGGTAACTGCCACACATTTTGGTCGATTTGATAATAATGGATTTGCTAATTAAATCAGATCAGAGGTTAATACGCTTATAGTCTAATTTGAACTTAGATAGTTGAGTTGACTTAGAAGAGTGGACGCAAACTTTCTTCCAGTTCTATAAGATGCAAAAATTAGCGCAGGTTTGAGAGGTCCTGATTGAAGTTTCACCTTTTCTCTATGGTAAATCGTGTGCATGATCTCTTTTATTTTAACTGTATCCTGGTTTACGTTTAGATCAATTATGTTATACATTTACTATCTTTGTAATATAATATAGAGCATTATATTCGTCATGTATGCCGTGGGGCCGCAAGATACATAACATAGTTATAAACTTTTAAATAATGTTTTTTATTTTTGTTTACAAGTACAGTTAACTTAATTTATATGACATCATTGTCATATAAATTAAGGAAAGGTATTCTCTCATTATACAGGTTAAACTCCTAGTATGAGAGACAGTGCTACATTGAGTTTTGTGTGGTTGTTCATGTTCTATTTGGTTCAATAAACATTATTATTATTATTATAGGTAATGTACCCGTTTGCAAAGAACAATCAGAGTCGTTTTTGGTGGTTTACATTTTAAATTAAACGCGGGATTCATTTGCCGATAAGCTTAAAATTAAATATTGATCTTGGCATCCGCAGTGGACTATATCGTCCGTTTCTATTGCTCAATTTTTGTTTTTTTTTATTTTATGGGTTAAACAATCTGGTTAAAAATAGCATGGCAGGCAGCTGGTATAAATATTCAGTTCTCTGGTAGTTTCTGATTTTTTTCTTTGCAGGAGATACATTATAATTTATACTAATATTATAAAGAAGTAAGATTTGTATTTTTGTATGCAACGAATAAACATTAAAGCTACTGGACCGATTTGGATGAAATTAGATATGGAAATAGTTTGAGACCCGGGGAAGGACAGGATAGATTTTAGCCAACTGCGAAAAAGAGGTTAATAATTTAGCCCGACAGCTAGTTATTAAGGATACTTTTTTTTTTTTAAACAAGCATATTCATAGTGGTTTCTCAATTAAAGCCCAGAAAGTACTTGTAAAAGGTAATAAAACAGTATTTGTATGGTAGCCCTGATGACACCTGATGATCACGGCCTTGGGCACAGTCACGAGCGTTGACAAAACAACATCATCGTGGATTTGTTTAATTTTAGTGGCAACCCGACAACGTCGTGCGCGAACTAATCAGCCGATGGATTGCCGCTACTTCGCGCGTGGCTTACGAGATAAGCTATAGCGTTTTCAATTCTGTGATACGATGAGACAAGGAAAATTATAAATTAAATACATTTATTGAGAATTATTCGCCGCGGGGGGCTGAGATAGAATGTCACCTCCCCTCCATCGCTTCCCATGGCTGTCGCAAGAGTCGACTAAGGAAAAAATGCCGGAAGGTGGGCAGCAGTGCCTTCTGAGAAACTGCTACCTTATACTGTGGTCCCTAAGACGCCTGCCAAGCGTGGGGATTATCATAAACCCTTTAATGGAGGGGGCTGTATTCAGCAGTAGTCAACGCTGCTGATATAGTACAGCACATTGAGAATTAGCCATAACTTCCAGCTCAAGCACATCGACGTGACGTCAGAGGCCACGTTTTAGTAGCAAAAAACTTTATGTGAACGAGTTCATCCAGGAAAGTACTGCCACCATACTTTCCTATTTCTACCATTAAGCATTACGCATTACTGTGTTCCAGTTTGCATTTTTATCGACAGAGGTTACTGATTCAGATGCGTCTCATGCTTGTTGTGTAACCTTATGTTATAATAGAAAGAAAACCGTGTTTTTTAAGTACTTATTCATTTGCATTATCAGGACCACTTGGGTCTGTTTATGAATGAAATTCTATTGTTATCATTATCGATGATCCCAATGAGTTAAATTAGAATAGATTTTCTAAAATGTTTGCTTAAATAAGATGCTAAGACACCTTTGATCTACTTCTTCAGTGTTACACTGGTATGATTATATAATATTTTTATTTTATTTTGTATTCTCACAATAACATTGCTAATAAAGGTATTTTATAAAAGTTACACTAAAAAAAAAACTTTTTATTTTTGGACATTATATTATAATTAAACACTCGTTTGACCACCCGTACCGTCTGCCTCTTCGCTGGCAATAATAGATCATAAACCTTTGGTACATTTTTTGCGTGTTATAATTTATTTGCAATACTCACTCATACGTGTCACCTACCTACCTACTCAGGGTAGAAGGGAGCATGAAAGAAAGAAGAGAGAGTTCAGTATAGAGTATAATCAAGAGAAAGGGTCGTGGATTTCAGACAGGTTTATCAATTTGGCAAGCTTCCTTGTTTAAGGACTTAGCTCCGGTCCGCTAGTATCCGAGTTGATGCTCAGCAGCAGGTCTGCCGTGCAGGGCTCGGCTCCACACCGCCGCGCCGGTAGAATGTCCCAGCTAGATGCTGTAGAGACGTTTGGCCGCGGTCGGTGCTGGAGGTCAGAGGACGGCCGGAGTTCAGAAGTAGTGTGTAGTACGGAAAGTTCTCCGTCTCGTACTGGCAGTTCAGCCTCGTACTTGAACCCTGAAAGGCACATGTGCTCCGGTTACAATGGGTCCAGTAAAGTGTTGAGCTGGTGGGTCCACTGTCCCTCTGCTACTGAGCATATTAGGGACTCGCAGAGGGCCTTTAGGGATGTGGCCCGCCAGCAAACAAGAGGTATGCCATAAGGGCCAAAGAGGTAGATGCTGCTGGTGAAGAATTCGCCTCCGCTAAGGCTTCCGCTACCGAGCAAAAGGGACTAGCTAGGCCCTAAGCGAAGGCGAACCACCAGCCGCTCAGAATGCCAGAAGGGCGCAAGTAGGTATGTTGCCGGTAATGATGCTCACAATCCACGAGGTCCGTTCACTACCGAGCAAAAAAGGGACTAGCCTAGGTACCTCGTGAATTGCGAGCTACCAGCAACATCCTTTAAAGTTTGCCAGAAGGGCGTAAATTAGAAAACAGTTGAATGTTGAGAAGGAACAGAAAAACACATAAATTCAACAAGAGAGTTAGCAGGTAAGACACACAATAAAGTACAGCAATTAAAATAAGATTACATACCATAGGTTTTTAGGTTAGATTTTAATGGGGTGGTCAAGTACACTTTCACTTTAAAACACAAACTTACCCAGATTTTGGGGCTTGTAAGAAGATTAGAATTGTAGATGTAGTTAAACTGAGTCTTTAGTAGTAGTTGCACAGAGGATGGCTGGGGTCAAAGTGATCGCGATTCCTCGTTGAGGAAAGACATCAAGTTGGGCGGATGTCGGGGGCGAATTTCATTACCATATATGGTAACGAAAAAGCCTCCAAAACCGTTGTCGTCGCAAAGCCAATGACTGCACTTGATTTGAAAATATTTAAAATGCAACGTTCCTCTAGCGGAACTCAAAAACCACCATCATGGTATTTTCTGACAGACTGGATTGACATTTATTTTAACTGTCAATAGTCTAATTGAATGGAGGAAAGGAAGAAGAAGAAGAATGTTACTACCAGACTTAACGTTGTGATTGTTATGCGCGACCTCTATTGGTGAGTCGCTGTACTACCTCAGCGCTCGGCAAAGGTATTTAAGCTTATCGCTTTATAGGTCTTTTCTAACTTCATATGGAATTTAGATAGACGTTTGGTCGTTTGCCTACAGATGGCGCGCTGATTTAAATTAATATTTAGTGAAATTTTTAATTATTAAGTTAACCGATATTTTTAGATCGGTTACATATCTCCCCACCCAAGAAAGAATTTTTTTACTAGAAAAAAAATTCACTAGCCTTGAGCAGTTCTAAGAAAAAAATACTTGACCTAAGACCTAACTTTGAGTATCTTATATAAGCTACAGAAACTCCAGTATATGATCTTAAGTTATTAACTATGTCTATGTGCAGATACACACCCAAGTATCTCCTAGAATTCCCCTCCATCGTTTGGATTAGATATCCCAAGAAACGATTATTGACAGCAATATATTGAGAGGAATGGAATTTGTAGGCTGCAGAAGTTAACTTCTATGAACAGCTAGCTACATTATAGGTATGAATAACACACTAGAACATAGTCAAGTTAAGTACTTATAGTAGACCTTTATGGATTATTTTTTTAAATATAAGTTCCATAATTGCCTAAGTTAAATTAAATTTTAAGACAGAGAAGTTAAACAAAAGGAAATTTTACATTAGGCTTCTTTTAAGAGTCTGTAACCCGCTCTAGATAATGGCTTGTTTAGTGAGTTATCCACCGCTCAGTACAATAGGCTTGTTTTTAAAGTGTTTGTACAACCGCACTCTATTTGAAGAATTACCATCTGGCACGTAAAAGGATGATTTTAGCAATTTTTTTTATAACACTATTCCATTGAAAGTGGACAGTGACAAAGAGTATTTAAGGAAGTTAAATTAATTCAGTATATAAGTTAAGATGTATAGTTTGTAGTACAATGTATGTATTGTAGTTAAGTTATAATATATCTTATGCCATCATTTTATATAAGATATAAATAATGATCAATATAAGCAAGGATCACAAGTTATTAGAATACAAGAAGTATATAAGATACTGTTACCTATAAGATTAGTTGTATATAAGGATTTATTTTTCCTATACAGATAAGAATATTATAAGAGATTATTAAAAAGTTGCACTCTATGAGTTTGGTTTTATTTACCAATATATTTTAGTTATTTAAGATACATAGAATATGCGTTTTAGTTGTAAGATTGTATATTTAAAGCTTTAATAAATTAATTCATAGTATGAATTTGGTTTTATTTGAGAATTTCTATATATTTTAAGTCGACAACAAGTTATTCAGTACAAAGATTTGCAATTGTTAAGAAAGTGAAATAAATACTAGGATATGTATTTACTTATTTTAAAATCCTTGATATGCCAGGACCCAAGGTTTTTTCCTTGCATATCAGTTAATCCATATACTAATGGAGATATTTTAGTTTTAATGCGACATTTTAAGTATTTAGGGGCAAGTTTTTTAGAAAACCTATTATCTATATTATTGTGATAGTAAGTCATAGTATTAATGTAGATTTCTATAATATATTTAATTCAATTTAGTTGAATTTTAGATATTCAGTTGAACATTTTTCATATAGTCAGTCGTTAAAAATAAAAGAAGTTAATACTGAGATAAGTATTAACTAAAAGAACTTTGATATGTCATAAGTGTAGCCTATGCATATCAATAAGTTCATAGAATAGCAGTAAAAGATAAGATTTAAAACGACATTTGAAAAATTTAGAGTTCAGTTGAACTTTGGAGAATGGTATTCTCCGTTGCAAGTTTATAGAAAATAATAAGTTATTATGTAGTGCCACTTCATATGCAAATCCAGCTATTTGCATAGATAAAAAGTTAAGTTGTAGACTCATGTTTGAAGTAGTGAAAGTATACTTGACCTATATACCCAATGACAACAGTGTCATACAAGGTCAAATAAAAAAATATTTAAGAGGGTACAATTTTTTCCAGATGAAAAAAACACGTGGGTAGATATACAAATGAGGTGTGTGCTATTTATAAGTTGAATAGAGGTTATGAAATAGAATATTAGATATTAAGTTAAGAAAATTTATGAAATTGTCAAAGTTTGTAAAAAAAAAACTAAAATTTAATTTTAGAAAAAAAAACAAGTTCGTTGAAGACGATAATGGGCGGATTTCCTACCACCTGGGTATAACCCTGTCTATTAGTCGCCTCTTACGACATGCAGAGCTGCAGCCGGCTTATTCTCAGGCCCCGGGCCAGCACAGGGCCAATCACAACTTATAAATACCACACACAAAAGGAACTCAAAAAACACAGTATAGAAAGTACAAAACAAGTATGGCAGAGCCACACCCAAGAAAGATTGCCAAACCGACCCGTCTGATCCTAATTGTATGGGCGCCAATGTCACCTACCTACCTACTCAGGGTAGAAGGGAGCATGAAAGAAAGAAGAGAGAGTTCAGTATAGAGTATAATCAAGAGAAAGGGTCGTGGATTTCAGACAGGTTTATCAATTTGGCAAGCTTCCTTGTTTAAGGACTTAGCTCCGGTCCGCTAGTATCCGAGTTGATGCTCAGCAGCAGGTCTGCCGTGCAGGGCTCGGCTCCACACCGCCGCGCCGGTAGAATGTCCCAGCTAGATGCTGTAGAGACGTTTGGCCGCGGTCGGTGCTGGAGGTCAGAGGACGGCCGGAGTTCAGAAGTAGTGTGTAGTACGGAAAGTTCTCCGTCTCGTACTGGCAGTTCAGCCTCGTACTTGAACCCTGAAAGGCACATGTGCTCCGGTTACAATGGGTCCAGTAAAGTGTTGAGCTGGTGGGTCCACTGTCCCTCTGCTACTGAGCATATTAGGGACTCGCAGAGGGCCTTTAGGGATGTGGCCCGCCAGCAAACAAGAGGTATGCCATAAGGGCCAAAGAGGTAGATGCTGCTGGTGAAGAATTCGCCTCCGCTAAGGCTTCCGCTACCGAGCAAAAGGGACTAGCTAGGCCCTAAGCGAAGGCGAACCACCAGCCGCTCAGAATGCCAGAAGGGCGCAAGTAGGTATGTTGCCGGTAATGATGCTCACAATCCACGAGGTCCGTTCACTACCGAGCAAAAAAGGGACTAGCCTAGGTACCTCGTGAATTGCGAGCTACCAGCAACATCCTTTAAAGTTTGCCAGAAGGGCGTAAATTAGAAAACAGTTGAATGTTGAGAAGGAACAGAAAAACACATAAATTCAACAAGAGAGTTAGCAGGTAAGACACACAATAAAGTACAGCAATTAAAATAAGATTACATACCATAGGTTTTTAGGTTAGATTTTAATGGGGTGGTCAAGTACACTTTCACTTTAAAACACAAACTTACCCAGATTTTGGGGCTTGTAAGAAGATTAGAATTGTAGATGTAGTTAAACTGAGTCTTTAGTAGTAGTTGCACAGAGGATGGCTGGGGTCAAAGTGATCGCGATTCCTCGTTGAGGAAAGACATCAAGTTGGGCGGATGTCGGGGGCGAATTTCATTACCATATATGGTAACGAAAAAGCCTCCAAAACCGTTGTCGTCGCAAAGCCAATGACTGCACTTGATTTGAAAATATTTAAAATGCAACGTTCCTCTAGCGGAACTCAAAAACCACCATCATGGTATTTTCTGACAGACTGGATTGACATTTATTTTAACTGTCAATAGTCTAATTGAATGGAGGAAAGGAAGAAGAAGAAGAATGTTACTACCAGACTTAACGTTGTGATTGTTATGCGCGACCTCTATTGGTGAGTCGCTGTACTACCTCAGCGCTCGGCAAAGGTATTTAAGCTTATCGCTTTATAGGTCTTTTCTAACTTCATATGGAATTTAGATAGACGTTTGGTCGTTTGCCTACAGATGGCGCGCTGATTTAAATTAATATTTAGTGAAATTTTTAATTATTAAGTTAACCGATATTTTTAGATCGGTTACATACGATTTAAGTTTTTGTTCAGTGACAACTTTCTCATCTTATAATGAAGTGTAAAGTCTGCAATGTTGAGTTCAACGACGGCGTGCAGTGTTCAGGTTGCAAAAACCATCTGGATTTTAGTTGCGCTAGCATTTCTGAGAGCACCTGGAGAAAGTATGGCGCGGAAAGGAAAGCTCAATGGAAGTGTTCATCGTGTCGTGCCCCTCCTTCTGCTATATCTGCCCCAGCTGAAACCGTGTCCCTTGAATCAATTATGAAAGAGCTCAAGGAAGTGAAAAGCCAAATGACTGCCTTGACAGGACTTAAGGAGGATATGCGCTCAATCAAGAATGAGCTGTCTGAACTAAAGGATACGTGTGTTTATTCAAGCGGGAAACTCGACGACCTCAGTGGCCGGCTTTCTGGAGTGGAGACAAGGGTTGCTGATTTAGAAAAGCTTCAAAGTTGTATCAGTGTTTTGCAGAGTGACCTCTTGCAAGTCAAAATTGAACTATCTGCCCACGACCAAAGATCAAGACTGAATAATGTGGAAATCAAAGGAGTTCCCTTAAGGAAAGACGAAAATCTGTTCTCAGTCGTTGAGGAGATCAGCCGTAAAGTCAACTGTGCGATACCTAAAACTCAGATCAATTACATTTCCAGAGTGCCTATGCACAACTCGAAGGAGAAATTGATCATAATGAGTTTCATTAACAGATACGTCAAGGAGGAATTTATCGCAGCTGCGCGTACCGTTAAAAAGCTTGTGGCGTGCGATATTGGATTTGCGGGAATAAGCACTAGAATCTATGTCAATGACCACCTGAGCATTGACCAGAAGAAACTTCTGACGATGACGAAAAACACTGCAAAAGATAAAAACTTCAGTTACGTTTGGGTCAAACATGGTAAGATCCATGTGCGTCGTAACGATACCTCCAGAGTGATAGTCATCAAGCAGGAAAACGATTTAAACAAAATCGTCTAAGCTGTTGGTCATGCTGGTATTTTATGTTGAATTATGAAAACTGCTATGGTTCTATATTTTTTAATCGAGATATTAGCTCTAAGTTTATGTTAACTTTTAATTCAATGTTGTGCACCCCTGCCTTACGACCGGTTCTTTATTGCGCTGTTCTGCTTATCACTGCTATCGACGTTTATGAGTTTGTCTCGCTCGCACATAGACTATTTGCTTACTGCTACATGCTATTTCATTCTCATGTTTACTTCATGGTTCTTAGTGGTTATTCACTATGCATATCGTTTTTATTCTACCCTCATCTATGTTACGTTAATTTGAATATTTTGCAATCTTGTCTTAAAATTATAATTATTATCTCTGTATACTGCTACGTATTCGGTCTATATTCCCAAATCTCTATTAATGATGGCTTCCAATGATTCTGGCGATCACCTGACAATTTATTATCAGAATGTTCGCGGGCTTCGTACCAAAACCAGTGAGTTTTACCGTCAAGTTTGTCTTAATTCATATCCAATTATAATTCTAACTGAAACTTGGTTGTTGGACGGCGTGTTAAGTTCGGAATTGTTTGATGAACGCTATGTTATTTGGCGTCGTGATAGGGATTTGGGATTAACCAGACAATCAAGAGGTGGCGGAATCTTAATAGCAACCCAAAGGGATCTACCAGTTACTCTGCAGCCTCTTTTTAACTCCACGGCGGAAGATCTTTGGCTATGTGTACGTCTTAAGCAAGCCAATTCGCGAGCGTTCGTCAATGTGTTTATATGTGTCTTATACCTTTGTAAACAAAACAACGGGTTGTCGTTCAATGCTCAGCTTAACAATTTTCTTTCAAAACTAAATGAAGTAGTATTAAACCACCCGTCTGATTCATTCCTTGTTGTGGGCGACTTCAATATGAGTGGAATTGTGTGGGTACCTTCTGACAACTTGAATATTCACTGTAATATTACCTCTTCATTATGTCCTACAGGCATTACAAGTGTTGACGAAACTTTACTTTCTGATGAATTGAAGGTTCTAGGCCTTGGCCAGTTTAATGGGATATTGAATCAGTTTGGTAAAATTCTTGATTTAGTACTTTCTGATCAGGTCATTACTGTGTCAAAGTGCTTGGATCCATTTGTACCCTGTGATGCCTACCACCCGGCACTTTTATTAACCGCCAACTTTTTTTGTCCCATTTTAGATTATGCACCACGTACAGTTTATTTGTACAATAAGGCAGACTTTGGCTCGATTAATAACGATATTTCTAGTACTGACTGGACTTATGAATTCTCATCTCGCTCTGTCGATGAAGCAGTGAATTTTTTTAACCAAAGTATCTGGAAACTCCATACTAAGTACGTACCTGTTAAGGTGCTTTTTAATAAAACTTTTCCAGTGTGGTATAATTCTTCTCTCAAGAGAGCTATCAAGGAAAAATATAAATATTTTAGGAAATTTAAAATTTATGGTAATAAGTGTGATGAAATGTCTTTTACTTACTTGCGTGATAGGGTGAAAACTTTAGAATCTACATGTTACCGTCACTACTTACAATCAACGGAAGAAGCTATTAAAAATAATCCTAAATGTTTTTGGTCATATGTTAAAAATAAAACTAAATCGCATTCCATGCCTAGTTCAATGGAGTTTAATAATGAAAATCTTTCTAGTGGAGAATCTATTTGCAGTGCATTTTCTTCATATTTCCAGTCAACTTTTCTTTCTACTTCCCATACAAGTAATCATTCAAGTACTTCCTAAACTAGCTCGTTTCCTACTTTTTCGCGCCCTGACGTTGTTTCTGATATCACTAAAATTTTTGTTGAAGAGAATGAGATCAAAATTTTACTCAGTAAATTAGATAAAGCAAAAACGGCTGGGCCTGACAATATTTCGGCTAAATTCCTTGTTCCATGTTCATCGTCTATTGCTTTCCCTATTGCACTTTTGTTCAGAAAATCGCTTTCTACCTGTACTGTTCCCCAAATATGGAAGTCAGCATTTATTACTCCGGTCCATAAAAAAGGTACGAAAACCCAGATTACTAACTACCGACCTATATCCAAGCTATGCATTATTGCCAAAATTTTTGAAAGGATAGTATACAATCAAGTTTATTCCGCGCTAAAGTATTCACTTAGCACATTTCAGCATGGTTTTTTAAAAGGTAGATCGACTGTTTCGAATCTTATTCTCCTTAACGATTTTATAACTGAAGCTATGGATAATAGGCATCAGGTCGACGTAGTATATACGGACTACAGTAAAGCTTTTGACCGTATTGATCATAGCATCTTGTTACATAAGCTAAATTGGTCGGGGATTCGCGGTGATTTGCTAAGGTGGTTTTCGTCGTTCATTGACAATAGATCCCAGGCTGTCGCTCTTAACAACTATATTTCTAGCTGGGTCTCTGTCCCCAGCGGGGTACCCCAGGGGTCCTTAATCGGACCCCTCCTTTTTATTTTTTATGTTAATGATATTGATAAGTGCTTATTATCTTCTAAACTATTATGTTTCGCTGACGACATGAAAATCTTTAAAACTATAACTTGTCGCCAAGACATGATCGCCCTTCAGGCAGATTTGTCTCGCTTAGAGGACTATTGTCGAGTAAACAGGCTGGATCTCAATCCATCTAAATGTACTGCCATAACCTTCACCCGGAATCACTTAGCCATACCCACTAACTATACCTTACAAGGACAGAACCTCCCTATTAGCGCTAGTATTCATGACCTGGGAGTGCGTCATGATTCTAAATTACTATTTGATACTCACATAAATGATATAGTAAACAAAGCCTCTAAATCACTTGGTTTCATTATGCGACTATCTAAATCCTTTACAAAAGCTAAAACTATAAAAATCTTATACTGCACGTATGTAAGGAGTCATCTGGAATATGCGTCTCAGATTTGGAACCCTTGTTACCATATTTATATAGATCGTATTGAAGCTATTCAGAAACGTTTCATTAAATACCTATGCTTCCGGTTCAAAGTACCTTATAATTCATCTAATTATCTTGACCTATGCAAAAAATTTCACCTCCTGCCTCTGAATAAGCGACGGGACATCGCTGACTATTTGTATTTATTAAAACTTATTCATAATAATATAGATTGCTCGGAATTGCTCAGCAAAATCTTCTTCAATATTCCGCAGAAATCTCCGAGGTTCAACCCCCCATTTCGAGTCCCTAAAGCTTCCACGAAGTATAGGTAGAATACGTATATAGTGCGAGCGAGTAGAACTTTTAATAAACTCACTAAACTGCATAATATTGACCCATTTTTGAGTAGTGTTCGCACGGCAAGACGCACCTTGAGTGCGACTTTTTTCGGTATGCAGTAGAAAACAGTGTAATTACATAAATGTATCTCAATTGTATAATAGTCTTAGTCTTTGTCACTTCTAGGTTAGCCTGAACAACATCTTCGACCGCATCATCACTTGCCTTCGGGTAAAATGGTGGTCAAAGGCTAATCTATCAGGAAAAAAAATAAATAAAAATAATAATAATATCTAAATATCGTTTACAATTGTAGAACATATTCAATGTCATATTGGCTTGAATTATTTATCTCTAAATTTATTGTGGCATGCAATTATGTAATCATTACAACTTGATCTGTGTATTTTTTGAGTGTTCACATTTTTCATATTTTATATTGTAATTCTATCCGTGAAAACCTGTAATTGGCTCTCTGTATATATTTAAGTTGCTATTACTACTATATTTAGCTGTTGGTTTTCCATGTAAATAAATAAATAAATAAATAATATTTTAGTGCTATTAGTATTTTAGTGTTCATAATTGTATTAGATTGAGTTTCATTTATTTTTTCCATAATATTATCCTTATAACTTGGACCATGGAAAATTACCATCTCTAATATAAACCTCAGCCGATGATTTTCTACGCAAATCTCGATTAGTTTAATTGGAATGGCCTTTACAATATGTATGTTTGTCATTGTACGCATATTTATTTATAAGCGTTGCACACACTTTTATAGCTGTTATAAATAAATCTTAAGCAGACCACCGTAAAATATTCATTCAATGGCAATCCTAGCAAAAGGTATAGTTTATAAACGAGTATTTTGGTATTTAATTAAATTGCAGATATTTTTCAATAAGTAATTGTTTACTATGCAGAACGGCACAAAGAAGCATATATTTATCTCTGTCATGTTTTTATGCAGATAGGTACTTGTTAAGATTCCAGATTGCCCAGGCAGGGATGTTCAGCAGAGGCTTCCACCTGGACAATCTGTTTTGAATGCTTAACTTGCCGGCCGTTCGCCGGGCTTAAGTAAGAAGTACAATTAATCAATACATGAAAATTACCTACGCACGTACCATAATTTTTTTTCTTCGTCGTTCGTAGACATTCAATTGGCCAACTATACGAGGTGAGTACTTACGCTATGGCTAGGAAGCTTCTTTCTTCCAAGAGCACAAGTGCAAACTGCACACACTCCAATTTTGGTGATATACAATTTCACAATCACAATTCCTCCATATGAGGCCAAACACGCGCGGGGGGTTCAACAAAGCGGTTTTCCAAAAAAACACAAACTATATTAAACACCGCTGACCCAAAATCGATCCTCAAATTGTCAAACCATAGACAAAGCGACAAGCAAACTTCTATCTTTTCACTCAAAAAAGTCCATAGACTCTACCTTGAAATAGACGACTACCTAGGGAGCGTTCGGAAACTTGCCGCTAAGTTGATCGGTCCGAACAGTACTGTTATATCTATCTCTGTTATGTTTTTATGCAGATAGCCATGGCACATGAATAAACAACCATATTATTCATGTGGCCACGGTATACACAACTGTCAATAATACGAAGGTTTTTCCCAGTTCCTCAGTTTCCAATTTCAGGCTGTGTCTCGAAACTGCCGGGGAACATAATATTTTAGACCAAATAATTATTTCTGCTTAAAACTTCTTTTAATATATCCTAAAGTTTTTTTAGGAATATTTTTTACGTCGTAGAAATATAACAAGCAAAAACAAACGAATTGAATTGTCTAACAAAAATTGTTTTTTTTTTAATGTTTTTGTTATGGTTACGGAACAAGCTCTAGGCCCACCTGATATTAAGCGGACTAAACTCTGCCTATAACTGATGCATTTCATCACGAATTCCACTGCGCTAGTCACTTTGAGAAATAGTTGGTAAGTCTCGTGTGCCTGTAATTTCACTGGCTCTCAAGGACTGCTGCCGGAACACACCAATAGTTGCTTGGCGACAGATTTTCTACTCTAGGGTGGTAAGCTAGACAGGCGGGCAATAACAAAATGCCCTTCCACCATGCGGCGAAGCTCAAGCCGTCGTCGGTGGGGACCGAACCAGGTACCTGCGGCACGGCAGTCCATAGCTATTACCTTTTGGCCATAATTGCTTCAAAACTAAGTGTTTGTTAATAGGATTTTCTACTGTTATTCATAATTTATTTTCTAGTTCCAAATTTTCAAAATGTTTATCATTCAACCTTTAGTACTTAATAGTGGTGTAAGTCGGTTTTTGGAACAATTTATGGTACTTGAACTGTACTGTATCAGCCGGATCGTCCACTGCTGAACACAGCCTCCCCTATTAAGGGGGTATTAGCCATAATCCCCACGCTTGGCAGGCGGCTTGGGGATAGATTATGGTACCTATATGTATATTATGTAGGATATAATTATTTAATTTCAATATACCATAACCCCATTTGTTATTTCCCACATTAGATATTTCACATAAAAATTTAACTAATTAAAATAATTATAATTAATTGCGTTGACAGTATTATTATAACGACGTTTTTGTGAGAAAATGACATATCAGATGGGTTTTTAATCACGCGTCGTCGGATTTTGTGTCAACTTGACGATTATGTTGTATAAATTTACATAATTTTAGTTAATTACGTTAATTTGATTTTAAATTAGCCTCAGTTGTATCTGCATATGACTATTTCGAAACAAAGTGACGTCAATACGGATATAAAGTTTATGATCCTTATTATTTAGCAATAATAAATCACTTATGTGACAAAAAATAATTTATTTAAATTTATTTAAATTCAATTAGAAATACGTAAATTTAAATTAAAACATTACTTAAGTAGATTTCCCGTACGGTTCCGGGCTAGAATGTCACCCTCCCATCTCTACCCGTGGGTGTCGTAAGACGCGACTATGAGTAACACACCAGAAGGTGTGCAGCAGCACTTTCTGAGGAACTGATATCTGCGATCCCCAAGCCGCCTGCCGAGCGTGGGGATTATGGCAAACCCCCATATTGGGGGAGGCTGTGTTCAAGAGTGTACTATCCGTCTGATAATTACTTAAGTAGTTGATCAAATTAACAACTGTAAAAAATAACATTGATTACAGTGTTAAATTCATACCTAGTATTATAGCAATATAAATAAATAACGATATATTTATGTGTAAGGGCGTTAGAATGGTGAAGAGACTTTTTTGTGCGGCATGTGTAGCATGTCGAAGCGCTCGTAGCAAAGTTTACTTAGCTGTTCTCAACCGATAAGCAAAGTTAAGCAACGTCGCGCGCGGTCATGAGTTGGATTGGTGACCGCTAGTGACATTACTACTGAGCGTTTCCGTGCTTCGGAGGGCACGTTAAGACGTCGGTCCCGGTCGTTGTCTTATATGGCAGTCGTTATAGCATGGTGGTAGGGCATTTTGCGACTGCCCGCCTGGCTAACTATTACCCTCAAATAGAAAATCTGTCGCCAAGCACCTAACGGTGTATTCCGGCTGCTGTCCTTGAGAGCCAGTACTTCTAGGTTAGCCTGAAAAACATCTTCGACCACATCATCACTTACCATCAGGTGAGATAGTGGTCAAAGCCTAACCTATCAGACATAAAAAAAGTAGTGGTATACCTACTGTTCATTCAACAAATGTATCCCTTTACGATCGTCCAAAAAGAGAATAAGTGTTAGTGTCACATTTACTAGTTTTGAGACTACAAAATATTTTCACCTTCAGTGGGAATCGAACCGTCCCTAATGTTACCGCACCGGGTGCCATAACCACTGCGCCATCGAGAATAGCTCGGTTGAGCTGAAATGTTGCACTATAATTGTACTACTTTAACCGTCATTGGGGTCGGCGCGCGGTCATCAACCAGACTACTAGAATTTATCTTATTTTCCAAAACTTATCAGAGCGCTTGGTGGATGCGACGCATGATCAAAATGCTACCAATTGGCTCAACGAATAAGCATTGCAGTTCAACGGCTGCAGCATGCTGTCAGCATGCTGGGCACGCATTTGAAGCGCTCGTAGCGAAGTTTGCTTACCTGTTCTTAACCGATCAGCAAAGTTAAGCAAATCCGCCGCGGTCATGAGTTGGATGGGTGACCGCTAGTTACATTACTCCGTGCTTCGGAGGGCACGTTAAGCCGTCGATCCCGATTGTCGTCTCAGGAGTGCAGTCGTTATAGCATGTTGGTAGGGCATTTTGCGAATGTCGACTAATTGAATTGAATACTACTCGAGGGTGGTAGCTAGCCAGGCGGGCTAGCTACTACCCTCGAGTAGAAGATCTGTCGCCAAGCACCTAACAGATCTTCTACCACATCATCACTTCCCATCAGGTGAGATAATGGACAAAGGCTAACTCAGGCATAAAAAACAAAAAAAAACGCTGCCTACTGTTAGTGAGCTGGAGCATTTGGACTGCCTGTGAGTCTGCACTGACTTATAGGTTGTCTAAATGCTTTTATTGTAGTAGCTGTAGTGTTGTATATAGTTCGTAGTATTTCGTTAATAAAGGCATACCGCCGGTGAAAAAAAATATACATGCCGTTAAGTGCTTGGCTATAAGTTAAAGTTATTATTAAATGGGTAAAATCTGGGGAGATGGTTTCGATTCCCACAAAATATGAAAAAAAAAGTGCTCTAAAAATTTCTGTGTGTGATTTTTTATTAGCATACGATACTACTTGTTATCATTTATCGGAATTTTAGAGTCCATAGAGTCGCTGAAAACTGTCTGCAACAACAATAACGGTGGCACATAAAAGGATTTTGTTATTATTAAACTTTTGATTCAAATGATGACACGAGATCTAATATATCGGCTACTGTGGGAACTGGGTCGTTTGCTTTTTGTGACACGAGCACGACGTAGGCGCCGGCTGATGACAAATGAACGTGGTATAAGTCACAAGCGATATTTTTTATCTCCTGACGTGTTATATATTAAGAAGATTTTGTTTAATAAGCTCAGGCAAATGTTTGAATGAACTAAGAATTATATACATAAAACATCATTAAATAACGAAGCTGATACCGAAGATGATACTGGGGTGTTGGGGCCACGTGGGGTGTCAGGCTAGAATGTCACCCCCCATTGCTACCTTTGGGTGTCATAAGAGGCGACTAAAGGTAAAATACCGGAAGGTGGGCAGCAGCCCCTTCTGAGGAACTAAATATCTTTAACTGCGATCCCAAAGACGCATGCCAAGCGTGGGGATTATGGAAAACCCTCCCTTAATGGGAAGGCTGTGGATAATCCGGCATTAATTATTATGCCTATAGAAAATAATATTATGTCTTTGGCATCACGCAAAACGTCTGCCCGACACAGCATTTTGTTTGCCACTCGATAATGCATCTGCCATGCGTGATACATTTGAATACATATAAAATATGCGTAGAGTTAATTTATACAACATATGTCACCTGGTTACACCTTGAACAAACTTGGATTGTAAGAACTTTAATCTATCTAAGAAAAGTATTTGATACGGTAACAAAAACAAAATAACATAACACAGTGTAATTTTAGCCATGCAGACAACTTTAAATTCCTGTAATTAAAATTAACTGCAGTTAGAAGCTCCTATACCATAGATAGATTTTTAAATTTCCACTAATTATCGCCACTGACTCGACAACAGATGACAGACAAACATTTTAAATATGTACTAGCTATTCCTTATAGAAAGAGTCGTACGTAGATCGCTGCCGCTTATGCGTATATCGCCTCCGCTTTTCTTTTACATCTTCGAAGGACGTTTGACAATAAATAGTTGATTAGAAAGAAGTTCCAATCTGAATCCGATACGTGACTTGATTTCGATTCGAAATTATTTAATGACTCGATGATAGTATCGAGATGTCGATACCAAATTCGATTGAGGTAAGTAACTATCGGATGAGGAAATTAGTTGCTTAAGAGAACATCCTTTAACTGAAACATTTGAATGAATAATTTATTGAAGTGATTAGAGTCAAAATGATTTTTGATGTCGCCGCACAAATAGTTATGTTGCATTAACTGCAATTATTTTAATGACCGTAATGTATTTATACTATTTAAGTTAGTGGAGAAACTCGATTTCAGGACAAACTAGTTTAGGTGGCCAAACTAGTTCAATAATTATTTTTTGTCACACATAATGGTGTTTATTGCAGTTAATGCAACATAATTTTATATTTTTTTATGTCTGATAGGTTAGCCTTTGACCACTATCTCACCTGATGGTAAGTGATGATGCGGTCGAAGATGTTGTTCAGGCTAACCTAGAAGAATTATGTTATGTTTTGAATTATGTAGCGTACAATAATAACACAAAGTCATTAATTTTAAGGTTTGCTCATCTGTGATCATTACAAATCATAAACTAAGCAAGCTTACAAGTCGTGTTTAACCATAGTCTGAAAACTAGTCCATTTCAGACTCTGTGTATCAAATTCACCAATAGCAGGTACATCTGCTATGCCGCAGGTTCATGGTTCGATTCCCACTGCCGCGCCGGCTTGAGCTTCGCCGCACAGTGGAAGGTCATTATGCTAATGCTGACCTGGCTACCAGCTCAAAAGTAGGAAGTGTCCCTAAGCACATAACAGTCTGTTCCGGCAGCAGTCTATGAGAACTAGTAAAATTACAGGAGACTTAACAACTGTATGTCTCAGGGTGACGGAGGCAGATGATTTCTTCTTGTTATGTAATGCATCTGCTATAGACAGAGGGTAGTCCGCTCAACATCAGGTGGAACTTTTGATAGCTCCATCACATAAAAAAAACTGCGGCTATGAACCCCATAGTTTTCTCCAATTTGCTAATATTAAATATACAAATGGCATTACTAAAATTACTTTGAGATAAATGACTTTCGATTTAGCCTGTCGCTAACATTCAGCATTATAAAACCAAAGCCATATTTTTTTAAGACTGCAACAAGTTAAGTCTATCTTTGACACTGACAATCAAGAATACAACACAATGTCGCTCTCAGAGTAGGACTCCGAATTTAATACCAGACCCCCGCTGACTTCCACGTTAGATTGATAGACGATACGAAACGCTTTATCTCCAGATGACGAGGTTTTTTTACCATGGGACCTTTAAGTGAGAATTGTCTTCTGATACGTAATTGGATTTTTATCTGGCGTAGATTGAAACATGGTGAGGTGACTGGGTTCTTTAGGCTTTTGTATCTGAGGCTTTGTGGACGTTAATTGCAAGTACAATCGGACAAATGAAGTTTTCGTTTCGGGAGATTTTTTAGCTATGTGTATTATCTATGGGTTGAATTCTTCGGCAAGAGCGGTAGTAGGGACTCTTCTCTACTACGGCACTTGACAAGGTGTGGTTTTGATACTGCACATCAGAGTCAAATAATATACTTCGCAAAATACAGGGTTATTGGTAAAATGCTAACAACCTCTTAGGGTTGACTTCTGCTAGTCCCAACAAACATTTTGATGTTTTTTTTGTTACGAAAAAATATTATTTTTTTAACATATTTTTTTAATATTTTTTTTGTGTTTATTCCTACTCCGAGCCACGAGCGCCCGCCGTGGCAACACTAGATAGACCGCGTCGTGGTTCCTTTGAATAGAGTTTTGAATATTTACATCGAGCAGAGTAATAAAAGATATGAAATAATACAATACAAGCACAAGAGACTTTCAAGATCAGGTGGTCCTCGTGCTTATCCAAAACAGTAGTCAAAAAAAAAAAAAAAAAACTCCTACTGTTTTTTAGGACTAGCAGAAATCATCCCTAAGAGGTTGTTAGCATTTTACCAATAACCCTGTAGAGCATTAAGCACTGTGAACTGTCATTAAAAAACAATACTGGTTTAATCATGAAGATTCCGTTTTAACGCACTGGCCACATTCAATTTAAAAATTAAACCTGCATAGTATCAAATTTCAGAGTGAAACTATTCACACGAAATCTATAATATTCAACATTTTGAAATATATGCAATTAGATGTTCGTCTCTTAATTGTTTTTACATTCAGCTGTATATGTGAAGCAGGGTATTATAGCGAAAATAAGAGTATATTCGAATACGAGTTCTGACGTAGTTATAACTCAGCAAAAACAACTCGTAATGTCAGTGCTGTGATAGTAGTATAGTACTATCCCATTATCTGTGGTGTTGTGCTTGGCTGATACGGCTAACGAACGCACCGTGCTTTATTGGTTTAACCGCTTTCTTAGTGGAAACTTCGACCTGTTGAATGAACCATGAATACCACCATACATTAAGGTACCTAAGTAACGATGATTTGAAGATGGTGGAACCGATCCGTGTAAAATTACGTACCAAAGAATTAGCGGCATGGTTTGACGATAGCAGCGCAAAATTTACTCATTTACAGCAAAGTGCTTAAATTAAAAAGTAATAAAATAGTTACTATATAATAATAAAATAATTACACTACAGCTCCTACAATAAAAGCATCTGGACTTTTTTATTTTCACAATTGAAAAGTTGATTGTTTTACTAGTACAGATAGAGATTTGGACCTAATTGTTACATTTGACGAAAAGTGGACCTGGGTAGATGATTTACTACCACTATTTTTTGCGAATTGGACAACTTTATATACAGAAAAAAAAATTATCAGCAGGAAGCAGTACAAAATGATTTGAAACAGTTTGTGGAGTCCATGTCCACGGAGTTTATCGGAAACGTTTAAATAATCTTCTATAAGATGGCAGAAATGTACCTACTTATAGGAAACTAGTGTAAAAAATTGGTATTCAAAAAAATTATACATGAAACTTTATTAACCCCTAATAGATGTAGTTAGATTGGGTAAAAATTACAAAAATATTTTGACCAAATAACGTAGTTAAGTTTCAAGTGGTTGGTAGTACTTGAAAGGGCTTAAAGGAGTATATTTTTTACTGAGCACTACTTTAAATGTGTAGATATATCAAGTAATAGTATAGTGTAATAACAAAGTTTTAGTTGCTAAAGCAACTTAGTTTTAATTGCTAAAGCAAATAGTATAGTGTAACAACAAAGTTTTAGTTGCTAAAGCAGCTTAGTTTTAATTGCTAAAGCAATTAAACTTTGTTGTTACACTATACTATTACTTCATATATCTACACCTTTAAAGTAGTGCTCAATAAAAATATTATCCTTGGAGTCACATTTTTAATTCCAAAATAAATAAAAATATAACGAGTGTTTTATATATTTCATCCTCGTCCAAATCTGGAACAACAGCATTTCATACCAGTGTCTCAACAAAATCGATTAGCCTCGATTCAAAATTAAATACACATCGTTTTTCCAAGGATCTTCCCGATTTCAGACAAACATAATAATTTTTAACAGCTTATATTACGTTCACGCCACAACACTTAAACAAAAAACAATCTAGAAGAATCGATTGAAAACTCGAAAATCAGAATTAGATCTTTTACGACACCGCTCAATAAAATCATTCCATTGAAGAAAAACATAACTAAAACTTTCTTAACAAGCCATAAAATTTACCTTTCAGCATTTGACTTCTCGTCATAAAGCTCATTTTCGTTTGTTCGTGTTGTTGAATGGTACAATTTGTTGGTCATTTGTCATACATAGGGTCAGAGGGTGATTCTTCGTCAGTTAATCAACGGATGGACGGACAAGATGATCAATCGTGATATGTAAAACGTGGAAAGGTTGTCTTGAGAGTGTGTTGACCTGTGTATGTAGATTTTAATGGGGAAGCATCAGATAAGTGAACAGTTGAACATTCTTTTAAGATAGGAAATAAAACAGAATAAGGAACTGAAGACGTCGAATGAAACTCAGACATGATCAACTTTTCGCGTGTTGAAATAAGTTTCAGAGCAATCATGAATAGGTGGCCGGATTACCAAAATTTACCTTATCTTTTTATTACCAAGATTTCCAATTGACAAGGTAACGCTGTGATATATTTGATATAATAGCGCTGGGTCCGATGGTGTAAGTTTTGGATGAGGCATATCATCTGTGTGATTAGAAGTTAAAAACTAAAAATTGTAATAGAAATTCAGTTAAATCATTATTCAGTGAAATTTAATACTTACATTATAAGGTAGTCGTAAAATTTGTATAAGTGGTATATCATAAATATTAATTTAGATATGATACTATAATTATAAAATAATACTACGGTAATATCTATATAGCAATTTCTCAACAAATACTTTATACTTCGATATAAAGTCGCTAAGCTTTAATAGTCTAGAATTTTCTTGCACTTGATGCGCATCCTGCGGGCAAGATTTACTTGGCTTGTTTTTAAATAACTTCATTCAGAAATTTACGACACAAGCCTGTTAGTTTTTGTCATAATTACAGTTGGGAAGAGTTATCAAGGTTGTAGACTTGAAAACTCTTCTCAATGTTCTTAGCAAAGTATTAGAAAAAATCCTTCATGCCTTCAAAGTTTAAGCTTTGTCAGTTGCACTGGATATAAAGTTTGAACATCTGTTAGAATTAAAACCACAGATTACCTTCAAAACAAACTGCAATTATGACGGATTCGTTGTTTGGTAGTAGTTACAATTTGAAATCATATTTTTTTAAAAATTTATGAAGGGACTGGTCATATGCTCTGACTACGAACATATTTTTTTTAAGTAAACTAATTACTAGGTATTTATTTTACTGCTCCTCGTCGGTTCATCTACTGACTGATAAGCGTCGCGATAGTCCTGATCTTGAATAGATGGCAGGAAGTCTGTATCTATAGCCACGAGCCTGGGGCCTAACTCCCACATTTTAAAAACTATTATAGAAAACCAATGTCATTATTTCAAGTTTAAAATATTGATGACTAAGTTAAATGACTTGATTCCAGTCAGCTTCAACATTCAAGTTCTAATGTAAGTTTACTGTAGTGATATATCATAGTGCTAATTAAGTTTGAAAATTTAAGGTTAAAATAGGACTGAATTAAGAGATGGGGGATGGCGCCCTGGACAGTTTTTGTATTTAGCTCTATTGATACTTAGTCGGTCCATCTTATTGTGCTTGCATCCCGGGTCTCTTTTCGTCCATCTTCCTGGTAATTAGATTTTATCTAGGTTTTTGAAGGCTTTTAGGGCTATGTGGCCGAAGTGCTACAGCATTCTATGCAGACACATGCTCAAACGTCTTTTTGTAATAATAAACTCTTTCACAATCTGATTTCTGATTCAGAAATGTCTCACATTTGTTGTTTGAGCCGTCCACAGTAAGTATGGCTACGCAGCATACCACTAATACTTTCTCAATATACACCTGTTGCAAAGTTAGTGATGTTATAAAGGCATCAGTCGTGGTAGCACCTAGTGGTAAGTCCAGATATAAATCAACAACAGTCTTTTTGAACTAATCCCACTTAATAGACTCGGTACAATATGGCTCCTCTAACCACAAAAACGACAACACTCTTGTGTTTATATGATCTTAATAACTATACGATCTTTCGTATTCAAAGTTTTCGTAATTAACACACAGGACAAAAAGAGAACTTAATGTAACAACTATAAAAGGTTTGAAGTTTTTTAATTACTATGTGTAATAATCGCGAAAACGTAAGGCAATAAAGGACTTAATTGTAAAATCTTTTGGCTTTTGTGGTCGCTCACCTTCTGGCTTCAGACCTCCATATGATGGAAATGCTTTTCATTCGAGTAATCATGACGTTAAGATGTTAAGCAGCCCTACCTCTTAAGTAGTATACATAAGCGGTTCAATGCTGCTCACGATGCATATTTTACACCTTAGTCACTGCTTCAATTACGACTAAACCTATATTGTAAGGTCAAGTGCCGTAACACAAATGCTGGTGCTTGGCGACAGATTACCTATTTGAGTGAGAATAAATAATTACTTTAGAAACAAAAGACTGCCACTACTGAAGAAATTCTGTTTTATTTACTTGGATGACTTTGGTATTTTTTCCAGATATATCGATTTTTAAATTAAACAAACGGTCGTATGTAATTGAAAAAAAAGTCTATCAAATAAGATTTCTGTAAATCCGTTAATAACCTGTACGGATTATGAGGTAAAAATCATCAAAATACAAATTCAGCACCTCTTTTTTCGTCAGTTAAAATCCATTAAATGACCCTGTGCCACCGTGTGAATTCTTGTCCGAAACAACAATCAAGAGCATTGATCAGTCACAGCGTTGTGCCGAGCTGCGGTCCCCAGAACATACGAGAGTGAAATGGCTCGCTAAATCACAATCAAGAAACAATCAAGGAAGTTTTTAAAATCAATGAATATTTAATTGAAATATTCGACAAGAACATGACATGTAATAATGTATTCGACATGCAAATCACCTGATAGGTATGACCGGCGTCTCGACGTGCGAACGTCCTCGTTTGTGCATAGGACGTGCACGGAGGAAGGTGCGGTTCCATTGTTCGACGATACGATACATAAGCGGCCTAGTTAGCATTTATGTTGTTTAAAAGATGCTAGGCAATTTATAAACACATATAACACTCGGTGTGTTAAGCGCTGCGTTTTTATCTACGCGCGAATTCTGCTTTCCTTGCGGTGAACAAAAAAAATACATGTATTGAAATTGTATGGTAATGCGTGATTTCTTGGTAAGCACATTGAGTTTAAAAGTCGAACGCTTTAATTGACCAAGCGAGCGCGAAGCCCGGGTGAAACGTCTAAAATGTTTTCGTGTGTTTGTCCGGATGTCTGTATTTCCGGTTCTCCTCTGAATTGTAATTGATCTTCATAAGAGCGTCTAAATTAATCATCCTATATTAAATAAATCATTTTGACTTTTGCAACTGCACACAAACACAAACATACATTTAATGATATAAAAAAATCTTCTGAATTCTCGGACATAATAATATGAGCCCCATAACTCCAGAAGGAAACAATATAATTTTGTTTCGTGGAAGGAGGCCCTAACATCTCATGCAGTATGCTTGTTTAGATAGAAACATAAGGTGTATTTTAGTTTAGCGTTTTTAATACAAATCACTCAATCTTCCCTAAGCACAACGGACACAGTTCCTTGATTAGTCACATCCACAATCAGGTGTTTGCACAAAACGCTATCAGGAGTTCACGACTTCCCAGCAATTATCCCAGCATCGGGACCTGGTGACGTCACCATACCACCTTCTCATCACGATGCAAATGACTAACAAATTGTAAATTGCTGTTCCCACATAACGTGTTTTGTTGTAAGCGGTTAAAAATAGAGGTGCTGTGGCATCGGTTCAAATCGTGTTGAATGAATGGTTAGGTAGGTATGATTTGTAGGCAGAGCGTGAGGCTTAGCCGGTAGTGATGTTTAATTATCTTTTTATATTGTAATAAGAAAATATGTGGATCAAATCGCGTATATTTTATTACGATATGTTTATCCCGGCGTTTGTGAAGTCCACGACCACGCAAATCTGAAAAGAGTGACCGCGGATACTTTTCAAATTAATCCAAAACTACAATTAAATAAACACAAACATGTATACCTACACGTATCTTTATCATCATCTCATCATGATCATTGATAGCCATGACATCCATCGTTGTACAAAGGCCTCCCCCAACAGCGGCGTTACCATAACACCTACACTTGGCAGGCGTCTTGGGGATCGCAGTGGATGATGGCAGTTCTTCAGAAGGTGCTGCTGCACTCCTTCTAGTATTTGCCCTTCGTTGCCTCTTATACTTCCTACAGGGAGATGTGTGCAATAGCCCAGCACCCCTCAAGATAATGTTGTTTTATAAAAACCTTTGAAGTATTTTATCGGGTCTGTAGTATATGTCCACCGACCTTTTATTATTCAAAGTTTATTGAAAAACGGTTATTTGTATTACTAACATTATGATAATTTATTAATAAATATTTTTAGGTTAGTAACTACGAATAAATAATGTGGTTAGTAAGCAGCTTCAAGTCAGGCAGGATATAAGTGCTGCTGTATAAAAAGTACCTAGATGTTTGGTTTAATCAGTCTCAACACCTGTATTGTAAAACTGGGAGACGTAGGATACGAAAATTGTGTGCTCTAAAGTAAAGTTACTCTAAGTTAAACTAACTCTAAGTTTTGCTGAAAATCCTGAAAGGTGTCGGATCGATGAAAACTTTTTCATTTCCTTTATTGTTGTTTTAAACAATCCTACCTATTTTCAGCCGAGTGTGAATTTTTGTAACCTTGAATGTCTAAATTGACCAGATTTTGTAGTACATTAGTCAGGTCGCACCGTCTAGTCTCCTAAAATTAAAGCACAAAATTTGCGTCTGTCCAGCCATTGTCGATAGCTAAATGGTTAAGGACCCCAGTGCATAAGGCTATGCGGAGTGGAACCCCGCACGAGACGAAAGTTTCGTACTTTATATTTTTGTAAATGTAAATTTAAATAAACGTTAGGCGTGAAATCATATTTAGAAACCTGGATCAAGGCAAGTGTTTTATATGACAAAAACGTTACAAATATTCAGTATATGACCGTTAGTGACATCACTACTGAGCGCTTCCGTGCTTCGGAGGGCACGTTAAGCCGTCGGTCCCGGTTGTTGTCTTACGATGGCAGTCGTTACAGCTTGGTGGTAGGGCATTTTCCGAATGCCCGCCTGGCTAGCTACCACCTTCAAGTAGAAAATCTGTCGCCAAGCACCTAACGGTGTGTTCCGGCAGCTGTCCTTGAGAGCCAGTACTTCTAGGTTAGCCTGAACAACATCTTCATCATCACTTACCATCAGGTGAGATAGTGGTCAAAGGCTAACCTATAAGGCATGGTACGGACATGGGAAGCGATTCTGTCGCGATGCTGTTGATGCGTGCAGCCACTGTAGAGGACCACACTTGCGAACAGAATGCCCTGATTGGCTCGCAGACGCCCGCCCCAGTTGTGCAAACTGCATTAAATCCAGGGCAGTAAAAACGGACCACAATGCCTTTAGCAATGACTGTCCGGTGAGGCGCAAGTGGGATGCACTTGCGAGATCCACCGTGGCGTATTGCTAAAGGGCACCTCATACAAGATGCTGCAGGCTAACCTCATGAAGAAAAAATTAGCAACAAACGAACTCCTCATTGAGGCAACGAAACGTGGAGTTGCGGCTGCTCTGCTACAGGAGCCATATGTAGGAGCTGCTAAAAGAGTGAGGAGTTACCAGGGTACAAGGGTCTTCCAGAGCACTGACCAAGGAGAAGGGACTGTTAAGGCAGCAATACTTATCTTTGACATTACACTGGACATCATACAGTACCCGCAACTCACAACCAACAACATCGAGGTGGTGGGAGTCCGCACCAGTGCCTGGCAGATAACCCTGGTCTCCATATACCTCGAGAAGGACCAACCTCTAGGCCCATACCTTGAGCATCTTGTTAGGATTGTAAGAGAAGTGGGAAGTGCTAGGCTGGTGATTGGAGGGGACGTTAATGCGTGGAACGTTTGGTGGGGAAGCGCGACTACAAACTCCAGAGGAGAGGACGTGATGTGCACTCTCGACGATCTAGGCCTCCAGGTACTCAATAATGCACTTATACCGACTTTCGACACCATAAGAGGTGACAAGCGATACACCAGCAGCGTCGACATAACAGCGTGCTCGACGGATATGCTCACCCTGGTGGATGACTGGAAGGTTGAAGAGAATCTCACGAGTTCGGACCACAACGGAATAAGCTTCAACATTCGGCTACTGAAATCAAAAGGCACACACATAACACGAACAACGCGAATTTATAACACTAAAAAAGCAAATTGGGCCCAATTTCATATGAAATTGAACCAATTTAAACGAGAACAAAATTTAACACACACAGAAATAGAACACATTTGTAACACAGAACACATTGAACAAATAGTAAATAAATACATAAACACAATAACACAAGCATGCACACACACTATACCATTAAAGAAGCAAACAGAAACACTTACTCTGAAGTGGTGGTCCGAACGACTCGCAGATTTGAAACGCGAAGTCACCACTAGGAAGTTGAGAATTCGCTGCGCCGCCCCAGTCCGAAGGAAGAGAGTTGTGCAGGAGTACCTGGACAAAAAAGAAGAGTATGAGACAGAGGTGGATAAGGCAATGATAGAAAGTTGGAAGGGATTCTGCGGGAAACAGGATAGGGAGGGTGTCTGGGACGGGATTTATAGGGTGATCGGTAGAACAAAAAAGAGGGAGGAAGACTTACCACTTGAGGTTGAGGGTGTAACGCTAGACGCAAAAGGTTCCGTGAAAGTTTTAGCTCAAACTTTCTATCCGGAGGACCTTACAGAGAACGACAACTTTGAACATCGCATAATCAGGACTGAAGCGGAGCAAGTGAACAGTGAGCAGCAAGATGACCTATGCGACCCACCGTTCACACTGACCTAATTAAATAGTGCCATGAACACCTTCAACTCAAAGAAAGCACCTGGTGCCGACGGTCTTACTGCAGACATTTGTAGTGAGGCAATAAAGAACGACCCAGACATATTCTTAAAAATACTGAATAAATGTCTTAAGCACCACCATTTTCCTGGTCCCTGGAAGGAGGCTATAGTCGTAGTGTTGCGAAAGCCGGGAAAGGATACTTATACTACACCCAAATCGTACAGGCCCATAGGACTACTCTCAGTGCTGGGAAAAATCTTTGAGAAGATGTTAGTTGCTCGAGTCAAGTTTCACATATTACCAAGGATGAGTACTCGCCAGTACGGTTTTATGCCACAAAAAAGCACCGAAGACTCCCTCTATACCCTAGTGCAACACTTTCACGGAAAACTAAACCAGAAAAAGATAATCACAATGGTATCGCTGGACATAGAGGGAGCCTTTGACAGTGCATGGTGGCCAGCTATAAGGGTCCGACTGGCTGAGGAAAAATGTCCAATAAATTTGAGGAGAGTAATTGATAGCTATCTCCGCAACCGCAAAGTCCGAGTGAGATACGCAGGAGAGGAATATGTCAAGGAGACACAGAAAGGATGTGTGCAGGGATCCATTGGGGGCCCCATCCTTTGGAACCTGTTACTTGACCCTCTTCTGCAGGAACTTGAGAAGAGGGGCGACTACGCGCAGGCGTTTGCGGATGATGTAGTCCTAGTCTTCGACGGTGACACAGCACAGGAGATTGAGGGACGTGCGAATGCCGCACTTGAACATGTTCGGACTTGGGGAGCCAAAAATAAATTGAAATTTGCCGCACATAAAACCAAGGCAATGTTTATTACTCGGAAATTAAAATATGACATCCCACGTCTTAACATGGGCGGGGTCGACATTGGCATGTCAAAAGAAATCAAACTGTTGGGTCTCACCGTCGATGAAAAGTTGACATTCGACGCGCATGCCGCGAACGTCTGCCGTAAAGCGCTCAACTTCTATAAACAGCTGTCAAGGGCCGCAAAAGTCACCTGGTGCCTCAAGCCTGAGATCATAAAATGCATATACCAAGCAGTAGTTGAGCCTACGATAATATATGCAGCGAGTGCGTGGGCGCCCGCTACCAAAAAGATCTGTATAAAAAACCAATTTGACGCAGTACAACGTGGCTTTGTACAGAAGATAATAAAGGCTTACAGAACGGTCTCGCTAAACTCGGCGTTATTACTCGCTGGGCTGCTTCCTTTGGACATTAGAGTCCGCGAAGCAGCCTCGCTCTTTGAAGTCAAGAAAGGTCACTCTCAGCGAGTAATAGGAGACCGTGAAATTGAGACACTGGTGCCCTACACAGCCATGCCACATCCAGCACTGCAGTCAGAGCTGAGATTCACATGCTTGGCAGACGGAGCAGCACTTGAAGAGCACTACAATGATGGAATAAACATCTTTACAGACGGTAGTAAAATTGAAGGGAAAGTCGGTGCGGCACTATCGGTCTGGAACGGTGGCGTCGAGATCAGTACCCGAAAACTGAAATTGGAAGATTGCTGCTCCGTGTACCAAGCCGAACTCCTGGCTCTAGCCGAGGCGACAAAAACAGCCCGAAAAACGTCTAAGTCCATATGTCACGTTTACTGTGACTCGAGGTCTGCCCTCGAAACAGTGACCAACAACTCTTCCCTCCACCCCCTTGCAGTAGAAATAAGATCCAATATTCAAAATTTACAAGAACAGGGAAAGACTCTTAAGCTATTTTGGATAAAGGCACATGTGGGGTTGGAGGGAAATGAGAGAGCAGACGAACTGGCGAAGAGTGCAGCGCTTCACCTGAAAAGAAAAGCGAATTATGATTATTGCCCGGTCTCGTTCGCCAAGAGACAAATCCGAATGGAGTCACTGGATGAATGGAACCAGCGCTATAAAAACGGAACAACAGCATCTGTGACCAAAGCATTTTTTCCGGATGCATTAAAGGCAAACATTATTCTGAAGAAAATAAATTTAGACCCGTTACTAGTCCAAATTTTCACTGGACACGGCGGGTTCTCCTCGTACTTGCACCGCTTCAAGTGCAAGGAGAATCCGTCATGCCCATGCGACCCAGATGTAGAGGAAAGTGTCCTGCATGTAATAATTGACTGTCCAATATACGGCAAACGTAGGTTCGATACAGAAAATGAAATAGATATAGATATTAATACAGAAAATCTGCATAGGATATTAGAAAATAATGAAATAAGAGATAAATTCATAGTGTACTGTAAATATATAGCAATAAAAGTAGTGAATAAAAATAAATAGTAAAAATAGGATGCACTGCTGCATATGTGACATATACAGCTAGTGCCCATTGATCTGTAAAGACGCATATAATTTAATAGAAAGAAAACATATGATATGGTATATATCGTGTATAGAAAGTTAGATTTTTGATAATTTGTGTATAGTATAATAAAATGTAGGAGAAATTATGTAAATGATGTAAATAAGTAAAAAGGAAACTAAGGTCTCTCGATTTTTCGGAGGGTAAAATGCATAAATTAATAATAAAAAAAAAAAAAAAAAAAAAAACCTATAAGGCATAAAAAATATAGTCAACAAAAACGTTACATATATTCAGTATCAAAGAGTTATATTATTAACAAATATTTTTAGTAGTAGGTAATTGAATAAACTTATATAACTCGTTATCAAAAACTTTACTTCACTGTCACTAGCGTCAATTAAAACGTTCCCAAGTTCACGGGTAATCAAAAAAATCGGTCAATCTCGACTAATTAAACTATATCGACGTCGAACACATTACTCAGTGGACAAGAAATAAACGCATACTTAGAACTCATAAACATTTTGAAAAGTTACCAATAATGTGTAATTTGCATTGCCGCATTGCTGATATCCGGATCAAAATACGGTCACGTTTCATTTATGCTCCAGAGCCTTGTTCTTATCTTGAATACACCCGATGTTGGACTCACGAGCCGTGCAGTAAATAGATATTATTTATATATATTTTGTATCTCTCAATTTGCACCATATATGCCCCTTAATTTTGACCTATATTCCTTACAATTCTTATATGAATTATCTTAAGTTAAGTATAAAAATGTAGCGTGTGTGTAATATAACAGTAATATAAGTCTACTGTGGTTAAAGGTTGCCTAATTTGCTTCTACTAATAAAACAAGTAATATAAAATCTAAGTATCCTAATATACATAGATATATGAACACTGACAAGTGACTTTTTAACTCACCGATCTGGCAGCACTGTTCATACCATCTGGGCTACTGAGCAAGTAATATTTCTGTCCAAATCCGATACAAAATCCATAGATAGGTTATTGACACGCACAAAGTGACATTTACATACAGAGGTCAAGCTTTTTTCTGTAAGCCGACCTCCCAGCGATAGATTGCTTCCACAGATAGAAATTTCAATCTCTGGATAACTTATTGGCACGGTACCATAAAATGGATTGCTTATTCTATCTTAGATAGCTAAAAACAGATTGAGATCGATTATTAATTTCGGGCGTAAGTGGATAAAACGAAATTTCTGGAGTACGAGTAGAAAATCTGTCTCGCATGTGGGACCTGCTCATAAGTGATATTTCACTTATGCACTGGCAAAGTTATTTTGGACTGTCTATTAAGCAAGTGCGGGCAACAGGAAACAATTTAGACAGAAGTTCTAGTAATAAAACTGATAATAAACTTTAATAGTAACAAATTGAAAGGTCTCATAGAAACGTGACGATTATCGCGAGGTATTAACAATTACGGAGCTTTTGTGGCTATTTGCCGACTTGTCTTCTACTTGGTTCTTGTTTAACTTCAATATCCTCCCGTTGAGTGTAGAATGTTCCTACAATAACCTTTTATTCAACAGCTCTGAGATCCACCGTTAAAACAATAAAAATAACATCAGGGCGTTTACCACAACCCCCACGCTTGGCAGGCATCTCTTTTTTATTTTTTTTATCTTCAGAGGTTAGCCTTTGACCAATATCTCACCTGATGGTAAGTGATGATGTAGTCGAAAATATTGTTGAGACTAACCTAGAATTACTGGCTCTCAAGGACAGCTGCCCGAACACACCGCTAGGTGCTTGGCGATAGATTTTCTAGTTGAGGGTGGTAGCTAGCCAGGCGGGCATTCTCAAAATGCCCTACCACCAAGCTGTAACGACTGCCATCGTAAGACAACAACCGGGACCGACGGCTTAACCCTCCTCCTGACTGCTTCCCTCCTAAGCAAGGAAGCGCTCAGTAGTAATGTCAGTGGCGGTCACCCATCCAACTCATGACCGCGGCGGACGTTGCTTAGCTTTGCTGATCGGCTAAGAACAGCTAAGCAAACTTTGCTACGAGCGCTGCAATTGCGTCGCCTCTTCTTCTTGTCAGGAAGATATGGGGGAGTGCAAATCTAGTCCGGCATCCGAAGAGGGGCCGGTTCAATGGTATTATCAAAATGAGTGCCTCGTTGGTCTCCACCGGTTTTAACAGTTGCTGGGCAATTTTTAGGTCCTGTGTTTGAATCCCAGATCAGGCAGTTGGTGACAAATGGTAACAAAAAATCTCACAAAACGGTCCAAAGGCTGGCACTATGACGAAACGTGGGTATTATTATACACCTTTGTCAACCGTCTTTTCACAAGTATTTCCTGAAGGGGAGCCTTCAGGAAATACTTGTGAAAAGACGTTTTTCTTTATATATATCAGTGATCTAGTAAATTATGGTGTCCGTTTAGTTGGATGCCTCACCAAACTATTACATGGTTTCAACTACCTATGCCGATTTGTTCGTTAACTGGAGAGCTTGCAACTCGTGAGTACCTACACGCGAGTTGACACCTTTCAATGTATCCCTTTTTTGTCGTCAACTCGCGCGTACATAATTAGATAGTACAGTCATATAAAAAAATATTGAAACCAGTTAAGTATCGTTTATCCAGAAAGAAAGAAAGCGATTTCGTTTTACTTACATGTTATGATTTTGTTTGGTTTTTTGTTTTGTTTGCTTAGTTTTCGGCAATTTACATAAATAATAAATCAAATAAATAAACCCTAATAAACCAAATTATTGCGAAAATTATTCTATAAGTTAAGTATTTCATGTCAAATAAACATATTTTCTTTCTTTCTTTCAGGATAATCGGTACTTCATTGGTTTCAATTTGTTTTTATATGACTGACTGTTTATAGTGCGCAAGTTGGCGACAAAAACAAAGGTAAACTCATGATCATACAATATAACCTTAATTACAGGCAATTAAAAAAACTGACTTCTTACTTATAAAATAACTAATATTTTCAGAGATTTTTTGTGTATTAATGAATATATATGCTTTTTGAATGATCTTCACTGTACATTGATATGGTTGCTCAATTAATCAATAAAACGATAATGTTTTCGGCGTAATTATTTGTGTTACTGAAGATAGTTAAAAACTATATAATAAGTAAAACATTTTTGTATTATTTTTAGCATATAGCGTAAGATCGCTGAAAAAATGCGCTGGTATCGACACTGCTCTGAAACTCCAAAATTAAGAACACAGGGCTATTTTTAATTTATTTAAAGCAATGCTTGTGCAACTTTGTGTTTTCATTAACCGTACTATTTAAAACTAGGCTCAATTTTCATTTTTCACAACAACTCAACCCATCCTTAAAAAAAATAAGGTATCAAAATACATAAATATAGGGTGGAAGGCAGTTTACATGTTTATTGAACTATCTAAGCATGAAATCAAAATGCCAAGTAACTTGTGATTTTTTCAGTTTATCCTTAAAGTTGGTAGTTCCAAAGTGATTGCAAACTTCTAGCACATATCTCCCGAAGGGCTGTATGTAGGACAAGATAGCGATGCATAAATCCGCGTCTACCTCGTGCATTTGCCACTACTAAGTTAGTGTTCATGTACAGTCAGATGCATTAGAAAGTAGTATTTCCAACTGTCTCCTGTTATTGACGAAAATTGTATTGCTCTTTAATCACTTTTAAGTCGTCTGGTTCTTTTCCCCAAAAATGTGTCAGAAATTGTTAAAAAGTTGTTGAAAAGTTACAGTTGAACTACGCGCTGTATTAATTTAACACGTTTTTACTCATAACAAAATGAACTAAAAGTCTCAAATTATGGAAAAAATAATGTTAGGATATGTAAAAATTGATGGATAAAATCAAGTTATTTCATACTATACTCCTTGCAAATAGAATACTCGTATATTCGTACTTATCTCGTTTAATAGGTACTCACACACGTCTCCAAGAATCAGAAAATCATAGGTCATATAATGCAACGAGTGCTCTATTCATTAAATCAATAACTCGTATATATACAACAATTATTTCCTTTACCAACCTAAACGCATTGCAACATGCAGTACGTATACTACCCAAATGTTTGATCCACTGAATCTAGAACTTTAATGACAGTTATAATATAATAACAGAAGTGGTAAGGAAAGAAGTTAATAGCTTCTCAGGTAAAGCGTACCGATTAAATAAAACATCATCTTTTCCTGTTTATATCCGAATTAAGCAACAATTATATTTGGCTAATAACATGAACTTGGGCGCAGTAATTAATAAAAAAAACCTATTTATCTCATCAAAAATACTTAATGCACGTCAAATTATGTACGACAAATGAAACTGAATGGTACATACATACACACGCCAGAAATACTAACAAAAAATCAGAATACCTATAATTACTCGTAACACGTCATTTCCTGGTGTTTGAAATCTAATTTTCTATTTAATTTAAACTCTAATTTACTCTAAAACATTCGCTAAAACTCCCCTAGCGAAAAAAATAACTTCTAGCGCGCCGGTCGCTGTTGCGTTGCGGCACACTCGCTTCGCACGCTCCGCTCGCTCGTTGTGGACTAGGTATCTAAATGTCTTCGTTTCGCGCGTCAAACTTTATATGACTTTGAGTAATTATAACCTTATTTTGATATGCAATCAGCACTTTGATGTGCAATCTTAAAAAGTATATTACTTTGTTTCTTATATGTGTGGTTAAATATTTCCTGTTGCATAAAAGCATGGTTATTGCATATATTAATACATCTAACTGTACTACAACACACTTACCTATCTATCCTGTGACGCTACTGAATAAAACACTTGTCTTTGAAATATACCCGAAGCGGTGGCAATACATCGAGATGGTCCCCTACATCCTTATACAGCGTGTTACAGAAATGACATTCGAAAATTGCTGTTTCTATATTGTATTGTAAATTTGATATTAGAGTTGACAGCCTGACAAGATGTGAAAGAGGAGCGTAGCAAAATGCATCTCAATATAATGGCTTTAAAGAGCTCATATATTTTGTCTATTGTTTTGAACTTTGTGTGCGGGCTCTTGTTGTACCACTATATTTTATTAAAATTTAGTTTAGTTATTTTACAATATTAAAGTAGCGTAAAGCGTTGCTTTGAGATCCTTAGGAGCTTGGTACGATCTCCGGGTCAAAAAAAAATACATTAGCAGTTCAAAGTCTGGAACTGTACCCGTTGTTAGTATTCGACTGATTGCAATAGAGTATTGCATTGGACGGCTTATACTGCGATCACCAAGACGCCTGCCAAGTGTGGGTATTATGGCAAATCCCCCAAATACCTCGTTCAACGGTGGACTTTCCGGTTGATGATGATGCTTGCATTCTATTATACCGAATAAAATCAAAAGCTGGATTGACTTAAGGAAGGTGAGTGCACAGACCAGATAATAGTATTATAATCCTAGACTAAGTTTTCTTACCTGTAATAAAACATAATCATTTGTATACATATTAAAAATGCAAAGACTTGGTTAAGAATCTTAAACATTCTAGGTTTCAAGTTTTAAATGCTCTAAATACCTAGAAGTGCTTCAAATTTTGGTAAGAGATGATCTATTGTTATAAAATTATAAAAACTATGTTTACCCCACCCTGTGTATAAGTCGGACATTTCACCGGACAGCAACAAAAAGTGTTAAATCTCCAGAGATCGTGATTACCATCCGACGGACAGACCACATTATTTATGTATGGATACGAACCCTACCGCCGCTGCATATTCTCGTCTAGGATACTGCAACCCCTTTTGGATAAAACCTCTTAGTGTTTTCTACTTGCCTGGTACTTTCAGAAATATGGTGAAGGAGTTTTTAGTTTCGGGGTTTTTAATTTTCCTGTTATTACACTTTACATAACTGATGACTTTTTAAAAAAGTCCTTATAGATTTTTTGCACGAAATATATATTTTTAATAGATTCAACTATGTTTTCGATAGGATTAAAACTTGGTAGAGACAAAAGCGGTTACACAATACTTGACCCCAAATTTTGGGCTTAAATTTACTTGATATGATTTCGACATATAAAAGATTTCAAATACTCATTATCATCATTAACAGTCGGAAGAAGCTACCGTTGAACATGCCCTCTCCAATAAGGGAAGGGGAAGTTCTATAATTTGGAGCTTGGCAGGCGTCTTGGGGATTGCAGTTCTTCACGAGATGTACCTGCACCCCTTCTAGTATTGTTCCCTTCGTGACCTCTGACGTATCCAACAGAGACTAGCGACCACCCTCAAGTAGAAAATCTGTCGCCAAGCACCTAGCATTTTTTTCCGGCAGCAGTCCTTGAGAGCCAGTGAAATTACAGGTACATGAGACTTAATAACTATGTCTCAAAGTGACGGGCGCAGTGCAATTCGTGATTTGTGACGAAATACTTCTGTTATAGGCAGAGGCTAGTCCGCTTAACATTAGGTGGACCTCGAGTTTGTCCGTCACAATAAAAAATATTTAAAAAAAAAAAATGTACGATATCTGTTGGATGACAAATCTAATGTACCTAGAATTTCACTTGCGCAAGTAACCATTTTCTTTTTATATCTAAAATGTCTGTAGCAATTTGGGCAATGTGGCATCAATCTGCTAATACCGATCGATCCATGAGGTAAATCTAACCTAAATCGAAAATAGATTTTAAAATCTACGCAAACACCGGCGCACTTGTTTATGGGACAATCCAGCGGCTAAGAGGTGGGGCTAGTGTTACCAACTAATACGGATTAGTAGGGATAAAAATATATACCTAATCAACTATTTAAGCTATTCCCCCACATATCGTTTGCTGCTTGGATTGGGAATCGTAGTGGAAGATGACAGTTCGTTAGAAGGTGCTGCCAATATTGTTTCTCTTAGTCGCCTTTTAGACACCCACGTCAAGATACGGGAGAGTGCAATTCTAACGTGGCACCCCAAGGGGTGATACTTTGCTGTTTTAGCCGGATTGTCCACTACTAAACACAGCTTTCCCCCTTAATCCCTACCGTTGGCACTCATCTTGAGGATAGCAATTTAAGATGTCTGGGGCCCAGCTACCACCTTTTAAAAACTATTATGGAAAACCAACATCATTATTTCAAACTTAAAATATTGATACTAAGATTCGTACCACGGCATTCAAGAAACAATAATGTTCATATAGCGCTATCTCTATCGCACAAATGTCTTGATTCAATGCATGCAGCCCGCTCTCACGTTGAAGTTCTAACGTAAGTTTACTATAGCGACATGTGGTAGTGAAAATTAAAATTGTTAATATAAGGTTAAAATAAGACTGAATTAAGAGATGGGAGTTGACCCCCTGATCCTCAGAAAGGCGCAGAAGGGGATGTAGCATAGTGAAAATTAATCTAGCGTGATGTCTGAAAAGTCACGTAGCCCAGCTGGAATGACCAAAATTACGTTGAAGTAGAAGCTCTGAAGAAAGAAAATGTTTTGTACACACAGTTTCTTATGCGCCAAAATTCTATTAAGTTTTCCAATACAGATGCAGAATGGTGTCAATACAATAAGTTGAAGAGATCGGTGGGGTGTGGGCGGTGTATCGACTCGGGCGCACCGGAGTCGCACAGAAATAGCGTTTGACGTTTGTATCCGCGGTGGCGCCTGTTCACTGTCAACTGTACAGAGCAGTGTAAAAAACAGGTAATCCGTGCATGGTGACTTTTTTAGGAAGACAGTATGCTGAAGCCTCTATCCTGCATTAACCGCTCTAGCGGATGCTGGGCGAGTGATACGGAGAATTGATTACTAATAACTAATAGTATTTAATCAGAAATACGTCAATGAAATATCGCAACTTGTACATATCGTTGAAAATCGCACGTGGTAGTATATCTCGTATTAAAAATAAATAAATTAAGTATAGGTATGGATTGAACAAGAGGATTATTTACGCTTCGAATATATTAGAATTAGTTAGGGTTCTTTTACTGGGTTCATTGACCAAAAACGGTTATGTGGTTAATCAGTATGCTGTAGAAGTTGGAGCAAGGGGTATACCAGCGAAATCCCTGTATAGCCTACTTAACGACCTTGGCCTGTCAAGAACAACCGTTACTTCCATCCTAGAACGTGTATCTAAGGTAGCATTAGTAGGATCCTACCAAATTTGGTTAGGCAGGGGAGGAGGCTCGAGCAGTGAAGGAGAGCATTGATATATCATAAAGGGGCCCCTTAATCCCACTCCTGGGTTGCAAGTCCCAGGACCCTCAGGCCTCTTCCTCTGCAACGCTATGGACCCGGCACCCACACGGTGAATCCATGGAATGCTAAGAAATTCGTCTCAAACTATGTTTTTATAGAATACTATTTAAAGATTTTAATAGAGTAGACTTAATACAGACCAAAATGTTAGTTAAATTACCAAGCAATGTTAAGCGTATTTTCTATTCTGTACAATATACGTATCAAAAACCCTTTTTTTCTTGTAAAAGTACAATAGCTGATTCTTGAATACGGCGTAGAACAGAGCGTATTAGAGTACCAGATATGGCTGATTGTGTTGATTTTTTGAAGATCAATGATCGCCTGGTCGAGAGTTAGAATTCAAAAGCTAATCAGACTTTCTGCGCCTACTACGGTAACGGTTTTTTAGGGTAGTTTTTTTTTAAATTGTCTGTCTATGTATATCTGTTGATGGCAATAAGATCGCCTCCAAGTACATGAGATCGATACATTTTGCTGAAACGTAGGTGGTTAAACACAATGTGAATATTTTTTCGTTCATAACAGCTGTCAAAACTTAGTGCAAAAAGGCACATGTGTACATGTGTACCTACTACTGTGTACATCTCTGTGTCACAACTACTCTATACAGTGAAGGAGGGCGCGTTAAAATTGAAAATAAATTCAATATCAATTTGAGCGCGAGCCAAGTGCTGTATCGCGTCCGTGTCGATACGTGACGTTTATGTGCCCACTCGACATACTCACGATCCATAAAGAAATCAGAGAACATACTTCTTCCATAGAAACTTTCGATGAAAAGAGTTTAACTAATAAGAAAGTACTACGTCCAGCATTTTTTTTATGTTATTGTGATGGAACAAGCTCGAGGCCCACCTGATGTTAAGCGGACTAACCTCTGCCTATTTCATCTCAAGTCACGAATTGCACTGCGCCCGTCACTTTGAAACATAGTTGTTAAGTCTTATGTGCCTGTAATTTAAATGCCATATACGCTTCAGACAAGGGCAAGAATCATCCTTACTAGATCTTGTTATGGTAAATGAGGATTCTCTAATTGATGAAGTAATGCACAAACCTCCAATCGGCAAAAGTGACCATGCTGTACTAGAATTCAGCCTTCAGTGCCTAGTAAGAAAATCTACTGATAAGCCTAAGTTTAAACGTTACTAACAATATATTAACTTTGACAGTTTCAATAATGATTTAAGGAACAATTTAGAGGAGGTAAATTGTTTCAATGATACAGAAAAATTCTGGATGGAGATCTTGTCTGCAATCAACACAACTGTTGATAAACATGCCCCAGAAAGAAAAGTCAAGAATAAACTTTGAAATAAACCATGGATTGATAAAAATGTCTTAAAACTAGTGGCTGAAAAAAGAACTCTGTGGGACAATTACAGGACCTCTGGGTCAGAAAATGACTACCAACTCTACAGAGAAACAAACAACAAATGTGTTGATATGTCGAGGAAACAAAGGAGCTGCTATGAAGCCGAAATACTTAAATATGGGGACAAATCATTTTACTCTTACATTCGGAGATGTTCGTCTTCAAAAGTGAGCATCCCAGCAGCCATCCGGAGCCAGAGTGGTGACCTGGTAACGCAGCCTTCTCAAATGGCTGATGTTTTTGCCGAAGAATTTCAAAAAACATACTCATTAGAGCCCTCTTTGTCACAACTGGTGAAAGTTGGTGTGGCTCGTGTGGAACATGATCTATGCGATATATCCTTTTCTGTAGAAGATGTGGAAAAAGCAATTGCAAGCCTGCGTATCAACTCATCTCCTGGCCCTGATCAAGTTTCAAGCCTTATACTTAAGAACATTACCCACATCTTGGCTCCTGTACTTAGCACACTTTTTAATATGTCCTTCAAAAATGGTTACTTACCTCAAAACTGGAAGCATGCCCTGGTCACGCCGATTTATAAGAAGGGTGACAAGATGGTCACCGGAAACTATCGCCCTATTAGTCTTACCAGTACTGTTGTAAAATTAATGGAAAAAATTATAAGCATAAAATTGACCCAATTTTTAAACAGAGAATGTGTAATATCTATTAAACAGCATGGCTTCACAAAAAAGAGGTCCACCATTACAAATCTGCTGTCATGCATACACTCATGGACAAAAAGCCTTGACAACAACAATCCTGTGGATATTGTGTACTTAGACTTTGAACGCGCCTTTGACAAGGTCCCTCACCAACGCCTACTGATTAAACTAGAGCATTTTGGAGTACGAGGTACACTACTTAAGTGGATAGAAAACTACTTAAAAGATAGAACTTTTCAAGTACGTGTTGGAACATACCTATCTCAACCAAAACAAGTATTTAGTGGCGTTCCCCAGGGGTCGGTGCTCTCAGCTCATCTAATTGGAGTTTATATCACTGATCTGGTAGAGGTGATTCAATCCCAGACCGCCTTCTTTGCTGATGATGGTAAAATCTTTGCCAACCCACTAATTAAATCCGGACAGCTACAGGAGGACTTTATTTGCATCCAAGCCTGGGCCAGGGATTGGATTATCAAACTGAATGCAGCAAAATGCACTGTATTACACTTGGGCTCAGCAAACCCTAGAGCAAAGTATGTGTTAGACAACAGTGATATAGAATCTATTGATCTGCAAAAAGACCTAGGAGTGTTAATAGCATCTAATCTTAAATGGGAAGATCAAATCACATCTATAGTGAATAAGGCCAACTCATTTTTATATGTCATACGGAGATCATTCCAACTCTTCACTGTAGAAGTCTTTCTAAAAATATACAAAACATATATCAGACCCCTGCTAGAGTATGGCTTTCAAGTTTGGATCCCATACTTCCAAAAAGATATTAACCTTCTAGAAAGTGTCCAGAGGAAAGCAACCAAATTACCACAGGTCCTGCGTCACAAGTCCTATGAAGAGAGACTCCTAACACTACGCCTCACTAGTCTAGAAGAAAGACGCCTTAGGGGTGATCTTATTGAGACATTTAAGATCATTAATCAATATTATAACCTACCTAACATAGAAGACATTTATATAATCAGAGAAAGCTCAAGGCCAAACCGGGGACATAAAATCCAGCTTACTCGGGATTTGGCCAATACAAAGCCTGCACACCATTTCCTGAGTAACAGAGTAGTGCATAACTGGAATAAACTACCAGAACATATTGTGTCAGCCACATCAATAAACAATTTCAAAAATAAATTGGACAAATGGCTATCTACAGAAAAGAAATCTCTTCTGAAACTATGAATCCAACACTGCAATGATATGGACATATCAGCATATTGCTGCTCGTCCATTAATAATAAATAAATAAATTTATCTGGCTCTCAAGGACTTCTGCCGGAAGACAGATTTTCTACTTGAGGGTGGTAGCTAGCCAGGCGGGCAGTCGCAAAATGCCCTTACACCATGCGATAAAGCTTGCTTCAGAAAGAGAGTGAAAAAGAAAGAGTCTTCTATAGAAACTTTTGATGAAAAGAGTTGAACGAATAAGAAGAAAAATACGTCCAACACTATAAGCAGTTTTTTTTATGCAGAGAGACTAGCCTTTGTCGACTATATCACGTGATGATATATGATGTGGTCGAAGATGCTGTTCGGGCTAACCTTTTTAGAGGCTTTCAGAATTACTGGTTCTCAAGGACGGCTGCTGGAACACAGAATTAGGTATTAGCAGGTAATGACTTGTTAGTGACATGATGATTCAAAACACAATTTTTTATTCTCTAACTTGGACAAATTATTTCTTATAAAAAATCGGTGATGCACACTGCTTACTTAGTTGTACTACGCCTGGCTAGTTTACATCTAATTAGCCAGGCGGGTAAAATTAAGTGGAACATCTGTCCTACACGGGTGAACACCTATGGTGTTCTCTGGCAGCAGCTTTTGACGCAATGATGACCGAGCGGTAATACCTATGGACCCCGGTGCCACAGGTCCCTGCTTCGATCCCCAACGCCGGCTTGAGCTTCACCGCATGGTGGAAGCGCATTTTGCGATTGCCCGCCTGGCTAGCTACCACCCTAAAGTAGAAAATCTGTCGCCAAGCACCTAAGCGTGTTCCGTTTTGTGTTCCAGCAGCAGTCCTTAAGAGCCAGTGAAATTACAGGCATATGAGACGTAACAACTATGTCTCAAGGTGACGGGCGTAATGCAATTCGTGACTTGTGATGAAATGCATCTGTTATGGGCAGAGGTTAGTCCGCTTTACATCAGGTGGACCTCGAGCTTGTTCCGTTACTATAACATAAAAAAAAACTATCTATTAGAGCCAGTAATTCTAGATTAGACTGAACAACATCTTGGACCACGTCACCGTCCAAAAGCTAGCCGCCAAACTATGAATAAAAACTGGTAAAATATTAAAGAAAACCTATGTAATATATATGCATCTAAATAATGATTTAAAAGCACATTCGAAATGCTCTAAGAAAGTAATGTTTAGGTTTGAAAAGCTATACTCATTGTCATTACAATGAACATATTTTACGTTAAAGCACCTGTTTTTCACTCGTCAAGAATTCTCAAGTCGTTTGTATACAGAGTGATTAAAATTTATCGAATTTCATTTGCGTTTTAGCGCCAACTGTCAAAATATTCGCGCATTATCGTTTGTCACTTGTCTTCGCTCTGGTGCCAAAGTGCCAACTTTCGTCGCTGAGAAACGTGTTTTGGAGGAAGTTATGGCACTAGGTAATTGCTTGGAAGATGTATCGGAATACTAAGTGAAATTTAACAATAAATCATTCTGAGTAAATTTATGGGCAGTCAAAATATTATGAATAATAGGTTATTTATTTTTACTATAATTACTTGGGTTTTTCTCACATTTATTTTAAGTAATTGAAGGTTTTTTTTGTTATTGTGACGGAACAAGCTCGAGGCCCACCTGATGTTAAGTGGACTAACCTCTGCCTATATCAGATGCATTTCATTACAAGTCATGAAGTGCACTGCGCCCGTCACGTTGAGACGCAGTTGGTAAGTCTCATGTGCCTGTAATTTCACTGGCTCTCAAGGGCTGATGCCGGAACACACCGTTAGGTGCTTGGCGACAGATTTTCTACTTGAGGGTGGTAGCTAGCCAGGCGGGCAATCGGAAAATGACCTACCACCATGCGGTGAAGCTCAAGCCAGCGGTGGGGATCGAACCAGGGACCTGCGGCGTGGCAGTCCATAGCTATTACCGCTCGGCCATCATTGCTTCAAGAACGTGCATGATTCACTTGACTTCAGAAATTATATTGATTTTACCTACTAATATAATAATTTAATATATAATAATTTACCTACAAAATTTTCTTTATCTCTCGGCAAGTAATGTATCAAATCAAGTAGAAAGTTTGTCGACAAGCACCTAACAGTGTGTTCCGGCAGCAGTCCTTGAGAGCCATTAAAATTATAGGCACATGAGACATAATAAGTTGGCATCGTCAGAACCACTACGTCTTTGTTATAAATGAAATTCTATTGTTATCATTATCGCCGATGCCAATGGGTTAACAATTGTCTGTCTAAATGTTTTTGTAGTATGCTTAACATCAAATGGGGCTTGTGCCTAGTTTCGTCACAAACGTAGAACTAAAGTTATCCAAACTGATAACAGTTGATGTCTGATGAATGTAAATTAAAATAGATTTACATTCATCAGACATCATCCGGTAAAGAACCAGCCAATATTGACTCGGTCCCCGCTGTATTGGGATTCCGCAACAAAACTAGACAATGAGTTCTATAAGATTACACCCGAGGTGATAGGAAGCAAAAAAAAATGTTTATAGGCATCCTTTCAAAATAATAGGGCTCTGTTTTGCCTTTGAGTACGGAATCCTACAAAGCAGTTAAATACCAGTCAGATTAGGTTGGGTCAGAGTGGTAAAGGCAGCGGTGGACGGAGGACCTGGCTCCACCGGTCCCTGGACAGAGGACGGTGGATGCCATTCGCCCGGTCCTTCGGAGGTGGTAGGGCGGTGATTCGGGTCGCTCACCTTCCGATTGGTGCAGGGGCTTTCCGGGCATGGATGTTTCGGAAAGTACCTGCATCACATCGCAAGACGTGAGGCGACCCCCGCCTGTCACGAGTGTGGAGCGCCAGAAGACACGGCGCTCCACACGCTGGAGGAGTGCGCCACGTGGAGTCCCATGCGGCACGCCCTCACAGCGGTCATAGGCGCAGATCTGTCGCTGCCGAGCGTGGTTAACGCTATGCTCGGCAGCGACGGATCGTGGCAGGCGGTGGTCTCTTTCTGCGAAGAGGTGAATGGCGCAGAAAGAGGCCGCGGAGCGGGCGAGGGAGGACGACGTCCTTTCAGACCCGCTCTAGCGTAGACGAACTGGGGGAAGGAGAAGGCAATTCGGGCGCCTTCTCGCTCTATCCTAGTGCTGTGCGGATCATCGGTGGAGAGTCGGGGGATTCTTCACTGGCTTGCACGATCCCACACGTCTGGGGGATGGCCCTATTGAGCTGGGTCATCCCTCCATTGGCCGGGGCCCGTCACCGGACGGGCCAACCACCAGGGCGAGATGGTGAATGCTAACGCTACCCCATCTCGCCCCGACTAGGCGGCAGACTGCTCATCCCGGGTTGTAGTGGGTAACCTCACTTACTACCCCCCCGTGGGGGTAGTAAGGCCCCTCAGGCGAGGACTCCCACATAACCACTCTGCTCCCCCAGGAGCCGGGTGGTATCCATAAAGGATTTTCCCGGGTCAAAAAAAAAAAAAAAAGGATGGTAAAGGCTATAATTTTTTTACCAGGGCAGTTGTGTTTTATTATTAAGTATTAATAATTTTGATTGTTTATTTTTTGAATTTATTGCTATAAGTTGCACTACTGCCACGAATTCTGCGAAAATGTCAGCCTTGTCACTACTTCGGTTCAAGATATACAGCTCTTTGAAGGTCGGACACATGAATGGCTTAGTAAATAACTCTTGTTTTTTCGTACGAAACCCTAAAAATATACTTTTAATGTAATTGTTACTTAAGCGAATTCTTAAACTCCATTACGCGTAAAACCCACACTACATACACGTTTAAAAATAAAGACATCCACACACGCACCGCTTGGTATGCTTCCAAAATAATTCAATAATGCAACATCGAAAATCCCGGTATAAATCCCGCGTCCCGGGATCACGCGGGCAATTATCGTCAATCAAACGTGGAACAACAAGACACGCGGACATCTCTCAAACACTCGCCGTACGTCGATGCGTTCCGAGATTCGTTTGTTTTCATTGGATTTAAAATATTTTATAAATATATTAGCGTGTTGGTGTGTTGGCGTCCTTAAGAGCTTGGTTGACGGGGGCGATTGAAAAATGCTCGGAAAGTTTTCAGCTGGTATACATTGTGTATGTTTTGCTGAGCATTAGGTACACTGTGGTCATATAGCTCAAAAGATAGCATACAGTAGCATAGCTTAGATTCTCAGTAGACGGCTCGTTTTATAGCTTTCTTTTAATGTAATTTTTATTAACCCATTGGCATCGACGATAAGGATAACAATAGAATTTCATTCATAACAGGACATAGTGGTCCTGACGAAGCCAACTTATTAAGTCATATAAAAAGTCATTGCTTAAAATGTTGCCTGTTTTTTTTATGTGATGGGAATAAAACGCGTCTTGGCACTCTCGAGGTCCTGGCTTCGATGCCCAGGTCAGAAAGTTATTAGTTTTTTTTTTATAAAGACATTCTCAGTGTTTCATAGACTGGAGTTTAAACTAAGCCTGGTTTTAGGCTCGCCTCCTTTCACATTCCTATGCGTTAGTTGTCTGGTGAAACGTGTGTGTTTTAACACCTCTAACTACCCCTTCTGGGAATACAGGCATAAATATGTCACTGCGGCAATGAAGATATTGTAATTGAACTTCTGAATCAGTACAAAATTTGCTCACTAAAAACGACGTAGATCTTTATATTTACGCGTAAACGTGTAAAATGTCGGCGGGATTCGAACCATGAACCTGCTGCACGGCAGTACGGCTAAAGAAGGATAATGCCATTAATTCTAGGATAGCCTGAACAACATCTTTGATCACATACCAACAGGTGAGATAGTGGTCAAAGGCTAACCTATCAGGAGATCAGGTAAGGTATAAAATTATACTATTAATAACCTTTTGTTTCCTTAAAATCTACTACATAAAAAGTATCAATAAAATTCCCGGTATGTGCGACCGTTGTTCAGTTTTAGAGCAACGATCAGTAGGTTTTTTTTATAACCACCTAAATATTCCAGGTTATTAAAAACACTTATATTACCATCATTTAGAGAAGTTCATCTATCTATCTATTACAATTAATTTGCAGGCCAAAAATTCAGTATTATATAAAAATATGTAATTAAGCAAAGTATGTAATAAATTATAATAGTAATCTTTATTTTTTCCTTCCACAAAAGTTTCTAAAACTATTTAATGATACTACTGAAATTACTTATAACAAGATATGTCTTGGGAAGGAACAGGAGCCCAAACTAGATTGATCCTGTGCTGTGGCACTTGGCCCCCCCACACCGAATTTTTCATCTTTTTTTTTATAGCTCATTGACTAGCCTTTGACCACTATCTCTGGCTCTCAAGGACAGCTGCCGAAACACACCGTTAGGTGCTTGGCGATAGATTTTTCCCAAGGGTAGTAGCTAGCCAGGCGGGCATTCGCAAAATGCCCAATGCTATAACGACTGCCATCGTAAGACAACAACCGAGACCGACAGCTTAACGTGCCCTCGGAAGCACGGAAGCGCTCAATAGTAATGTCACTAGCGGTCACCCATCCAACTCCTAACCGCGGCGGACGTTGCTTAACTCTGCTGATCGATTAAGAACGACTAAGAAAACTTCGCTACGAGCGATTCGAAAAAGGAATCTTAATAAAAAATCATACATTGCTTGAACGCAGGCAGTCTACAGAAATCCCATAGAATAGATTCTAAAGATGACCGATAACTCATCTGTGTATAAAGACAAAAAAATATCAAAATATATCACGAAGATAGACTTGCGTATTTATGAATCTACACGCTTACTCACTCACAACTAACACACCCTACTCATATAACACACTCACACAAAACACTTAACTTAACTTGCTCTGCTGTAATTTTAATGTAATATTTATGTTTCTTTATAATTTTAACTCCTTTTGTATAAAAACACTTAGTTTCTCTATCAAGCTCTTAGACTAAGATTTTGTTTCAATCACCTAATTTCTGAACACAACCACTCATTGCTTTGTATAACTGGTAGGTATTTGCCTGTAATGTCGCACTCTGAGTCTCAAGACACAGGTTCTCGCCTAGTTTGAGACTCACTGTTAACATAAGTTGATTTATAATTATACCTTAAAGCAGTGTAACCGTAAATTAAGTCATGAGTTTGTAAATTTATTTTTGGAAATAAACATTTATTATTATTATTATTATATCCGTTCTTATTCACAAGACGGAATGTTTCCTTCTGAAATCATTTCTAATACAGACCACTGGAAAATTTTACTCGCCAAACGTCTCCTCATCAAAATATCGTGTAAACTTTTACGATTCAATATCTTCGATCGTATAAAAGACGTCATATCGCGGTCAAATAAATTACTAAGTGTTCCGTACTAAAGTGTGTTTTCTATTTTCGTCGCATCATCGCAGAGTGCGAGACTTGCCTCTCATCCCTGGTTCGTATGCTTGGGAGTTTATGCTTCATTGAGTATCTCTAACGATTTGGCATCAAAATTTTCTTCCTCCAATCCTTCCAAATCCTTCGTCTTCAAGTTTGTAATATAGCTACGAATAAATATGTAAAGATTTTATTTTTATTATTCCTGATACGTTAGCCTTTGACCACTAACTCACGTGATAGTAAGTGATGATGTGGTCGAAGATGTTGTTCAGGCTAAACAAGAATTACTGGCTCTCAAGGACAGCTGCCGGAACACACCGTTAGGTGCTTGGCGACAGATTTTCTTATTGAGGGTGGTAGCTAGCCAGGCGGGCATTCGCAAAATGCCCTACCACCATGCTATAACGTCTGCCATCCTAAAACAACAACCGGGATCGACGACTTAACGTGCCCTCCGAAGCACGGAAGCGCTCAGTAGTAATGTCACTAGCGGTCACCTATCCGTGCGGGTGACGTTGCTTAACTTTGCTGATCGGTTAAAAACAGCTAAGTAAACTTCGAATAAATATGTAAAGAAGTGTTAGTTCGAAGCAGTGATGGCTCAGTGGCATTGACTATGGACTGCCCGGCAGCAGGTCCATGGTTTGAATCCCGTGCGGGCTTGAGCTTCACCGCATGGTGAAAGGGCATTTTGCGAATGCCCTCCTGGCTAGCAACCACCCTCAAGTAGAAAATCTGTTGCCAAGCACCTAACGGTGTGTTCCGGCAGCCTTCCTTGAGTGCCAGTGAAATTACAGGCACATGAGACTTAACAGCTATGTCTCCTGACTACGGGAGCAGTACAATTCATGATTTGTGACGAAATGCATCTGTTATAGGCAGAGGTTTGTCCGCTTAACATCGGGCATCGAGCTTGTTCTGTCACAATAACATAAAAATATAAGAAAAAAAGTGTTACTCTCATACAGTCACCGCTTTGATTTCGGACTCATCAAGTTCACATTTAACAAAACATGCACATTCTTCCAATTTCAATTGGAATGGTAAATTGAAAACTGATCAAAAAGTCCTTCTCCTAATTGTGTAGAAGAAAGAATCGTTTTCCTACGCTCAAAAAAACATTTTTAGTTTTCGATTAGTGTTTTTTTAGTTTTAGAAGCTCGAGGCCCACCTGATGTTAAGAGGACTAACCTCTGCCTATAACAGATGCATTTCGTCACAAATCATGAATTGTACTGCTCCCGTAGTCAGGAGACATAGCTGTTAAGTCTCATGTGCCTGTAATTCCACTGGCACTCAAGGAAGGCTGCCGGAACACACCGTTAGGTGCTTGGCAACAGATTTTCTACTTGAGGGTGGTTGCTAGCCAGGAGGGCATTCGCAAAATGCCCTTTCACCATGCGGAATTCAAACCATGGACCGGCTGCGTGGCAGCCCATAGCCAATGCTACTGAGCCATCACTGCCTCAAAAGATTCCTAGGATTAAGTCGATAACCAATTGCGTAAATAGACAAACAGACAAATCTAAGCGATTCTAATAATCCATTTCGATACACGCAGATATAATATTAACTACAATCTAATCTCTGACAGTGATCGTGTAGCATCGCATAGATTATTAGAATAGTTACCCCGGCATCAGTCAGGCGCCATCATAACTTTTATATGTATCGATAGAGGACGAAAATAATAAAGTCGCGGATCATCGATAAATCTGTTGACAACACTCACTTTGAAAGCATTTCGGTATTGGTCATTGGTGAAGACTTGCTAAGGAATTTTGATGGCGTGAGGTGTGTTGAGAAACAAATCTATATTAAGACTACGAATCAATGTTTATGTCAATTTATAAATTATAGTATCTGCCCTCGGCTGTGAACGTAATTATTTTGAGCCTTCGAGAACTGTTCTGAAAATCGAGATAAAAGTATCATATACAGGACGTAAAAATATATACCAAACTTAATAAAAACTCGTTTAGCGTATTTCAGAAACATACATTAAACGCAGCAATAGACCCTTACCTTACACACTTGTTATATGGGCGTAATACTTTTTTAATTATACATTTGTAGCAGATAGTCTAGCCTTTTTTGACCCTTATCTTACCTACTGGTAAGTGATGAAGTGGTCGAAGACGTTGTTCAGGCTAACCTAAATGTACTGGCTCTCAAGGACAGCTACAGGAACACACCATTAGGTGCTTGGCAACAGAACTTCTACTTGAGTGTTGTAACTGGTCAGGCGGGCATTTGCAAAATATCATTCCAACATGCTATTATACGACTTCCGTCCTAAGAGAAAGACTAGGATCGACGGCCTAACGTGCCCTAATAAGAGGATATCATGGGCTGGCGGGAAATCTACAAAACAAATCATATTTGTTAATCACGGTCCTAATTAATCTTCACACAATTTTAGGATTAGTACCTAAACCATAGGTATAACTGTCAAATTTGACAGGTGTCACTTTAACAACATGACAGGTACAACCTGAAATCATTTAACGTTCTATTGACAGTCCCGTTATTAGCAGGAAGTAGGTTGGTACGTATTACTATATGCACACAGCGGAATTCCCCTAGTAAGTATATACCTACCTATTTAGTCTATCAGACATTTGAATAGAGATGTTATCGTACTCGGTCCAGTTGCTCCCTTGTCGTGATCGTGTCGCGTCTGACTCGGAGCGTGACAGATCGCCAGATATAAACGGACTGTACAAAGAACCATTTGAACTTAATACCTGCAGAGAATATTATTTGAATTGAATAGACACTTGTCATTTTTAGAAGACACGACAAGTCGTATTTTAATATCGAAGGCGATAATGTCCACGTAAATGTAGATAAAGCTATACCTTACCGTGCCAGATTATATACCTTGTTCTATAGTGCTGGCCAAAATTGATCTTTCGTCTTGTTCTTTTTGCTAGAGTAAAACCAAAACCAACCCTGCAAGATTTGAGCAAGAACAAGACACAATCTGCTAGAGTCTTGCGTAAGTCTTTCTTATACTTATTATATTATTACCTTCACTACTTCGAAGCAATGATGGCCGACCAGTAAAAACTATGGACTGCCGTGGCGCAGGTCCATGCTTCGGTCCGGGACTTCTACCGGCTTGAGCTTCAACGTATGGTGGAAGGGCATTTCACGAATGCTCGCCTGGGTAACTAACATCTTGAAGCAGAAAATCTGTCTCCAAGCAACTAACAGTGTGCACCCTGCAGCAGTCCTTGAGAGCCAGTAAAATTACAGGCACAAGAAACTTAGCAACTGTATATCTGTGATGGGTGCAGTGCAGCTCGTCACTTGTGACGAAATGCATCTGTCATAGTCAGAGGTTACCGCTTAAAATCAGGGCATCGTGATTGGAAAAAACTTATGATCACACCATCTACATTTTTGCCAATATCATACATCACTCTAATATATTATGTAGGATAATGTGCGTTCTCTGTTTCGTTGTTCTAAGATCTAACTTACTAAAGAAAGACTTGTGAGACTTTTGCTGCAACACCGATACAAAGACTAAGACTGATAATTATCGTCTTGATATTGTATTTGGGAAACACTTATTACACAGTATACCTTACCATGGATATCTATTTGAGGACCATCCCCTGAAATTTACGCCAACACAACGAGTAGGTGATTTGGTTTCTTCCATGATATTTAAATGTAATAAAAAGTGTGTGTCTTAAATACATCCATCTACGTAAAAAAATTTAAAAAAATCGCATTAGTAATTTAGGCGTGACGTAGAGATTGGCAAACTCACTGTAGAGTATGGATATACAATTTGCTTGCCTTGCTACATTTCTGCATCCAGCAGCGCTTTTCATTTTCACTAACACGATACTATAATTTTTTTGTATATATATTTTGTATTTTTAGTCAGCAAGATTTCAAGATATTAGTTATATATTTAAATTGAACAAAACTCATCATCAACATTTTGAAGCGCTCGTAGCGAAGTTTGCTTAGCCGTTCTTAACCGATCGGCTAAGTTAAGCAACGTTATGAGTTGGATGAGTGACCGCTAATGACATTAAAACTGGGTGCTTCCGTGCTTCGGATGGCACGTTAAACCGTCGGTCCCGGTTGTTGTCTTAAGATGGCAGTCGTTACAGCATGATGGTAGGGCATTTTGCGAATGCTCGCCTGGCTAGCTACCACCCATAAGTAAAAAATCTGTCACTAAGCACCTAACGGTGTGTTCCGGCAGATGTCCTTGAGAGCCAGTAAATCTAGGTATGCCTGAACAACATCTACGACCACATCATCACTTATCATCAGGTGAGATATGGGTCAACGGCTAAGACGATCAGGCATTGAAATATAAAAAATAATTAAAACAATTTTAAAAACTAAATAAATATTTTGATAAAATATTTAAACTATGTAAAAATACTACCTTTTATCCGCGTCTTTGTCCATAGAATACACACTTTATATAGAGCACTAGTCATAGAATCCACAGTAGGTACAGTCAATACCGATGTATTTCAGAATCCTATAGTAATCCTATAATAATCCTATACCAAGTTCTCCAACCGGCAGTTTCACCCACATAGACACTGATAAAAAGCCGAAGATAATTAAGATAATTTTCATCATCACCATGATGATGAAAATTATCTTTAAATAACTAATAGTCCAAGACCTAGACTATGTATATACAGGGTTATTGGTAAAATGCTAACAACCTCTTAGGGTTGACTTCCAACTTTTCAAATCACAAATATACGATTGGTTAGAGCATACCCCGGCTCAAAGGGTGGATGGATGCGGGTTCGAATCCCGCACATAACTTAAATTTTTCCTATCGTATATTTGTGATTTTGTAATGACTGTAATCCGCATAGCCGCATAGGCATTATTGAAAACCAAACAATATTAAAATTATACGGTTGCGTCATCATTTACGTCCGAAGGAACATTTTGAGATATTATTTTTTTATTATTAATTTTCTTTTGTATTTTTTTACATGTTTTAGACTGAATAAGCACGAGGAATACCTGATGTCAAAAGTCTCTTGTGCAGGAAATGTATTATTTCATATTTTTATTACTTTGCTCGATGTAAATATTCAAAAGTCTATTCAAAGGGACCACGGCGCGGTCCAGTAATGCCGCGGCAGGCGCTCTTAGCTCGGAGTGGAGTGTACCGGGCACTCTACCCGGGGAGTCCCACATAACCACGTGGTTTCCCCCGGAACTGCGTGGTACGCATTAAGCGTTTTCCCAGCGAAAAAAAAAAGGCATTAAAACACCATTCAAAACGTTTCCTTTCAAAACAAAAAAAATATCCCAAAATGTTTCATAGTCAACCCTAAGAGTTTGTTAGCATTTTATCAATAACCCTGTATTTTCTTTTCTTATACAGTTTCATCCGAATGGGTTCAGCTGTTAGAGCGTGATTAAAACATGACGAAACTACGTTTGTATGGAAAGTGCTCCGTGATCTCTAAACAAGTTTTTTCTGTATAAATACAATACTTTTTAAAATCTTTTTACATACCCTAAACCGTATAAAATTCACTCTATTCAGACGGTAATAGATAGCAAGCACATACGTCAAAAATATCACTTCCGCGTGTCAGGGCTGTCTCTAATGCCCGTTGAATTTTGCATTTGAATGCTTCACGCGGGGGCGGTAATGTGACAACTGACAACCCTAGCTTGTTTACAGAATGGAGGTTAGGTTGCATTGTTTCACTGAGCATATTTATGTTTCGTTGTTTGTAAGGAAATGATAGTTTACAATAAAATTCTAATGATAGTAAAAATGTTATGTAAGGTATATCAATAAATACCGTAAAACGCTTCTTTGGGCTACTTCGGGCTGCACAGTTTTAAAAGTTTTAAGTTCATAGTATCCTCGCTATTGTAGGGATACTTTGACAAGGTATTGAAATGTAATTAACCAAGCTATCACCTGTCACCTAAGTTATTTAAACAAATATTGTATAATTTTTTTGAATTTCTTTCCCGTTGGTTTCGCAGTAGTTCAGTAGCAGGCAATGTATTATATTTCAATAAGTATAATAAAAGTAATTAATTTCAATAAAAGCTTGAGCGCCATAAGAGCGTCGTAGACTCCTAAATTGAATAAATTACTTCTACTTTGACTCAGAATTTATATCTATGAAACAAAGCGTAGATTTTACTTAGACATTATATTAATTAAAAATAAAAATGACACTAAACATGAACACACAAAAAACATTAAAACACATTTTCATCGGAAGATATATTTTAAATAATTTATTACTATTCATAACGAATCTTTAGGGTTATCACATCAAAATAAAATTGCTCGATATATTTACAGTCACATTATTAACCTAATACCCAAAACCACAAACATCACATGTCGCGGTTTTCCCCACTCCATGATCACAGCATTACTTACGCTGTACTCCATGGGGTTGACACCCCTACACATTCGACTTTTATGGTTATCTGCGTTTTATCGTTCCTACTTTGGTTAAAGTGTTTTTGTAACGTTGTCATCATTTTGCATGGTGGTGGGGCATTTTCATTGCCAATGTCCGCCTGGCTAGCTACCATTCTAAAGCGGAAAATCTGTTGCCAAGCTCCTAACGGTTTGTTCTGGCAGCTATCCTTCAGAGCCAGGTTAGCCTGAACAACATCTGCGACCACATCATCACTTACCTTTAGGTCAGATAAATATTAAAAACAATAATAACAAATATTTTTATAATATTTTAGGAAAACATCAAATTAATATTTTAATAAAACCCTTAAAAAACATAAAAATATATCTAGTGACAATTCCGCCTAATTTTCCTGCTAAGCCGACTTGACGTCACAAACGCCACGATCGAGAAAGATTTCTCGATCGTGCGCTCTTAGAGTCAAGATCTCCTGAGGATGCTTTGTGTAGAAGCGAAACGCGTCGAAAATTCTTCCGGTTTGGCTGCGTGGCGTTTGTGACGTCACGTCGGCTTAGCGGGAAAATTAGGCGGAATTGTCACTAGATATATTTTTATGTTTTTTAAGTGTTTTAATAAAATATTCTTTTGATGTTTTCTTAAAATATTTGAAAAATATGTGTTATTATTAATAATGGATTTCCGCAAAGTAACGCCTGAACCTATTCATTCAATAAAAACAATCTTCGTATTAATAAAGTTATAAATTAATACGAAGATTGGTGGTCACAGTGGTCGTGGTGGTGGAAAAGTGATGGTGGTCACACTTGTGTTCCCTGAAGAGTACGAAGTGTAGTATCAGCATCCATGCTTCGAATAACATGTATTTGGTACCACGTAATATAATAATAGGTGAGCTTTTACCTCTCTACCTGGCACAATTATTCCAGCCTCAAGACTGCTAAGGAAAATGTTTTTGTCAATAAAATGATGTTATTAACTGAAATTAGAAGTAGTGATAGAAGTATCTTATACAGGGCTAAGGAAAAATACTAACAACCTCTTAGAGTTGACTTCTTTTAGCCCTAACATTTTTAGAAGTGTTTCTTTCATATATTTTTATTATGTGTTTTTGACGGAGTAAGCACGATTACCATCTTTTTTTTTATTCCGGATAGGTTAGCCTTTGACCACTATCTCACCTGATGGTAAGTGATGATGTAGTCGAAGACGTTATTCAGGCTAACCTAGAAGTACTGGCTCTCAATGATAGCTGCCGGAACACACCGTTACGTGCTTGGCGCAGATCTTTCTACTTGAGGGTTGTAGCTAGCCAGGTGGGCATTCGCAAAATTCCCTAACACCATGCAGCCAACCTGATGTTAAAAGTTTCTTGTGCCTGTAATTTATTATATAAAAATGTTTCTTTATTATTTAGATATGTAATAAAAAAAAACAAATTTTTTATTACTTATCTCGATGCATATATTCAAAGGGAGCGCGACGCGGTCCAGTGTTGCCACGGCGGGCCCTTTTAGCTCGGAGTAGGCATTGTCTTTTACTACGAGACACAGTACTTAAAAGTGTCAGATAGTACTAGAAAACTTAAAGTTTTAGGTTTTGATCTCGCAGTAAAAGACAATGCCTACTCCGAGATAATTAAAATATGAAATAATAAATTACAGACACAAGAGACTTTTAACATCAGGTAAAAAAACACTACGAAAACTGTTTGTTACGACTAACAGGATTGAAATCTAAGAGGTTGTTACCATTTTTCCAATAACCATGTATAAATTCACACTGAAATATTGATTGCTTATATTTATTATTATTTCATTTAAAATGATTTCTAAGAAGCACAAGAGCAAGTGTATTAAACGCATGTGTACCCATCGGAGCTATATCCTCAGTGGAAGTCAGTCCTTATTATCGGGGAGCCATTCTGTTGTTTGAATTTGATCGTCATGGTAACTATAATTGTCTTGATTTATTAAAATGTCTTTACGGTTTTATGAAATTTATAGAACAGGAGGTTTCCAATATTGATATGTCTACCAGTACGTTGTGTCAAATAATTTTCGCTATATCCCTTGTTGATGGGTTGTCCGGAAGTGGTTACTCTGAGTGATAAGACTACCCATGCAAACAATAGATTTTGAGTTTTTTTGTTTAGTTATAAGTTTTTTATTACAATGGCTCCGTTTATGTGTTCCAAAAAACAATTATCTTTATATTGTGACGTAACTTTTGGTGACTAAGGTGTCAAAAATCTGTCACCAAGCACTTAACGCAATGTTCTGGCACCACTTCTTTAGAGTCAGTAACTATATGTTACAACGCTTCACTATTCTGAATTACATCACTTTACTTCAACAAGTACATCAGTAGAGTGTTAGGTGGTTGGTGGTGATACGCTGTGGCTCACCTGTAAGCCACACAAAGAGAGTTTAGGTGAGTAAAAAGTGTGAAGGTGAATTGTTTTTATTTGTTTTAACCACGACGCTACGTTTATGAATCACTATAATGTACCTTTAGTGCATTAGCCGGCTTAGCCACTGCTGAACATAGCCCCCCCATTAAGGTTGGCCATAATCCCCACGCGAAGCAGATGTGTTGGGGATCGCAGTGTAAGATGGCTGTTCCACAGAACGCGCTGATCGCTACCTTCCGGTATTGTCCCTTAGTTGCCTCTTAAGACACACGCGGAAAAAGTGGGGAGCGTGACATTTTACCTAGGGATCCCACGGTACACATTTATGTAACACATTTTGGCATTAAAATCTTTCTTGCAAGAATTACTTATTTCAATGTATAGAAAAACTAATATTTGGTGTCTTCTAGTCGAGACAATCTATTTCGACATAATTACCGATATAGTCTGACTGAATCGGGTATTATTTGAACTCTCATGAAAATTAATAAAATATTATTCTATAATATATAATTTATGAATTTAGTAGGCCACCGTTAATTTAACACAGCATTTTCTTTAATTTCAACCATAATTGGCATATAACTGACAAATACTATAGGAAAATTATTAAGACCAAAGACGCAGAATGGGTCCTATTTCCTCAATTCAACTGATATAACCGGTTACCGTAACTGAGATCGTCAATCAGGGACTATCTGCGGAGGTTCACTCTACTAGAGTTCGCACTTTCTAGTTACTTACCTATAGAGATACAATGGTAATGGCAAAAGGATCGCGTATCGCGCCTATTTTACTATCGCGAATCACATAAACGGCATTATATAATGATCTTATCTATCATGTTTGAAGAAATAAATAATAAAGAATGTGATTGGTAAGTACTATTAAAATGCAGGCAGCCTCTTCTTTTAAATATTTTAATCCAAAGGCCAAAAGTAATACGGCAATTTATTTAACATCGTGAGCAAATAATTATGGCGTGTATAGTGAATTAGTGTTAAACAGGGATACAAATTTATTTTTACACCACTGCCCTAAAACAGGATCGCTATTTTTTTTTATATTGTGAGGTTTGCAATAACGCCTGCTATGCGGATTACATTACAAAATCACAAATATACGATATGATATACGATAGGATACTCCATCCCAATACGATGGTTAAAGAACGATAGGAAAGATTTGAGTTATGACGTCATGTCATGTTAGCTCAATTGGTTAGAGCATACCCCGGCTTAAGGGGTGACTGGACGCGGGTTTGAATCCATGCACATGACTTAAATTTTTCCTATCGTATATTTGTGATTTTGTAAACGGATCGTTATGTTTTCAGGGTTCTTGTAAGTTTCTTTATTCCACCATAACTTCTAAACGCCATATCCGATTTTAATGTATGATATATCATTAAAGTTGTATTGATAGCGCAAGTGATACTAGGTACATAAAAAAAAAACAGGCAGAATTTAGACGACATATTGTAAGAATTTTTTTTTTCCAAACACATCGTGTGGGATATCAAAATGAATGGGAATTTTTAAAAACGAGTCAATATATATAATTTGTAGTTTTAATTTCAGTGGAACGATAAAACGCTTAACGAAAATAAATCATTTGCAGTAGGGTTTTTTTATTTGTTTAATTAATTCATACATGTCATCTCTTGAGATTCACAAACATTCACCGTTGAACAAAGGCCTTCCCCTTTAGGAGTTGGGGATAGTTGCGCTGAGCAGGTGTCTTGGATGATAGAGTCCTTTAGAAGGCGCTGCTACCTTAAGGTATTTTTCCTTTCGTCTCCCCTTATGACTCCCATAGGAAGATATAGGGGCTGAGATATATTGTAACAATTATTCTTTTTCACCTAATGTTACTTCTCAAAAATTACCCATTGTTATTTGGTGTCACCTAAGAACATTTGCTACACCAGGGACGTTACCTATGCGTTGCCGACCCTCTAAGACTCTTTTAACACCCTTTTTGAAGGAATCCATATTGTAGCTCTGCGAAAAAACGCTAGATGGAAGATCATTCCACGTTTGCGTAATAGCATAAAGCTGAGCTGAGACCCTTTCTACACCATTTTTATGTATACTGTCTATTAAAGACAATCATTAAATGTAATTTTTCTGTTTACCAACTGATTCCTATGTTTATAATTTATCTTATTAATGGGTACCTACAAATTACACGATTATATTGTATTAATAATTTTTCATTTCATTTTATTTCAATTACAATTTCTCGCGAAGACTTTCGAATAGTTTCGTGGGATTACAATATGTCTAATACTCACGCAAGTTCTTGATAATGACAAATAATTGTCAATTTTCAATGACAATCAGCTGTGTGATCATACTGTACGGTGTTTACCTAGTTGGTCTAGAAAATCTAAGCTCTTATCTCCAATATATCCTGACGAGCAGCAAGTTATTGAGATGCTAATCTATACAAAAGCTTGTAGTGAGTAATTATTGACCTTGGCATTTTAAATTCATATAAATTGACTGAGTAGGCTGTCAGTACAATGTGCATGAACTGTAAAGATATGATGGATCGTTATTGTTATGTTGCATATAACTAATAACTCACGAAATCATGGAACTACTGGATTGCTTAAAAATTAAACACGTTAAACGGTAGATTACGCTTCTTAATTTTATTTATTGAACATTAGTACTGTACAGTAACAGCCGACTCGTCCACTGCTGAACACAGCCTCCCCTATTAAGGGGGTATTTGCCATAATCTCCACGCTTGGCAGACGGCTTGGGGATTGCAGTGTAAGAATGCAGTTCTTTAGAAGGTGCTGCTGCCCACCTTCCAATATTTTTCCCTTAGTCGCCTCTTACGACACCCACGACACATATGGGGAGATGCAATTCTAACGTGGTACCCCACGGGGTTAGGGAACTTTACTCGGAACGTTACACGGGGGGAACATTAGTACTGTAAATCAAATATCTGCCAAGCTCGGGAGCCTATACTTTACTTGTTTCAGATGAGTATTATATACCTGCGTCACTGCATCAGCTGAATTATGGTCTCTATTTTTCCGTTTATCATACAAAATAGTCATAATAAGAGAATATACTGAGTCAGTACTTTTAACAAATAAGTAAATCAATATATTCCTTTACTCGTCACTTTGTAACACATTTCACGACCAATCTATATCACCTAGAAAAATATTAAAACGGAATCAGAACCAACTTCCAACACAGAATATTTGTTTTTTCCATTTTTAGGTAAAAAAAATCATAATTTTTTTGACCCTTTCTACTTACAGGATCGATTGTCATTCACTGTCAATGACGATATCATCAAGATATGAAAAAACTTTTCAGTTATTGGAATGTAAGCTGGACCGATTTTGATAAAATTTAAATGAGACCACAGGGGAAAAATCAGAAGAAAAAATAATCATCAATATCGGTTCACCCAGTCAAAAGTTCTAAGGTAACAAACATAAAAAAAGTACAGTCAAATTGAGTACCTCCTCTTTTTTTGGAGTCAGTCAAAAATCATGAAATTACTTGTTGAAATCGGTACCAAGCTAATTCAAAACACTGACCTCATTTTATCATGGTCTGACTACCACAATATATAGTTTTTTATTTTATCAACGTTTTTCAATATCGCATACAGCTTAAAAGATCACTGTTACTCACTTAAAACAGGTGTTCACATTCGACAAAAGTTGCAATTACCATAAAGTCCTCTATAGTTTTGAAGCAATGATAGCCGAGCGGTTATAGCTATGGACTGCCGGTCCATGGTTCGATCCCCGCCGCCGGCTTGAGCTTCACCGCATGGTGGGTGAGTATTTTCCGAATGCTCGCCTAGCTCAAGTAGAAAATATGTCGCCAAGCACCTAACAATGTGTTCCATGAGAGCCAGTAAAATTACAAGCAAAGAGACACATCTGTATGTCTCAGTATCACGGGCGCAGTGCAGTTCGTCACTTGTGACGAAATTGATCATTTACAGACAGAAGTTACCGCTTAACATCAGTTGGGCTTCGCGCTGGTTCCGTCACAATAACATAAAAAATACGCATATCCTTTTTAAGATAATTGACTGTAACTTATTGATATAACTGAGACCAACTGAGGGGTATATTTCATCCAAAATAAATCAAAATCAATTGATAATTGGCGGAATAAACCATCAATCTATGAAAAAATACAGAATAATTACGTCACAAAGAAAAACCAGTCAAATTGAGAAGGAACTACGTCTTTTATGTGTTTAAAAAAGAACAGCGCGGCTATACTGTTCCTAAAAACACGCATTGTCAGATAAATAAAACAGATAGACACTATCCCTGACCTAGTAAATGCCTAGAGCTTCGAAACATGTAAATCCCTATACTCGGGAGACAAGGCCGTTGTAAAAAGCGTGACGGTGGCAGCGGGATCCCGCTCGACGTCTCAATTGTCTTTGATCACAAATACGTGAATTATTTATTAGACATCACACAACTTAGGCGTAGAGTAGCATTGGATATAAATATAGATGTGACTCTTGTGAGTCTTGAACTCAATTTTGTGCCAAAAGTACACTACAAATTGAAACCCCTGTCGCTTCTGTCAGACACCAACTAATACTACTAATAGTCGTCCTTACTATGCTTTACATATATACGATTTATAATTTAAAATATTTACTATACAGTCATACAGTTAACTAACTTTTCAGCAGTGGTATGAAATCACTTTTAGTAGACTTTTCTGTCATCAGTTCACACTGCATTCTCCATTTTTAGATTACATACCAAGATACAATCTAATTTAATCGGCGTCGGGTGTAAAAAAACTTGCATGAAACGCATGTAATTCTATTGTTTAGTCGTGCTGCGCTACCGGTGACACAACTTTTGGTCCTCCTGTTTAAAGATCCCTGCTCATTCCCATACTTATTCACACTTATTCCCTCACACATACATCGCTTCCCCCTTACACACATACATGTACCCATACCCCCACGCAATGACTGATATATGCAGCTCATGAAACATCCTTGATTTGTGAACATGTACAACTCTGTGTGATAAAAATCTAATTGTAACGTCCTCAAGGGTGCCCAAGATACAGGCTTTGCCTAGTTTGGGACCCATTGCCAACGCTTGACATACCTAATCAACTTTTAACTGTAAGCATTTCATAATTTAGTGTAACTGTCATTAATTGTGTTTTTTGATAATAAATTGTTCTTATTATTTTTATTCTTAACTTTTGGCGTATTACACGCTATGGTACGAAGAAGATTTGAATTTGGTATTTTCGTGGTTTAAAGATTGTGTGCTTTGGCTCTTCCATCTCAAACAATAGTCACGTCTGCATAATTTCATACTCATCGCACGGCTGTCGCCACGCTGACATTCGATTTATAGTCGCACCATAGTATCACCTTCTTCGGATGTCAATTTGTCAGTTTTGAGTAAGCATCTGCATATAAAGTTACCAAACCTGCCTAGAGTTTGTGCTCGCTCTTTCGCTTCTCGCTCGCTATAGGTTGTCGAATCGGAACAATGTTTTCAATCTCTGAGCCTAAAAAGTACGTTATGATAAGATTTTTTTATTGCTGATAGGTAAGCTTTTGACCACTATCTCACCTGATGGTAAGTGATGTTGTGGTCGAAGGTGTTAACAGGTTTAACCTAGAATTACTGGGTTGTAAGTACAGCTGCCGGAACACACCGTTACGTGCTTGGCAACAAATTTTTGTACTTGAGAGTGGTCGCTAGCTACGCGGGTTATCGCAAAATGCCCTGCCACCACGCGGTGAAGCTCAAGCCCTCGGTGGGATTCGAACCATGGACCATAGACCAATGCCACTGAGCAATCACTGCTTCAAAAATATTATCAGCCATTCAGTATTTGTTGTTTATATATAATATAGTACAAACTGTAAAGACAGACATTTAAATCTGTCTACTTTGACATGAAAAATAAAGTTCTACTCAGTAAGCTCTATAAGATGACAGGTTATATAGCACTCCTCCCCACTTTTCTGAAAAATAATTAAATTTAATATATTCAATCAATTTTCATTTTGTATCAACTGCATTAGAAATGTTGGAAAATACTCCACCAACAATTGAAAGAAGAAGAAGAAACATTTAACAAATAAAATATCTTAATCTCGGTTAGCAAAACTTAAATTTTATATCTTACATAATTCATATAGAGCCCTGTGGTATACGGATGGACGTACAGATATTTTCATATTAGATATCAGTGTCATTTAAAGTACTCCGGTTTGTTCCATGGGTATAGAACCCAAAAAAGTTCCAAAAAAACAGGTTTTAAGTTTAGAAAATTCAAATTTGTTAGTATTCCAAGTCAATAGACAGTTTACGTTATAGTTAAGTATGTACGTTTTTGAAGCAGTGATGGCTCAGTGGCATTGGCTATGGACTGCCGCGCAGCATGTCCATGGTTCGTATCCCACCGCGGGCTTGAGCTTCACTGCATGGTGGAAGGGCATTTTGCGAATGCCCGCCTGGCTAGCGACCACCCTCAAGTAGAAAATCTGTCGTCAAGCACCTAACGGTGTATTCCGGCAGCAGTCCTTGAGAGCCAGTGAAATTACAGGCACATGAGACTTAACAACTATATATGTCCGCAGGGCGATTCGTGACTTGCGACAAAATGTATCTGTTATTAGCAGAGGTTGGTTTGCTTAACATCAGATGGGCCTCGAGCTTGTTCCGTCACAATAACATAAAAAAACGTACTTTACTGGAAGGCAACCGCTTCCTTATAACACCCCTTTAGGAACATTCAATATGTCTGGTAGAGTAGAGTATCTATTCTTATAATAGTCACCTAAACCAAAGAGACCTGTGTCTGCCTTAAGCTTTTCAGTAGTTCAAAAATGCCAATACAGATCCTAATTTCAAAACAAAACCTCTCAATTCCGGAAAAAATAATTACCCTCGAACAATTATTTGTCTTATGAAAAGAAAACTTGTAGCACAGCTCTAGGCCAGTAATTTTCCTTAGCGTTTGAACTCCTTTAAGAATTTTAAAGAGATTAACGAAATCATTAGGTATTCTCACTTAAGAGTCTGTTTGAACAGTTTTGTAAGGGACAGGAAGATTAAAGTAGGCCCCCGGGGTGGAGCTTTGCGTTGACTCGCGAAATCTACTGTTGCTTAGGATTTTCTAAGAATAAATAACGTAAATTTAAATGAGAATGGATAATTAGATTATGATTGCGTTTACACAAAATTTTGTAGAACTGTTTAAATAACCGATCAATTTCAATTTTCTTTTAAATCAGGCTACATATAGTAATAACAAATTACATAATTATTGCATTTTCACACCACAAACATCAAATTTCACACCTTTTATACTAAAATAAATTTGACATTATAACTCTTAGTAAAACCAAATAAGTAGTATTACGCACATTCTCTTACAGAACATCATACAAATGTACTCATTAAATCTCCTAATAATTGTCGTATAATGTAAACTTCATTTTAAGTATGTTTTTTTTTTCTTTTTTTTATGTTATTGTGAAAGAGCAAGCGCGAGGCCCACCTGATGTTAAGCGGTATTTTCTGCCTATAACAGATGCATATCATCAAAACTGCACTGCGCCCATCATCTTGAGACATACCTGTTAATTCTAATTTTGCCTGTTATTTCACTGGCTCTCAAGGACTGCTGCCGGAACACACCGTTAGGTGCTTGGCCACAGATTTTCTACTTGAGGGTGGTCGCTAGCCAGGCGGGCATTCGCAAAATGCCCTTCCACCATGCGGTGAAGCTCAAGCTCTGGGCGGGATCGAACCATGGACCTGCTGCGCGGCAGTCCATAGCCAATGCCACTGAGCCATCACTGCTTCGTCGTCTACTTCGTAGAGCATGTGCTTTTACACTCACACAATGACGCATATTCTCTTACAGAACATCATACAAATGTACTCATAAAATCTCCTAATAATTGTTGTATAATGTAAACTTCACTTGTAAACTACTTTATATATTATATATTAATACGTTGAATGTAATTTTGTGTACTTATAAAATGTTAGTCAGTTTTTGGCTGTAAGTTTAAGTATTTTTCAATATATACGTAATTTTAAGAGCTGTGGATTAATAACATAAATAAATAAATAGTAAAGAATAATAAAAGGGTAAAACTTGTCAACACACTAAAACCAATCTTTGTTATCGAAACCCAGCCTCAATTAGCGGACGTCATTAGCAACCCACGAACAAACTCAATCAATCATAACAAGCAATTACAAGTATCCAAAACAAATGACATCTTAAATCCTAAGAAACGCTTTGTCAAAGTTAACACCGTATTATTAAGTGTCAGTTGAAAAAAAAATGGCGTCGCGGGAAAGTAGGATAGCCATACGTATATTTTACAAATTAGGACATGGACGATTAGGATATATATGTTTTACTTTGTTTTTCTGTGATTGTGACGTAACATGGGGCCTACCTGATGTTAAGCGGACTAACTTCTGCCTATAACAGTTGCATTAGTCACAAGTGGCCAGTAATCTTACTGGCTCTCAAGGAGTGCTGCCGGAACACACCTTTAGGTGCTTGGTGATAGATTAAATACTTGAGGGTGGTAACTAGCCGGCCGGGCATTCGCAAAATGCCCTACTGCCATGTTGTAACGACTCCCATCCTAAGAGGACAACCAGGATCGAATGCTTAACGTGCCCTCCGAAGCACGGAAGCGCTCAGTAGTAATGTCACTATCGGTCACAAAAGTAACCTCTCAGCATCCGCAATGGACAATATCATCCATTTCTATTGTTATAATTATCTACGATGCGCATGGGTTAATAAATAAGATACTTTTCATCTGTGAACCCACGGTGTGCAGCTAGAAGAGTATAAAAAAGCGTCCATGGAAAATTAAACTTAAGGCTTTCCTACTCCGAAAACCAAGGTTCAAAACTTCAAACTTTGATGTGTTCTAAATGGCAGCAATTTTTTACAATGCCGACTTGGGAAAAACGGGTGGTTATTACCATTTTGCCGTCGCCCTGTTATTAAATCATAACAGGTATTACACGACAATTAGCGACTATTCTCACGGTTTGGACTTGGGCAGGCGACTTGGACTAATTACAGGCTTTAACTTGACGCAGATTTTTTTCGAGATGGAGGTCAGTATGTATGGCGTCATGGGTTAGAGTACCGTAAAGAAATTAAGTTGTGGTTAAATCTAAATTTGTCTGCATACATTTTTCTTTAAGGGCCTGTTTTAGAACGTTCGAGTAAGTTCCGGTTATACTACCCAGAACATATTTAATAAACAAAAGACTATCTTTGCGTTTCACAGTCATCGATTCAACCTATCCATTGGTTATAGCTTGAAACGCACTGCATGTTAACTGTCATTTTTATCATTCAGTAATTTTATGTTCTGGGTAGTATAACCCGAACTTACTCGTTCGGAAACAGGCCCTAATAATAATATGAAGTAACGAGATGGACAGGCAACGAAGATTCTATAGGTCACATTGTAATGTCACCGTTTCGCAAGACACTGCGCCTTCCTCGTCACTTGTAGACTTATCTTATAGAGCCTCCTACTTTACTATAACAGCCAGATCGTCCACTGCTGAACACAACCTCCTGGGAGGCTTTGCTACAATCCCCACGCTTGGCAGGCAACTTGAGGATCGCACTATAAGATGCCCATTTCTCTGAAATGGCTGCTGTTCATTTTCTAGTATGATTTCTTTAGTCACCTCTTACGTCTCCCATAGAAAGATTTGAGGGAGGGGGGAGCAATTTTAGCCCGGCACCTCATTGGATTGTCAATTATGTCTTGTACGCCTTGTAATTTGTTACAATGCCCTTCATACCTAATTGCTTATACAATACGATTCGATGATAGGTAAATAAGGAATTATTTGATAATTACAGTCAACTGGGGTACCCCTTGTTGATGTGACCCCTAGATGTGGTAGGTATCTAGTGAGTGTGCCTTGTTGGCACACCAAATAATGTAAGGCATCCGCGAGAGTAGGTAATTAACAAGTTCATATTGCAAAATAAATAATATTAACAAATATTTTTCAAAATATTTTAAGACAACACCAAATCAATATTTTAATAAAACACTTAAAAAATATATCTAATGACAATTCCGCCCTATTTACCAGTTAAGCCGACGTGACGTCACAAACGCCACGCAGCCAAACCGGAAGAATTTTCGACCCGTTTCGCTTCTACACGTAGCATGCTCAGGAGGTCTTGACTCTACGAGCGCACGATCGAGAAATAAATAATATATTCGATTGTTACTTCACGAAAATCCATATTTAATAATACCAAATGTTTGAAAATAATTTCAATATAATATTTTGACTATTTGATGACCTTTCTTTTGACTATCATCACCGTATTGCCCTCTAAATTGAATTACGACTATTTAGATCACGCGATTTTGTAAAGTATACATAAATATTATCTAATACAATCACGCCTGCATTCATAGGCAGAGGTGTGTACACCCATGTTTCGGCAATAGGGTTTTGGTCACATGTAATAGGGAGCGACCTTATTGCCATTCACCGGACACAGTTCAGGGTCATACAACATGTTTTCTCCTACACACTGGACGAAACACAAGAACGTATTATGAATAGTATGTTTAAGCTAACAACATAAAAGACAGGAATACAAGATCATATTGTATGAAACCATGGCGGGGCACTATACGGTGGTATATAGCCCAGTTGTGCGTCTAATGCCCACAACACCCTGCTCACATCCACGTGAGAATTGGCGCCTCATTTGGCGCACTTTTCCCTTGGTCACCTCTTACGATAACCACGATAAGAAACGGGGAGGTGATATTCTAACCCGGCACCCCACAGATGGAAATATAATGTAAAGAATCAAAACGTACGACTACATATTATTCTTTTATTTTAGGCTGAAAAAAGAAATGGAATTAAAGAAAGAAATAACAAGGAATTCGCAATCTTAGTAGGTACGTAGTTGAAGTATGATCGATGACTTATTTTTCAACCTTACTTTATGCCAAATTGAGCATAAGAATATATGCTAACCATACCAAACACGAGATAAATTGTATCTGCATGAGATACCTGAGATATATGCTGAATAATTAACTCTTAGAATATTAAACCAAAAAGGCCAAAGATTTGCTTTTCATCTTCAAAGATAATCCACGTCTACAGTTTACAACGTTAAGACAAGTTAACATACAGACATACAAAGTGTGTTTATCTTAATTAAGCCTTGACAAATTATACAAAGACGAAATTTGCCTTAAGGCACTCAGTGAACCTCTGGGGTTGGTATAGGGATGGCAAAAATGGTATTATCTTAGTTAATTAGCTGAAAATGTGTAGATTATGATACAAGTGAGCTAAGTTACGGAGTTAAGTACACTCGGCTGATTAACGCCCTCGCCTACGGCTCGGGCTGCAACACGCAGCCTCGTGTATAATGAGCAAGTTGCTCACGAGTTTCATATGCACTTTTTCAACACCCTGGCGAGGAAAAATATATAGGTATATTGCACAAATGCGATACAAACAATATACGAAAATTATGAAAAATAGCGCGCAAATATTTTTTATAGTTCGGTTTATGGCTCTAAGAACGATATAATAAAGGTCACTTTACGACCAAGGGTGTTGAAAATTATCTTATTATATCTTATTATCAACAGATATTTTGAAGCGATGATAACCAAGCGGATACAGCTATGGACTGCGGTGCCGCAGGTCCATGGATACCCACTGCCGGCTTGAGCTTCATCGCATGGTGGGAGGGCATTTTGCGAATACCCGCCTGGCTTGCCACTTTACCACCTTCAAGTAGAAAATCTGTCAACGAGCACCTCACAGTGCATTCTTCCTTGTATGTCCTTGAGAGCCAGTAAAATTACAGGCACATTACGAGACTTAACAACTGTATATCTCAGGGTGACGGGCGCAGTGCAGTTCGTCACTTGACGAAATGCATCTGTTAAGCAGGGGCTTACCGCTTAACTTCAGGTGAGCCTCGTGCTTGACCCGTCACAATCACATTAAAAAAAACTTGACTTAAATGAAGTATCTTTTAACCTAAATATTATACTCCGCTTGTAAAACTACACCATGCTGTTTAGCAAGAAATGTACATATAATAAATATTGTATTTCTCTTTAAAACAAATATTAATAAAGAAAATGTAATAGTTTATATGCAATCATTAAATTTAGTTGTATTTTCTACCGACTTCAAAAAAGAAGGAGGTACTCAATTCGTCTGTTTTTTTTTTCATGTTTGTTAACTCAGACGTTTTGAATGGGTGAATCGATTTTGATGAATCTTTTTTTCATTAATGAATAAGCAAATAATTTTGAAGTAAGTACCACCATTTATGATGCAAGTTTCAAATTAAGAGGTGCAATAAACCTCAATATAAAAATAACATACATTTATTTTCTAGAGACCCAAACCCAAAACCGTATGTGTCAGATCCAGGTGTTACTTTCCAAAAATTCAAAATTTTAAGATAAATAAATATATATTTTTAGACAACCAACTTTAAATTAATAAATAAAAAACATACAAAAAAAAAACAAATATACATTATGTTAATGAATTCTCGATCGTGAGCTCGTAGAGTCAAGACCTCCTGAGGATGCTTCGTGTAGAAGCGAATCGCGTTGAAAATTCTTCCGGTTTGGCTGCGTATCGTTTCTGACATGACGTCGGCTTAACAGGAAAATTAGGCGGAATTATCAATAGATATATTTTTTTGTGTTTTATTAAAATATTAATTTGATGTTTTCTTAAAATATTTTTAAAATATTTGTTATTATTAAACATACCTACATATATTATTTATTTAGTGTAAATTCTACTTAATTTTCTGGCTAAGTCGACATAACGTCATAATTCTTTCGACGCATGTTCTTCTATACGAAGCATCATCATTTGCAGCAATGATGGCCGAGCGGTAATAGCTATGGAGTGCCTTACCGCTGGTCCATGAATCGATCCCCACCGCCGGCTTGAGCTTTACCACACGATGGAAGGGCATTTTGTGAATGCTTGCCTGGCTAGCTACCACCCTTAAGTTAAAAAACTATCGCCGAGCACCTAACACTGTGTTCCGGCAGCAATCCATAAGAGTCAGTAAAATTACAGTCACATGAGACTTAACACCTGTATATCTCAGGGTGACATTGGCAATGCCATTCGTTACTTGTGACGAAATGCATATCTTATAGGCAGAGGTTAGTCCGCTTAACTTTAGGTGGGCACCGTGCTTATTCCGGCATAATCCCATAAAAAATGTCTTGACTCTTCGAGCACACGACCGAGAACCGTTCTCTTTTGTGGGAACTAAACGTGGCGGAAATTCTTCCTATTGACATTCCCAACTTGACATTCATGACGTCACGTCTGTTTGCCAGAAAAATTAGGCAGTATTATCACTTGTAAATATATTTTTTAATGTTTTTCTAAAATATAAAGGTTTCCTAATCTATTGCTTACATTTTGCTATTATCAATACTTATATTCTCAACCCGTGAAGTATACGGCTAAAAGACTATTAATTTTCAATCAAAAACATATACACATATCTTAGAGAGCGTGTAAGCGTACGCCTACACACTGCCGGTTATTTGTACAGTAAAAAGATTTCAACCATTCAACCAATATTAAAAGCGGGCATTTTCAGCTCTGTAAACTACACATTGTATTTGAAGAGCTAGCGAAGTTTTTTGAAGCAATGATGGCCGAGCGGTAATAACTATGCACTGCCGCGCCGCAGGTCCCTGGTTCGATCCCTACCGCCGGCTTGAGCTTCACCGCATGGTGGAAGGGCATATTGCGAATTGCCCGCCTGGCTAGCTACCACCCTCAAGTAGAAAATCTGTCGTCAAGCACCTAACGGTGTGTTCCGGCAGCAGTCCTTGAGAGCCAGTGAAATTACAGGCACATGAGACTTACCAACTGCGTCTCAAAGTGACGGGCGCAGTGCAATTCATGTCTTGTGATGAAATGCATCTGTTATAGGCAGAGGTTAGTCCACCTAACATCAGGTGAGCCTCGAGCTTGTTCCGTCACAATATCATTAAAAAAAAAGTTTGCTAAGCCGTTCTTAACCGATTAGCAAATATAAGCAACGTCCGCCGCGGTCATAATTTGGATGGGTGACTGCTAGTGACATTACTACTAAGCGCTTCCGTGCTTAGCCTATCAGCCATAAATAAAAAACATTATAAATTAATTAGAAATTCAAAAACTCTGCAAATTATTTATTTTCTTTACGCGTTTTATCGTTCCATGGAGAATAAAACTGCAAGTTATATATATTTTCGAAATCGTTTCTTAAAACGAAAAAAGAAAATTTGATATCCTCACTCCATGGGTTATAGAGAAAAAATACTATGTTTTATTACAATATGGCAATTTCTAAAAAATCCGCCTGTTTGTTGTTTTTACTTTCTTATGTATCTACCTAGTGTCACCTGCGCTATCAAAACAAAGCTAATGATATATCATAGATTAAAATCGGTTAAGCCGTTAAGAAGTCATGGTGGAATAAAAAAACTCACAAACATACATATGAGTACATAGATACATACATGAACCCTGATAACATAACACTTTTATTTTTGGGCAGTTGTGCAAAAACATACTGGCCCGTTTGTATTCCGCGAAGAGATAAGCAGAGATATCATAAACATACTTTTTTCTAATCATGATTAGTTCCTATACGATGAGAAGCGAGTCTATTGCCATCTACCAGAGATATGGGCAGAGTCTAGACTGCTACAGATGATATCTTGGTCTTGAAGTGTTGCGTAGTAAATGCAACTAGCGGTCACCCATCCATCCCAGTTGATCGGTTATGAATAACGAGGCTCAGCTATGAGCGCTTCAAAATTTACATACAAGACCTTTAAATTGTGGAGCAAGAGAGATAGCGGTTTTTCTTTGCGAATGGACTTTAGCCTTTTTAATATAATATGAAGTGTACGTTAAGTTTAATTTCTTCTTAAACATCTTAACCAAAACGTAACGTCTCTAATATGACATAGTTACATTTAATTCAATAACTGCAGAAGCATAAACTCAGAGTCTGGAACAAATAGTAACGCAGGTATAATTCCTTGTGGGGCAATTGAGGGTAACACAAACGCAGTATATGATCAAGACAGTATGGGACTTTCCCCTGTGAGAGCCCCAAGAGGCGACGATTTTTGCATGGTGGTAGGGTATTTTACGAATCCCCGCCTGGCTAGCTACCACCCTCAAGTAGAAAATCTGTCGCCAAGCACCTAACGGTGTGTTCCGGCATCTGTCCTTGAGAGCCAGTACTTCTAGGTTAGCCTGAACAACATCTTCGATCTCATCATAACCTACCATCAGGTGAGATAGTGGTAAATTTACAAGCACATGAGACTTAACAACTGTATGTCTCAGGGTGCCGGACGCAGTGGGTTTCGTCACTTGTGACATGATAGTATCTGCTCTGGGCAGAGGTTACCGCTTAACATCAGGTGGATGTGTTACGTCACAATCTCATATGAAAATATAGCCAAAGAGTACTGTTATCAAATCTGTTATAAAAATTTGTTTTATATAAAAGTTTAATAATAGTAGAATATATTGAATAAATCCTAAAGCTTTGCAGTAGTAAAATATCGTCCTTACTGTTATTGTTGAAGTACTGAGACAGACAAACCCGCAGGGCAAGAGTTGAGTTAGTTTCCGTCCCTCAAGCAGTTAGTTTATTAATTAGGATTTGACAAACTACGAGGCTCCACCGCAATGTTAACCCACCCTCTGTTTGAATATCAGATTTGCAAGGAAATTTGAACTTGGCATAGAATACATCAGTAACCAAGAATAGAGGAAATATAAGATAAAGCTGTAACGCAAATAATATTAATATGTTATTTTTATATGTAAGTTTTTACATTTCGCCATTTTTTAAGAGGAACGGAAAGAGAAGCTCCTACAGAAAAATATGTATTTTTAACAAAATGTTGCTGTCTCACCGCTAAACGCCAATGGCAGCTTCTTCAAGTTTGACTTAGAATTTGCGCATAATTTGCGTTCTGGGAGATTTTTTTTCTCCTTAAGTAAACATTAATGAAATCTAAAAATGTTGGTCTAATTTTATAACTGATAGAATAAACTAGGTTAACATGTTTTCCTTTTATCTTTATTAATCATTATTTTTCCAATAAATAATTCACAAACTACACATACAAGTTTTGAGAAAATATCGGTGTTTAAATACCCATTCATTCAAATTCCTTTCATATAATGATAAAATTCAAAATCTATAAACCTGGATGATAACATTTCCAAAAATCATCGTTGTCTCATTTTGTATAAAATTCGTAACTTCTCTCCAGTCTTAAGTTATAATGGTATCTACAAAAAAATTATATGCTTGAAAGTCGAATCAAAACTCAGTCTTGTCCAAATAATTTATCAGTAAAGTCTTTGATTCAAATTATTTGATTTGATTTGATTTGATTTGATTTGATTCTGGATACCAACTGGACGGATGATATTAAACTTTGTGTGAATGTATGGAGAAAGAAAAAAGTAATATTCCTGGGTATAATAAGATATTATAACTTTTTGAAGTAGTGATAGCTCAGTGGCATTGGCTGCGGACTGCCGTGCAGCAGGTCTATATGGTTCGAATCCCGAAATCATCGAAACGAAATTTGAAAAAAAATTACCTATCTACCATTGGCCCACATTCTTGAGTGTAATTCACTAATATGTTACACGCTAACACTCGAAAAAACACACAAATATGATAAAGTGAACTAATATAAAATGACACATTATACAAAGTTTTATTCTATAATAACAAATATTTTTTTTTAAATTTAGGAAAACATCAAATTAATATTAATTAAATTCAATATTAAATACAATATTAATCAAATTCATAATATCAAATTAAAACACTTAAAAAATATAAAAATATATCTAGTGACAATTCGCCTAATTTTCCTGCTAAGCCGACGTGACGTCACAAACGCCACGCAGCCAAACCGGAAGAATTTTCGACGCGTTTCGCTTCTGCACGAAGCATCCTCCAGGAGGTCTTGACTCTACGAGCGCACGATCGAGAATATCTCTAAATTCTTCATTATATTTTTAAAGTGTTGTATTAAAATATTAATTTGATGTTTTCGTAAAATATTTTGAAAATATTTGTTATTGTTAAATATGGATTTCCGCAAAGTAACGCCTGAATCTATTCATTATCTTAAGGTTTATTCTCTAAGACTTGTTTGCGGATATTTTCTTATTTTTGCTAATACACATGTTTAACTCATTAATTGATTACAGCACAGATGATCCGTACGACCATATCCCACAGTCTAAATAATCTTCTAAAGAACACTAATTATTCAACACGAAGAATAATTAGTTGTCATTCAATTTTGCACATTATTACGCCGGAACTTTATATAGTCCCATATTTTTTGGCTAGATAAATATCTCGTTCATTTTCCCTGTGTCTTGATAATTATGTAATACAACTATACTAAAAAAAAATCTCTTAAATGTACATTTTCTCAGTACAAAATGACACAACAACAGTGGCATCAAAAAGCTGCCTGACATGTAGGATTCTCCAAATGTATTTAAAGAATATGAATGCATTCTAAATTCAGTCTAGAACGCATTCCTAAATCTGAAATTCCTAAAATAAAGCTATACGTTTCAAATAGAGTTACATATACAGAAGCTCGCGTTTATCTCAATAATTCTAAGACGCCAAACAAAAAACTTCATCACGATTGTAAGATCCCATCCCGAAGACGTTTACGTATAGCGCTTGGTTTGTATAACCAGTCCTCAGAACTTGCAAGCTGAAGCAGCAATGTGCAGGCTACATCGCAGGAAATCGATAGCCAATGTGGGTAAAAGTAGCTCGATATGTGACCGCCAACCGTATGAACCAGCTTAGGACATTTCATGGTGCAACAATTTCGAGTAGGTACGAGATGAAAAGCAGGCGTTATTTGAAGCATTGTTCAGAAGAGGTTTTTTTTATGCCTGATAGGTTAGCTTTTGACCACTATCTCACCTGGTGGTAAGTGATGATGTGGTCGAAGATGTTGTTCAGGCTAACCTAGAATTACTGGCTCTCAAGGACAGCTGCCGCAACACACCGACGCTTGGCGCCTGGAGCTTGGCGACAGATTTTCTACTTGAGGGTGGTGGCTAGCCAGGCGGGTATTCGCAAAATACCCTACCACCATGCTATAACGACTGCCATCCTAAGACAACAACCGGGACCGACGGTTTAACGTGCCCTCCGAAGCACGGAAACGCTCAGTAGTAATGTCACTAGCGGTCACCCATCCAACTCATGACCGCGGGTGACGTTGCTTAACTTTGCTGATCGGTTGAGAACAGCTAAGTAAACTTCGCTACGAGCGCTTCAAAGCTTCTCCCGGCTGATTTTGATGATAAGGTACAAAAACATGGATATATATATTACAAAACTGAAACAGTGTAGGCTCCGTGGCATTGGCTATGGACTGCCGCGCAGCAGGTTCGAATCCCGCCGCGTGCTTGTTTACCGCATGTTGGAACGGCATTTTGCGAATGCCCGCCAATAGCAACCACCCTCAAGTAGAAAATCTGTCGCCAAGCACCTAGCGGTGTGTTCCGGCAACTGTCCTTACGAGCCAGTGAAATTACAGGCATATGACTTAACAACTATGTCTCAAAGTGACGGGCGCAGTGCTATTCGTGACTTGTGATGAAATGCATCTGTTATAGGCAGAGGTTAGTCCGCTTAACATCAGGTGGGCATCGAGCTTGTTCCGTCATAATAACATAAAAAAAAACTACGACAAAAAATAAACAAACGCTTTTTTAAATCCTTCTAGCAGTTTATTAATTAGGGTTAGACAAACTATTGTGGCAAGGGTTACCTCTTGTTTAGTTTTGAGATTTGCAAGAGTTGGAATATTAATTCCACTTGGTATTGAAGTTCTGGTTGTAGAATGTCTGTCAATAATGGAGAAATCTTGATTCTTACGATATCAATTTTTAACATAAGTAAACTTTTCTATGGATATCTTGTTAATATTTACTTACATAAGTATTTGTTTGAAGATTATTATGCAGCATGCCCTAGTGTGTGCAGCGCAATTTCAACTATTATTTTATTTAAAACAACAGCATGGTCTTGAGATGTTTGTCATTATTCGGATGCCCGCCTGGCTAGTTATCAGCCATAAGTAGAAAGCCTGTCGCCAAGCACCTAATAATATGTTCCAGCAGCTGTGCTTGGCCAGTTCCCATTCAAGAGTATACATTCGACGTCATAATCTCATACCATCAGGTGTAATTGTCGTCCAAGGCTAGCTTAAAAGCAGTAAAAAAAGAATTTACTGTTTAAAATTGTCTGCATGTATACCACCGATTTGGTCCATGACAGGAAATTCTTCGTAACGAAAAGTTCTATACATAGCAGCTTAATATCTTATTGAACAACTAACAGAATTGTATAATTAAATTTACTATATTGTAATGTTTAATTAGAGGCCTAACATCAGTACGTCTCAGTGTGACGCGCACAGTGCAATTCGTCGTTGACGAAATGCGTCTGTTATAGACAGAGGTTAGTCCACTTAACATCAGGTGGGCCTCGGGCTTGTTCTGTCACAATAACATCACACAAAAAAATGTCATTCTGAAAAAACGGTTACCTATAATAATATAAAGGTGCGCATATAACACGTTAAGCATCATATACGAGATCCTATCTAGATTAATGAAAGCAAAGTAGTACCGTACAGATCATTCAAGAGCTCAGAAAGTAGTTCATGTTGAATAAATTCAGGCGTTACTTTGCGGAAATCCATATTTAATAATAACAAATACTTTTAAAATATTTTAAGAAAACATCACATTAATATTTTAATAAAACACTTTTAAAATATAAAATATATCTAGTGACAATTCCGCTTAATTTTCCTGTTAAGCCGACGTGACATCACAAACGCCACGCAGCCAAACCGGAAGAATTTTCGACGCGTTTCGGTTCTACACGAAGCATCCTCAGGAGGTCTTGACTCTACGAGCGCACGATCGAGAAACAGGAAAATTAGGCGGACTAGATATATTTTTATATTTTTAAAGTGTTTTATTAAAATATAAATATGATGTTTTCTTAAAATATTTTTTTTTTGTTAATATTAAGTTCATGTTTCATTATTTGGTATGGACAGAGTCGAAAATCATACATCAGGTGGTGCCACTACAGTATGCAAGAGTTTGATATATAGAGATAGTTAACGTTTCTCTCATACATACTTTAAATTGCTCACAGTATTCGCTAGAGGCGCTGGTCAATAATATATGGAAAAAAACGTTAAATATATAGTAATAGCTATAAAAAGTATGACAATTCATAGCGAGGGAACAAACTAGACCTTATAGGGTGCACACTATACGTAGCGCTCTCTATATAAAGACATAGTTTTGTCAAATGTTTTATACCAAGTGTTCAAATTGGGTTAAATTTTGCAAGCATGTCCTTGAGCCTATTAACTTTGCTTCTGGCTTGCCAGGCAATTCGAAGCAGTGATGGCTCAGTGGCATTGGCTATGGACTGCCGCACAGCAGGTCCATGGTTCGAATCCCGCCGCGGGTTTGAGCTTCTTCTGATTTTGCAAGTGTCCGCCTGGCTAACGACCACCCTCAAGTAGAAAATCTGTCGCCAAGCATCTAACGGTGTGTTCCGGCAGCTGTCCTTGAGAGCCAGTGAAATTACAGGCACATGCGACTTAACAACTATGTCTCAAAAGTGACGGGCGCAATGCAATTCATGACTTGTGATGAAATGCATCTGTTATAGACAGAGGTACGCTTAACATCAGGTGGGCCTCGAGCTTGTTCAAACACAAAAAAAAATGCGATTTTAAAATTAGACACTCTCAAATGTCGGGTACATTCCAAATAATGTCATATAAATATTGAATGACATTTGAGGTTTATGTCTTTTAATCGATAATTTTCAAGTCTGTATAAAAATCTTGTTGTTTTGGTAATTAAATGTACCCTTGACATTTTTATTTGAATCAACATCTTCATGCTTCATTATATTTTTACGACAGGAGACATCGTCACAAAAAATTAATATGCTCAAGAAATACGCTTAAAATTGCTTACAATTTGAATGGACAAGAATCATTAAATTTAATTACGTAACAAACATCCTATTGTGATTGTTTTAATTTTTTTGTCTGTTGTGTGTACTTTGCCTATTGGACATTTTGCTTTTTGCGTGCCATAGGTGTAAAGATAACTTTTTTTATTTAGACTAGCGACCACCCTCAAGTTGAAAATCTGTCGCCAAGCACCTAATGGTGTGTTCCGGCAGCTGCCCTTGAAAGCCAGAAATTCTAGGTTAAGCCTGTTAACTCCTTCGACCACATCATCACTTACCATCAGGTGCGATTGTGGTCAAAGGCAATAAAAAACCAAAAAAAAATTGAAATATATATACCTAACCATTGTTGCTTTATTAGTCAGTATATACTTTTTACTTTTAATTGATTTTGATGGTATTTTATAAGATTAATGTTCAAGATTTAATTAAAATAATATGTAAATACTAATTATTTTCAAGTTCAAAGGACCAGGTAAAAATTTATGACATTTACTAATTATTGGAGTAATTTTTTTTTTATTCCGTACGGTATTCGAACCCAATTCCTCCGATTTCGCGCCAGATGTCTATTCCAATCGTGCACCGGAAACTTACTCTCTCGAAACGAAAATTTGTATTCCAATTGTATTTCTTAAACCATCACAGGGGACTGTGCCCGCTCAGCACGCGATAGTGCTTGTTGATATTTAGGTAAGAGAGAAAAAAAATGAGTTTCTTTGACAAAGAAATTTTCATTAACCTTTTTTGTGACTTGTTCGGTAATAGGCAATTGGACCAAGACCTAATAGCAAAACGCGGTGGTTCAGACAACTCAGCCATAGTCCTTTCGGAGATTGATTGATGTGGTGATAGTTATTTTGTTGTTGTTGTTGTAAAAATCACAAAGTAATGCCCGATAGATGTAAATAGACTGACCCCAATCACAATAGACAAACTTTATAGCAATAAGTAGTTGCCTGGGCAACTCTATCCTAGCCTGTTCTAAAATATAGAGGTGTAGAGCTAATTGTTTTGCTATTGTACCAACTCCCCACGACGTAAAATTATTTTCGTTATCAAATTCTATCTCTATTATTGTCCGAAAACGTTGTATAAGTAGGTAAGCTTACAAAATCACAAATATACGATAGGAAAAATTAAGGTCATGTGCGGGATTCGAACCCCCGTCCATCCACCCCTTGAACCGGGGTATGCTCTAACCAATTGAGCTGTCATGATATGACGTCATAACTCGAATCTTTCCTATCGTTGTTTAACCATCGTATTGGGATGGAGCTTAAAACCATCGTATTGGGATGGAGCTTAGGTAAACTTACTTTGCAATTTATTAGATAATTCCCATACGTAATAATAATAAAAATTATGTGGCCTCATTAGTGACTTGTTTGATCAGGTTATTTTCTCATCATATTCACGTTACATTACTGATGCAGTTACGTGTTAATGATTCCTTTCCCTGGATAATAAAATACTAATGAATTTATAATCGTATTCAAAAAGCTACCGTAAATTAAATACTGCATAATATAAACTACTTTATTGATTATTATTCATAGTTCTAAATTGAAAGCCAAAATTATCAATCTTAATATAGGTACACATCTTGATTTATTCTCGCTGGTTTTTGATTAGCAGACATTTAAATTCGATTCGTTTGCGTGAAGCGGCTTGTAAATTAATGAAAATTATAGCTTTTTGGTCGGTTAGTAAATTTATACTGATTACTTGAAAGCTCTGTAAGTAAAGCAACAATGTATGTGGCAAGAAGATGAGTACGCTGATGTTTATGTTTCCAGTGGAATGACTCTCCACAATACCTCGCAACTACTACTTTATAGCTGTTTTGAGATACTTTATAAGCCGTAACCAGGTTATCTGCTCAGTAATTCGGCATACCACTTACCAACTCGCAGACAGGAATGAAAACAATAGTAGATTTTTCCTCAATGAGTTTATTGCGCCAGAACAATAAATGAAGCTGATCATTATAACGTTTACTTTCAACATCGATTACGAATCTACACGATACCATATCGCACGAGTCCATTAATATTTATAATATTCGAGTCAGTATTGCACTCTGCTTCAAATCACCAACGCCAACTCAATACCCAAGCGGTATACTATCCCTAATAACTTACAGTTCGTGGGATCGATAATTATTATGATAATATTTGTCTAAATATCACAAGAAAATACAAAACGAAATACGAAATAGAATTAACACAATTAAAATTATTAACAATTAAATATACAAGAGTCTATCGCTCGAAAGTTTTGGGGAGTGAAGTATCACCAGTGCGAGCGAGGGTACCGGCTGCGTCATGACACCGGAACGTGGTGCTGGTACAGTTGTTCTTGGCGCTCGCACAATGACGTCATCTTCTTGAAGGATTCGGAGGTCTCACGAAAAAGCAACTTAGGGTCGTCTCGTGGACGCGCATGTGCCGCATCCAGCCTTCCTGGCGATATGACCGGTGGGGAAGACGCTGACAGCGGAGACAATGATTCCCGAGCTGACTGGGCTCCCGCTGGTGCACCATATGGCCCTCCATGAGGCACGCCATTACCCATCATGAAAGGGGCCGGAAAAAAACCCCGGTCACCGAACTGCGGAAACAACCCTGCTTGCAACGCACCCAAGTTTCTACTGTAAAATTTCATAGTTTCCGTCACGTAATTTGGAAGCTGCGCATCGTCTTCGCTTCCTCCGTATCGCAAGCTTTCAAGTGTTGTAGCTAGCCCTTTAATATCGGCATATAACTTATTAAGAATCTCGGCGTTTACTTCTAGCGGGGGCTTTTGCTCTCGCGTGTCAGGAGAGTTTGTAGACAGGAGTCGCCGATGCAAGTCTACGTTTGAACTGTGCCGGTCTCGACTACGCCGCGAGGGAAATGCGGCGTCGCAGCCGTTTACGTCGCAAGGGTGCAACAACTTCAAGTGGTCGTTTCTGTAATGCATTCGCAGTGTAAAGTGGTTTTGAAATATTTTACCGCAAGCAGTGCATCGGTCAGGATTCTCATCGTCTATGGGGATTTCGAGTTCATTAATATCAGTTCTGTCATCGGTTCTGTCACTGCTTGCAGACGGTGACCGCGCCCTTGCAAGTCGTTCCTCCATGGCGTGTAGATCGCTTCCGCTGTCGCTCGGGGTATACAAATCTGAACGCAGTCTTAACCCTTCTCGTACTACGCTGGGTGCACTAGATTCGTCATCAGATTCACTCTCAGCCTTCACTCGCGTCACGGATTCCGCATCCACAGCAACTTCCTCTCCGTTCTGAAATGACTCCCATTTTTCAGGTTTCTGTTTTTTTAAGGATAATGGCTCTTCGTCTGGGCGACTCGAGCCGGGAGTCGAAAGGTTTCTAAAAACATCAGGATGATACTCTTCATCAGAAACATTATATTCGTTGCTTTGAGAACACCGAGTGGGGTTGCCACTCTTTCGCTTACGTTTATTTGGAACTAAGGAAGATTTATCGTCTGAGGCGGTGGGGTCAGTCCGGCCGTTGGAACTTTCAGGTTTTTCAGCGGTAGATTTGGTATCTTCTCTGGTTTTATTGACACTTAAATCCTCCGGTTCGTCGTCATAATTCAATCTTTCCACTGCCGGAGACTCAGTCCTATCTTCGTTGCTCTCTTTTACTTCATCATCATCTGATACGTCATAATTTTCACTACAATTATTAGATTCCTCTTCCTGCATCACTGAATTTCTTGCTAGATTAAGTGCACTTCTAGAGGGCTCTTGTGGAGGTGGCATTCTTCGGTACATCTTCTCGATTTCACTAAAGTTGCGAAGGTCATCAAGAGGCACTCGCAGTGGCAGCGGTGTGTGTCCCGGTGGACCCGCCAGCGCTGGTGGCAGGCGCGCGGCAAGCTCAGGTGGGAGCAGCGCAGGCGGTGGAAGCGGCAGCCGCGCCAGCGTCGGTAGTAGCGGGAACGGCTGCGCCGATCGGCCATCGTGCGCAGAAATTTTGCGCCTTACATGCGGTGAATGCAGTTTCGGATTTGGATTAGCACTGTGTCTGTTCCTCGAACGGCGCGAACTGAACATCATCGTACACCCTTCAACTGTACACTTGTGCATCTCACGCAGGTGCACCGCCGAGAAGTGAATTTTCAGGGCACCTTTGTCGCAGAACGTCTTCAGGCAGACGTTGCATTGCACTCTCTTCTTGCCGGTAGCGGGGTTGACGAACTGGACACCGAGGCCAAGAGGCCAGGGCGCCGGCGGCGGGTCGCGCCTGTCCGGCGGGTAATCGGGCGAACGGCGCTCGTCGCTCTTCTCATCGTCGCGACCACTGAAACTGGCGCCGAGTTTTCTGAAGTCGAACTGAGGCGCTGGTTGGCTCACACGGGGCATCATAAAATAGTCCAATCCGGCCGGGAAGCCGGGAACCGCACCGAACTCTTTGCCGTCCATCACGTCACTGTCATAATAGGTTTAGCGCGCGTATTGCGAAGCGGGTAGCGCGCGACGCGGCCGCTTTGCGACTGAGGACGTGCGACACAGGTGACCGCGCGCGGGCGGCGCGCGACACCGGGCAAAGCGCGGGAGGGCGCGGGCGGGCGGAGCGGGTGTGGGCGCGGGCGGAGGGGGCAGGGGGGCGCAGGTGGGAGGAGCGAGTGCTGGGCGGAGCGGATCGATGCTCGGTGGGGACAGGCGACACGACACTTGCGTCGCGCTCGCCTCGCCTCGCCTCGCACCGACCACTGTAAACACTCCACTAGAAGCACCACCGCACTGCACGCCGTTACCTTACGTAACTAGACACATACGAGCGCCACCGCACGTTCCTCCGTGACTGGTCGCTGCCCGACATCAACCGACCATCATGCTTGCATAAATACTTCAACATGACATGAACGGCTCTATTCCCTCCAAGAAAACTAAATTTATCCGCGGAAATATGAAATCATAACAAAAACAATTTGGTGATGTTCAACTAGCTAAATTTTGCTCAAGTTTATGACCGCGTATATGAATACTTAATAATTGATACTTTAAAATTAACTTGAAGGTAGAATAAGTACTTCATGGGAATATATGCGTAAAATTTTGCTTACATATTTTCGAAAAGCGGTTTTTAAGAGCTCGTAAGTTAGGTGTAGTCTAAACAAACCACCCCCGTGAGGTGAAGCGCACGTTAATAACTTTCAAACTCGATAGCTAGAAGTACCTAACCACCTCCCTCAGCATAGTTTACTGGACAATTAATGATAATTCCACCTAGGTATCCATCTTAGAGGAACCAGACTATTTATATACGCATACGTTTTAGGCACCTGCTCAATTGATATTTTCATTGAAGATATATATATAACCTATCGAACAGAATACATACGCAAACTTACATGTAAATATTTGTTTATATTTTATAATAAATGATTATCTGAGTTACCACTCGTGTTCTACACTAATATTTGATATATGTGTATATAGTTTTTTTTGTTTGACACATGTTACTCAGTTGTGTCCATAAAATATCTAATGTTTCTTCTATTATACATATAAGTGCTTAGTATAGTTAATATCTTAATATTGAATAGACCCTACTTATTGTATTAATATTAGTAGGTAAGTACAATAAAAAATACCAAATTGTACGTATTTCAATTATGAGCTAGTTTTATACGTACTTACATATACTTACGCAGCCTGGTGATAATAGATACCTATGTAGATATATAGGTACTTTCCTAAGTACATATCAACTTTGCTACCAAATGCTGCAATTTGAATAACCAATAGATTTGTACTTACCGGAAGACAGCCATTCATCAAAATCCAATTAGGTATTATTTTCCAAACGTATCCCACATATTATATGGAATCGGTAAAATATTTTTTAAACCACACAAAGTACTTACTGAAGAAAGTTTTGGCTTCAATTTATGATCGACTGCCTGCCTAGTTCCTTACGTAAACCAGGTAATATGCGCACTATTGGCGCAAGCAGTGGGTATATGTACATTTAAAAGAGCAATGCTAAAACTGTTTTAGCATTGCTCTTTTAAATGTACATATACCCACTGCTTGCGCCAATAGTGCGCATATTGAGTAGCATCACGTCGTCGTGGATATGGCATGCTGTTCATTTGACGCATTATTAAGGTGGTACTTGGTATTTTTTAGTTTCCTTTTACGACACTTTTTTTTATGTTATTGTGACGTAACAAGCTCGAGGCCCACCTGATGTTAAGCGGACTAACCTCTGCCTATAACAGATGCATTTCATCACAAGTCACGAATTGCACTGCACCCGTCACCTTGAGACATAGTTGTTAAGTCTCATGTGCCTGTAATTTCACTGGCTCTGAAGGACTACTGCCGGAACACACCGTTAGGTGCTTGGCGACAGATTTTCTACTTGAGGGTGGTAGCTAGCCAGACGGGCAATCGCAAAATGCCCTTCCACGATGCGGCGAAGTTCAAGCCGGCGGCGGTGGGGATCGAACCAGGGTACTGCGGCGCGGCAGTCCATAGCTATTACCGCTCGGCCATCATTGCTTCAAAACATGCAAAAGGAGGATATAAATATAAGATAAATAAATATGTCATATCTAAGAACTGTAACTGTGATAATAAAATAAACCATAAATTATAATTGACAGATTTAGTCAGTCATTACTTTGCGGAAATCCATATATTTACTTCATGATCGTGCGCTTGAGAATCCAGACCTCTAAGATATTTCGTGGAGAAGTGTAACGACTTGAAGACAGTTCCAGCTGGGCTACTTAATTCCGGCATTATTTCAGTTTAATAGGAAGTTTTGGTGTAATGGTCACAAGATATAAGTACCTACTATGCATATCTTTCAAATATATTTGAAATGTATTTATGAATATTGTAATTTAAAAAACTCTTTACACTTAAATGTTTTTTCGTAGTAGGTATATATTTTATAATAAATTCAATAAGTTGGAATTTATAACATATACATAAATAAAAAAGAATGTAATAAATGTGTACCAAATATTTCAAAACACTAAAACTACAGTTCATTTGATTTTAGCACTCGGTCACTATTAGAAATATTATTCAAAAATACTTAACTAAGAATGTATTACTTAAAATATAGGTAGGTACCTCAGTACTCTAAGAAGAAAAATATGTTTCATACATAATCCTAATTTAAATGTGGTTATATACCTACTTATAGCAAACGTTCATTATGAAACTCTAAGAGTATAATGTGTAGATAATGAAATAATAAAAAATAATATACCTAATACTCATATCACGAATATAATTGCTATATGTAACAACACCTTCCTCGAACTTGCAATAAAGCTACATTGTCAAAGCTTATTTATTCGTGTCCCTATGGACAGCGTTACAAATAGTTGAGAAGTAAGAGTACAGCTAGCGCCATCTACATTTTAGATAAGAAACTAGGTTTCATAGTCCGAGTATATTTTCTTTCGTAGGTTTTTTACAGGTGAATGGGTACTCTTTGAACACAACCTCACCTGTTGGTAACTGATGGTGTGGTCTAGGATGATAAACAGATTTAACCTAGATTGGGATCAGGCTCTCCTGGAGCTGTTTTTGAGAGCGAGTGCATATTGCCGTATAAGATGCTTGACGACAGATTTTGTACTAGTACTAATTTAAGGAGCATTGACGCATGCTAAGCGAAACATAGAAATTATTTCGGATGGAAAAAGATAATTTTCTACTTGGTAGCGAGCCAGGTATCCACTGGATAATCACGGTTACCACCATCCTGTTAAGCGGAAACTCGAAGTTCATTAGTGATTATCACTCAGCCGTCATTATTTTAATATTATATTGTCGATTAGTTATTTTTAATTCAAATTTAAAACTATTTAGTAGCAAAACATTAGTGATATTTTGTATATACCTATAGTTCTTAAGAGCCAAGTTCGCCATATTTTTTCTCAAATTTAAATTAGAAATATATAAAGTGACAAGAAATCATTTAGAAATGCAAGTAACCTACGATTGTAATATAAATATAGTACAATATAAATATAATAGTGATGGGTATATTATATAAATCGCATGATTAATTTTTTAGGTCAATAATAATTTAAAATATTATGAAATTATAATAAATCTTTGTCTTTTGAGTAAGTTACTATAGGTAAACTTTAGTTAATTCAAACAGAGCATCCGTGCTCCGTTTGAATTAACCGCTTTCATGCCCATTTCATAGACTAATACTTTACTTCTAGATCTTGGCATGGCAGTCTAGTTGTAAAGACGTCAGTATATGAAATGCGGTGTTTGAATTCTGACAGAGATTTTTATTTGTATTTCACTCATCATCCACTGCTGAACACAGCTTCCTCCATTAAGGGCGGGTTTGTATTAATCCTCGCGCTTTGCAGGCGTCTTGGGGATAGCAATATATTCCCTCAGAAGGTGCTGCTGCCATCTTCCGGTATTTTGGTAGGAAATGGGAGGTGCCATTCTAGCCCGGCACCCCACGGGCTAAATTATGATCGTAGGTATAAATATAATTGAATTGATTATTTAGACTAAAAGGTAGGTGCTCACTTGATTTGAACTTCTCAATTTGATCGCTGAAAGTTTATAAATGTAAGTGATATTTCTAAATATGATTAGGTACAAGGACATCGCGTGCTAAGCGAAAATCATATCTTACAACTTATTGGAGCACAAAATTGTATGCCCCGGGCGGGAATCGAACCCTCATCCTCCGATCATGAGCATGCCCAGGTGGCCGAGTAGTTTAAGCATCTATCGCGAAATCGGAGGACGCTGGTTTGATTCCCACCCGGAACATATAATTTTGTGCTCCAATAATTTGAAAAATATGGAACGTAAGTGAGTTTATTGTGTATGTTAAATACTTTCTCACGCGTAAATAAGTGGACATTAAATAAAAATTATCATCATCATAGGCACATGACATATCAAATCTAGGTATACAAAATATTTCAGAATATATTATCCTGATTTATTCCCAGCAATTCTAACTGCAAAGGATAATACCTAATTGGGCGTGGTCTTAAACCTATATATGAGGTTGGAAGGCATAGAGTGTAGAGATTACCAAAATATTTAATATTGCATTGCTAGCGTTCTTTTCTTCTGTAGGTACACAATACATTACACACAGATCATCGTCTCGCTAGTTTATGTGCTTGGTGTTGCCTATCGCTTTTTTCTAATTACAACATAGAATAGCATTTCACCACAATCTCATCTGATGGAAAATGAGTATGTGGTGAAGATGGCTCTAAAGGCCATTCAGATCTTAGTGATCACGACGAACTGCCACGTTTACGACAAACAGCAATATTCCGTGTACCTACGGTCGCATCGGCGCTTGGTAAAGAGTAGAGGCTATCCCATCTCACTTTCATTAATCAACTCAAACACCATAACCTACTTCTTGCAGTGCTTCTTACAAATCTATCTCTTAACGGCATATCATTCGTGGGGCCAGTGTCAATACGTATTGCATCCAGTTTCGAACATAAAGGTATGAGTCTAGGTAATGTGTGACGTTGGTAAAAGACTGGGCTTTCATTATATTGCTTCAAACTTTAATATACTCTACTGAACTATTTCTTATTCTGTACCATCATGTCTCAAACGCTAAAGACATTGACGAACTCATTGCTATTACAAGCAATATAATGTTCTGAACAAAGTCGAGCTGATATTTTTCCGATGCAAAATCAACAGCGCCTATTCCGAGATAGAGGCAGCAATCGATATCTGTCAGTCGGACGCGGCCGTCTGCTCGATGTCGGATCGCACGCAATAATCGAACGCGATTATTTTCGATCTCGGAAACGGTTACAATTACCCGCGTATCGTACCGAACGACGCGTAAACAACTCCCCTTGAAATATGTGGTGCAAGTAGCTTAGAATCAGCGATTTTCATTGGTGTGAGATCTTGTGTGTCATCATAGATCGATGTCGTCAAACCGACCTCAAACATTGCGTGTCAATTACAATAAAATCTAATTAGATTCTTTTTGAAATGTTTATTTTTGTTTTTGTCACAATGATTTAGTAGAAATCAAAAGTTCTGCAGATTATTGACGAAACGAATACATAAACTTTCTTTGGAGAAAAAATAACTTTATGATCGTCGCATATAAAGTAATTTCATTGCATCCTGAACATAGAGTGGTTGGCAACTGGCACTATTAAAAACTGGAACGGATGGCAGTATAAGTTCAATAACATAAATTCAACATTCTATATCGTAACGGTCAATATTTAGTCTTATTACTAATGGTAAATTACTGCACTCAAAATCAGAAATGCTAACATGTGACTACTATTGGCACTTTGTTAATTACAGTTTTATGAATGTATGTACATTACCTACGCCTATGTCGCTAGCTGTAATAATTAAACTATATTCCATGTTACAAGCATTATTTCAACGTTTACTTTGATTTCATAACAGATTACAATAGTTTTGACTTAATTTAAAAACAGCAAACTTGTATCCAGGAGATTTATATTCTGTCTCAGTGTTAACCAGACACATGCTCAAGACATGATCTATACTTGACGTAGATAGTAAAATCATAAAGCATTATTTGTTAATAACAATATTTATATGAAAACGAATGCCGATATTTCTTGAAAAAAATAAAAACGAAATGCATTAGATCATCAATTAGACGTAATTAGCGATATGAAAAACCTCAATATGAAAGCCGATGACATTTTTGCGAGTCGGACTCTTTGAAGCCAGGTAGGTTTGATACAAATCATCACTACCGTATTATCATACTTTGATAAAAACCGGCTTTGTTTTAGTTTACCTGTGAACTATGAATAAGGAGCCTATATATATCGTATTATTCATTTAGGATAAGTAATTATATTCTTCAATAAAATTCAAATTAAAACATAATGTATGTAGTAACGTGTTCCTCTGTTGGATAATAGAAAAATAAAAATAGAAATTACAATCCGCTTTCAGCTTACAACTTGTCCAACATCCCAGTCACCCATACACTACTCTCAGTTTCGCGGTACGTAACATAAACGCGCTCTCTTTTTGTCCTAAGTGATCTGGCTCTGGTCAACGTTGATTTTTATATCAAAGTAACGGATACTTTACACTTGACTTTAAAATTTAATTGAATATATGTAAATTATGAATTTAAGACTTGTGTTCAAGCAACGTTTTCCATACAAACGTAGTTTTGTCATGTGACGAAACTACGTTTTTTACGAGCTTGAAACTTTGATCAAGTGTTCAAAGTTTCAAGCTCGGTGAAATTTTGCACGTGAATTCCTTGAGCCTTTCTAGAATCTATGATTCAGGTTACGCAGTTAAACTCTTTGTTTTTTTTATAATAAATAAAATTAGAGCTAAATTTATTTTAGCTCTAAATTTGAAAATAAGAGCTCTCATACAAAACATGTTACCTTATTAATTTTCAATACATAATTTTCCTTAAAACTGGCAAACCAGAAGCATAGATATAAATATCAGGGATCTGCGTGCAAAATTTCAGCGAGTTTTTACTATTGGTTTATTATATATGACGAAACTACGTTTGTATGGAAAGCCACACATGAAGACAACACTTTTAGTAGATATATCGATTATAGTAGAGATCACTGAAATAGTATTAGTTCTATTATAAAAGAAAATTGAAATATTTTTATTTGTCTCCCGCTAACCCTCCAAAAACATGCGTTGTTTTTGAAGGCATCTAATCTTTCGTCGTATGTATATTACTTATGGGGTGCCGGGCTAGAATGTTACCCCCCAATTCCTACCCGTGGGTGTAGTAACAGGTGTAACACACTAGAAGGTGGGTAGCAGCGCTTTCTGAGGAAGTGATATCTCATACTGCGATCCATAAGACGCCTGCCAAGTGTGGTAATTATGGCAAACCCCCCCGAGGCTGTGTTCAGCAGTGGACAAACCGGCTGATACAGTAGGTACAGTAAAGTCGTTTTTAGGGTTCCGTAGTCCTGACAAGGAACCCTTATAGTTTCGTCATGTCCGTGTGTCTGTCCGTCTGTCAGAGGCTTTGCTAAGAGACCGTTCGTACTAGAAAGCTGAAATTTTGTATGGGTATGTATATTTATCACGTCGACAAAGTGGTGAAATAAAATTTTGAAAAACATTTTTTTTCAGGTTAGCTCCCATACATGTGATTGTTTCTTTCATCGTCTAGGTATCCCATCGTATGTGGTATCATTGAATAGGTCTATTAAAATGACTTCGGGGTTGCTAATACTATTTTTCGATTTAATGCTTCATTTACGAAATATTAAACTTTAAAGTGCAAATTTTTGTTCCAGTAGGGGAGATGTACAAGTTTTGAGATAATATCGGTATTTAAATACCCATTAATTCCATAGACTGGTCTAGCGAATATTGTTACTGAGCTCTGAGAATAAATGCTGATGATTTTTTTTTCTTAACGAAGCATTCAGTTATGTTTAAAAAAAATATTAGTAAACATTTAACCTTCCATCTAGTTGTTGGTGGAGGCATCGGTCATTACTTCTTATATGCGAAACTAGGATTCGAGCACCCAGTATATTACCTGTTTCATAGTACACCTTTTTTATATTATACCTGTTTAATTTTGTATTATATTTACTGTCGCGTGAAAGTTCACCGCGTTAACGCGTATTCCCAAATATGTACTAACATAATGTAAATCATGTGAAATACTAGTGTGACCAGTTGCTCGAGCCCTCCTGGCTTTCTACCACCCTCAACTAATAAATCTGTAACTAAGCACCTTACAGTGTATATTGGCAGCTATCCTTGAGAGCCAATAATTCTAGGTTAGCCTGATTAACATCTTCGACCGCAACCTACTATCAGGTGAGATACGAAGTGGTAAAAGGCTAGTTAATCCACAACAAACGCCAAGTTTCATCAAGAAGACTACAATTATCAAGAATAACGCATTACGGCAAAGAAAAACAACCATAACAAAACTCCACAAGTGTAACACGCACTACAAGAAAGAAAACAAATACGCCCCAGATACGAAAGACATAAAATGTTATAGACAATTACAGTATCAGCTATTATAATGTATAGTGTATAAGTTCCTTAATACTATGGCCGACATATTTATTTTGAAGAGCGTCCGCATAATGTTTGGATTAAAATATTTTTGGATACTTGCACACGACACTGTTAGGAGTTTAAGAAAGCTTTACCACGAGGTTACTTCTACATATTCTGTGTTGTAAGTTTTGTTGCTGATATCCTTTGACTATCTTATTACGTGTTGGGTAACTGATGACGTGGACAAGAAACGTGCTGGCTGTGAAGATAGCTCTTGACTACTATATAAAGTGTGAATTAGTGACGAAAATGAAAATAAAATTTTAGATCAAAGATCTGAAATTTTATTTTCTATTTATAACTAATAGGCCTGCCTTTGACTACTGTCACACCTGATGGTCTGTGATGATGTGGTCAAAGATGTTGTTCAGGCTAACCTACAAATACTGGCTCTCAAGGACAGCTGCCAGAATACACCGTTAGGTGCTTGGCGAGAGATTTTTTTTTACTTGAGGGTTGTAGCTAGCCAGACGGGCATTCACAAATTGGCATACCACAATTGAAAAGATAATCGTTTAGCAATATAAAAAAATCTCTCTCGTGGTATTCCGGGCTACAATTGCATATCCCTCATACCTATATTCCTGTGGGAGCCGTAACGAGGGAAAAATACCAGGAGTTGGCAGCAGCGTGTTTTGAAGAACTGGCCATCTTACACTGCAATCCCCAAGACGCCAGCCAAGCGTGGGAACGAAGACAAACCTCCCTCATAGAGGAAGCCTTTGTTTACCGGTAGAAGTCTGATAACTAACTTCTTCTTCATCTCACATAAATTGTGGTTTGATGTGGGGAACGGGCATCAGTGCTATGCGCTCTAGTCCCGGGCTATTCTCTGCTCCTTACAAGGGGTAGGTCATTGGCACCTTTGGAAGTCTGCTGACGATCATGATGGTATTCATTGCAAACGGGAATAGAAAATACACTGGTGGGTATTCTTAGTTAAGGAATTGTCCTCAAAAAATATGGACTCCCACCGCGCGGGGTAGGGGCTGGTTGTATAGTTGTTTCTAAGTAGGTTAATTGAAGCCTTGATTACAAGGGCATTTCTAAACACAAGGGGGGGCTCTTAATCGAGGCTACTAAAATGTATATGTACATACCATAGCTTTCTCCACCATCTCCCGTAGTCGTAGTCTCCTTTGCAGAGGCCTCGGTGCGGTCACTTTCCACGCACGTCACTAATATCCAGGTAGCGTGGTAAACAGTTCTAATAAAGGTAACAATGCAGCAATATTTGCACTTATTTTTAAATTAAAAATGCGACACCGTCGTGGTGTATGAAGCGGGGCGCGGTCCAACGATGACTCTGAATGGTATTGGTTTGCCGCGACGACGCGAAGCATCATTTGCGGCTCGTTGCGGGTAGTTTGAAAAAACTATGGATGCTTTGACATACATATAGTAACCAAAAAAAAAACCAGTCTCTTACAACCTTTCTACTCTTATCCCAGTTATTTGGGGTTGGTACAATGTTTCATTTGACAAAGGAAGTTTTTATTTATGTTATTGTAACTGAACAAGCCTGAGGCGAACCTGATGTTAAGTGGACTAACCTCTGCCTATAACAGACGCATTTCGTCAACGACGAATTGCATTGTGCCCGTCACACTGAGACGTACAGTTGTTAGGTCTCATGTGCCTGTAATTTTACTGGCTCTCATCACTGCTTCGTCACACGTCACGTCACAAGGATATATGGAAAAAGAGAGAGGGCTTCCGTTTTATGGACGACTTACTGAGTTCGTAAAAATATGCTTCTAACTTTTGGATGGTAACGTTATATTTTTGTTGGTTATTCTTTTCGTCACTATAATGTTTAATAATGTCAAACGCCACTTTGGTCAAAAGCACCTTTTTTAATTTTCGTACTTACTTTGTTGTTTTCTACCCCTCAAATTAAACAAAAGTGTTGTCAATGATATTTGATGCTCGCCGTGGAAAATCTACATTCTTAAGACGCTACGTGATGTACGTTTTGCTGAGTTTATGCTAAATTAAGAGTGCGAGGACGACTTGAAATTTATAATACGTGTAATAAGGTATCTAAACTTATAAAAAATAATAGGTATCCCAGTAATGCGTCTATCCATATGATTGTTTCTTTTTAATTAGGTCATATGACCCAGCGAAGCGCGTATGCGTAAAGTTTTCAAAAATGGTTTATAGTCCCAGTGGAGCGTCGATCCGTATAGGGATAGGCTTTTTAAAATAATAGTAAAATAGTAGTATATAGTCATATATGCTAAAGGAGCATCTCTCCGTAATGTTAGGTTATATAACCTAGTGGAACATATAAACGAGTGGAATATCCATCTAAAAAAAAAGTTTAAGAATTGGGCCATATACCACAGTGGAGCGTCTATTCGTACTTAATAACTCTACAAGAGACGGTTTTGCTTATGTGCTTTTGTCAATTGGTTCTTGGACACCAACCTAAATGCTCAACTTGCTATGAAGGAAGGGTCTTTCAAGCAGGTGAAAAATTTGGTCAAACCACCAGGTTTTAACCTTAGAAAACTATGAAACATTGTTATTTCTGTCGTTAAGTTTCAGGTGGCTCGTTTTCCGGTCATGCCGGCCGGATGCGTGGGCGCACCTCACGCATGTCTAACCGACCGTGCGGATCGAAAGTGTTATGTATTGATTGGAAATAATCGTTTCTAACACGCCTATTGTTTGTGAAACAAATGCTTTGAGAATGTTGTTTAGTTTTGATCAAGGGAAACGAATCTCTGTAGCAACTAAGATATCAACAACATCGGTATTCAAGAACATAATGTAAAATTGTAATAGATTTCAGTTTTGATTTTATGCGTGGCCTGTCTGATGTCCACTCTCTTTAAGAATCCTCGATTGTCGATTTTACCGCTACCTTAGAGGGATCAAAGAATGTATTTTTTTTTGTTATTCATGTAAGGTTATCCTTTGACCACTATATCACCTGATAGTAAGTGATGATGTGGTCGAAGATGTTGTACAGGCTAAACTAGAATTGGCATATATACCCTATTGTAAGCACAATGTGCACCATCATGCTACTGAATCGTCAATATGAGTAAACGGTGTATAAATCGCCCTCAGGTGCCTTTTAGGATCATATTATAAAGAAATAACATGGAAGAGTCTTAATTTGGAAATAATCCAAGCCTCCAAGAGTCTGAGGAAGGAAAATGAGTTTTAATTCAGAAGGGTTCTGAATTAAAACTCATTTTCGCTTGTTTGTCTTGTTTAGGTATATTGTACTAAATCAATCTATGAAGCGCAATCCTACCAGTCTCTTTTAAACTTATAAGGTAGCTCGGAGAATAATACTTGCGTGTTTTAACGCATGACAGTGCCATCTATTACATTTGCAATAAACTACGATACAAGGCACGTAGCAAGCCAAGTAAACAGAGAAGCGAATATGGTTCGAATAGAAAGCATTGTGTTTTTTGCCTCTTTCGACAATTCTATTTTTACAATATATTTATATTTATGCGTTGCTTATAAATTAGAAATAACTCTTTAGACAGAAATATGCATCATTTTTTGATATTTTTTTATTAATATCTTAAGTTTGAGCTTATAGGCATGTCATATCATTCAATGGTGGACTTGTCAACGATTCCATCCATTCATTTTGATGGAGTCCCTATTCCTATAGTACATCTATAAAAAATCTAGGGTTGACAATCGATCATTGCTTAAGTTGGGCTCCTCAGCTACAAGTTACTAGTCGCAAATTGTACGCCACCGCTGGCGCTTTAAAAAAGCTGCGCAACTTTCTTCCTATCACCACTAAAATTGCTCTAGTTCAATATCTTTTACTCCCAATTCTAGACTACGCTGATGTCTGCTATCCAGATCTCACTGAGGAACAGCTAGATAAGTTTGAGCGTCTTCAAAACTTCTGCATAAAATTTATATTTGGTTTGCGAAGGTATGATCACATATCTCAATATCGATCAAAGCTCAAGTGGCTCCCTATACGTCTTCGCCGGAATGCTCACATACTCTCTCTCCTTTACAATATTTTGTTCAAACCTTTGACCACGCGTCTTAAGGAACGTTTCAATTTCCTTCACAATGCCAACGTTCTCAATCTTAGGTCATCAGAAAATCTTGCCCTCAGTATGCCTCAACATGGCACAGTTTTTTATGATCACTCATTTTCAGTGAAAGCTGTTCGCTTATGGAACTTATTACCAGTTATTATCAGGCGTGCACAATCCTTGTCGACCTTCAAAAGCCAAGTAAAAAGTTTCTATCTCGCCGATTAGTTTAACCCGTGTGAACTTGGGTTTTGATTATAATACACCAAAGAATTAATGTATATATATATACATTAATTCTTAGGTGTATATATACATATATATATATATAAATATATATTGTATTGTAGTGTATATATATTGTGTAAGTATATCAATGTATTAATTGTATGTTTATATATATTTCAATATGTATTAGTGTATTTTTAAGTATTAGTAGATAGTTTTCTTTTCTTGTTTATAATTTATTATTAATTTGATTTAGTAATGTATTATTGTCTTGATTTGATTGTACCTTTATCTTTATATTACACCCCGTCTTGTTATTCCTGTATTTCCTCTCCATCCTAAGGTTGCCTGGAAGAGATCACTATTAGTGATAAGGCCGCCCATTGTAACACTTTATTTTAAGCATTCTTTTACTTTATGTTATTTTTGTATATTAAGTGGTGTAACAATAAAGAATTATCTATCTATGAAATGAAAATGAAATGAAAATGTATTTATTCCAGACATAACTGCACACAACAACATCAAATAAATTATAACATTAAAAAAAACAATAGTATCTTAAAATTAAACGTATTATCTATCTATCTCTATCTATATACATCGCGGTGTCTAAGCTTTTTACCCAAGTTGTGGACGAAAAACGTACATTACATTATCTCCCTACCTTTGATCTACCTTTGAGGTTCACTGAAACTAAGAATACACATATATTGTAAACGTTTTAAGTAAGAAATGTCTAGTTGCTCTATTCTGTAACAAATACATTTACACATTTCACATCAACATCCATAACATCCACTGTTGAACAATTGTCTCCCCTATTATATGGGGTTTGTCGTAATCCCTCAGCAGGTGTCATGGAGTGTAAGATGCATCGCAGTCTAAGATGGTATTTCTTCAGAAGGCGCTGTTTCTGGTATTTTTACTTCGTTGCCTCTTACGAGTCCTCTAGGAAGTTATGGAGGTGCAAATCTAGCTTGGCACCCCACGGGGAATACCCTTACAGTAAAATTATATTAAGGTAAGTGTTCGCGTTTACTATATAAACATAGTTTCCTCATATTTTAAATAACAGTCGTGTCAGTTAACATTTGGCCGTATACTTTATCTTAATACTAATATTTAGGTTCATGGTATTTAGAAAGTTATTCGGATAATAATTGTTTTTATCATATTTATTTGAAATAAGCTAGTTTATTCTTCGTAAACAGGGACTTGAATACCTTTTTATTGCCTATGAGACTAAAAGTAATTTGAATATAGAATGTGGGTATTTTAGTTAAAGTTCTAATCACCAAAGAGATCAATCACAAACGTTTAAGAACAAGTTACATGATGTTTTTATTTATGTTTTCTTTTTTGAATAATATTTTTTATTTTTATTTTATAACCAAAAAAATAATAAAGTTTCCCAAAAACTACATCCTGAGACAACGTTTTCTCAGACTATTTCTAATTCTCAAGCGACCATGATGGTAGTGGTACAATTTTTACGATGTACTTCCATAATTGTTCAAATATAAACATCTAACTATTTCTATGCTATGTCTTATTTTTCCTTATTATATCTAAATAAACAAACGTACTATTCTTATTCATAAGTTGCGCTTACTTATTTTCTCATACAGGGTGATAAAAATTAGTGTGTCCACCTCGGGAGCCAACAACTATTTTAAGCTCGATTAACTATGATTCTCTCGCTGCACTCAGAGTTCTACTTTAGCATCCCTCGCTATGCTCGTGTTTCTACTCTAGAATCCTTCGTTCCGCTCTGGATTCAAAGAAACACTCTCGGCTTTAAAATGGTTGTTTGCTCCCTTGGTAAACAATCTACTATTTTAGTGTGAATAAGTTATGTCATCATCAGCTAGAAGACGTCAACTGCTGAACAAAGGCCCCATTGTACGCGTTAGAGAACGGCTACTAGCCGCTTGTAACCATTGACTACCCGCTACTTTCACGATGTCGACAGTCCACCTAATGGGGGCCTACCAACTATATTGGGAGGACATACCTTATTATTCTATAAGTATTTTAACTAATGCCAATAGTAAAATCTTTTTACAGAATTATCAGAGCGTTTCTATCATGTCAGTCAAAACTAAATAATTACTCGCACATGATTGTGATCATGCAAGGATGTTTTATTGTATATGTACATAAATTATATCTTTATTATCCTTGACAGAGTTTTGTGAACAAAGATTATCATGTTGAAGGTGCATTGCCCTTTCAAGCGTGTTTTTATTCTCGATAAATCTACAAAGTATGAAAAATTATAGTAAACAGTAGCTTATAGTACCACCAACTTAACTGTGCAGATCTCGAGGGCGCTATTGGTCAAGGAAATCAACTACAAACTGTCACAATTTGAGGGAATTTTGTAGTTCTTTTTTCTGCCACCTGAACAGATAAGTTGGTCGAACTGTAGGCTATTATTCTTAAGCTTAGTATTAGCCCATTAATAAACAGGTTAATAGTAAAATATTTACAGAAATAAAATGTAGATATTGGGCTTTATATTATATTGAATATATATTATATATTCAATATATTATATTGAACGGGGGTAGATTTAAATCGCTCCCGCCGCTCCTCAAGACGATGACACCCGCTTCTTCAGTCTACTCGTGACCACGGTCAATGCAACTTGATCGAAACGTCGAGGTTAGTCAAAATATAATTATTTTGATGTTTATTCGTGCGTGAAAAGACCCGTTTTGTAGTTAGAAATATGAGCTTAGTTCACGAAAGTTTAAAGAAAAGTATTGGGCTTTGAAATAACCTTATATTATGTAGGTATATGCATTTTTTTTTGTGTATTTTCTTTTATATCCATTATGTTCTTTGTCAAGTTTGCCCGGCTTCAGTGTATAAGTTTTGCTCATTAATAAACAGGTTTGTAAAATATTTACAGAAATTAAATGTATACTAATATTGGGCTGTGAAAAATTGTTTTTCACAGCCAAATATAATATACATTTGTGTATTTTCTTTTATATCCATTATATTTTTTTTAAGTTCCCGGCTTCAGATTATAAGGTCTAAATCGGCAGCATGCCAACACTCAAGAAGTTGAGAGATAGCGTGTTGCTCCACCTTGAGGAAACAGAGGCCGAACTCCCACTTCTTAAAAACAACTATTAAAACAAATGCCACCATTTAAAACCTAAAATTTTAGTACTGAGCCTCATACTCGTACCATGAACTTCAAACAATTATGTTCATATAACGCTATCTCATCGTTTTAAGTTTTGTGAACGCGTACATCCCGCTCTCAAGTTAAAGTTTTTAATGTAAGCATATAAAAAGGGATGTTATTTGGTCCCCAGGCCTTATCTTACCGCACTGATCACTGAATAATAACGTTGCTACCAACTACCTTAAAAGGAAAAAAGGAAGGTGGTTGGGCATGAAACTGACACCAATACTTTTTACAATTACATCGTTAGGTTTTCCTGTATTGTTGGTGAAATCCTATTTTTTTATAAGTTCTTATCTTGTCCTTTATGTTGTTAGAGAAGCATTTCTTACCGACCCCACATTAGTGGAATAGGATAGGAATCTTTCTATAATCTGATGAATTACAAGAAATGTACCTACGTGTTTATAATACTCAATTTCAACTGTCCCTGCAGTCATAACTTATAATGTAGCATTAACACAATATTTTCTACACAGAAAAAATAGATTCGTAAGTATGACCAATATTATCCAAAATAGCTCAAACACCGAACCATGCTATGATACTGAAACTCATACATAATATTGTTGTTATATTTTCCAATCATGTTTAGTATTAAAATATAAGTAAATCTCGGTCGTAGAAAAATGCAAAAAGCACCTAACGGTAGGTATGTTTCGGTTGATAATTTTGGAAGCCAGTTCTTATTCCAGGATTTCCAGGCTTGACCTGTACAACATCTTCGGCCTCATTACCACTTACCATCAGTTGATATAGTCGTTTATGTAGTTAAAATCGCTAGTCATTACGAAATAAAATCAACAAATGGATATTAATTGTTACCAATGATTGTATACAACATTGTAAAAAGGTTTTAAAATTTAAGGGCAAAGAAATCGTATACAGTGCTATCCAACCTTCCAATCTAATGGCAGGACACTATGAACGTAATTAAAAATATAGACTTTAATCCGTTAAGCATCCAATTGTAGTTGGTTATTGATTAAGCCGATTTAAAGCAGGGTTGCCATGCTATATTTTATTTTTAAATACTAGTTACAGTGAAATTAAAATAATAAAGGGATTTATTTAATTTCACTTCGATAAGGTTCCATTAAATAAATAAGTTTCTTTATTAAAAAAAACTGTCAAAAAATCCATCTCCCCATTTTATGAATCAAACCGCGGGGGGTACGTTCACAGTTCGACAAGAAATTCCAATAAAAAAAAATATATAAGTGATATTAGCTTAACATGCGATAGTGCTTGAAATCGTATATAAACATTGTCAAGATACTGTAAACACATATCCATTAAGAATATGTTTGCCCTTATAATAAATTGAAGAAAATCTGTGAAAGAGCGTGTAAAAAGTTATCCTGCACTATTTTGCCGATAAATTTTTCGGCCAACTACAATCATACAATGTTCTTGTTTTACTAAACACTGGCAACCCTTTTGTTCAGTAATTTATTAGGTAATCGTCGTGGCCCGGACACGAGACTCGGCGCGCAACGCCCTGCGGATGTTACAAGTAAAAGCAATGATACATCGCGGATTTCGTCGCGATTTTGGTATGTTGCGATTGGAACTAACTACCCCAGATTTAACTGCTGGGAAACACTCGAGTAAGTAATATTTTGCCAATATAAGGTAAGTTCTCCAAATAAGGCCTATCTTAATTTTTACTACCTAACTAGCAGGCTTATAATAATAATGCTCTGGTAATTTGAAATACGTATTTATTATTATTAACTTTGTAATAAATGAAACAAAATTGCTTTGAATAAAAATTACACTTTTGTGAACACACATAACTAAAATGTCACTTTGGCCTTATGGGGAACACTTTGTCTTAATAAAGCCTGAATAAAAACAAGTAAGCATTGAACTTCTTAATTGATACAAAACGTTGACAATACTTACATAAAATTTAATGAGATACTTTTTTACTTTTTGTCATTTTAAATTACACACAAACAGCTTGTAATATTTTCAGGGTTCATATATGTATGTATGAGTTTATATATTCCATCATACGTTTTAAATGCGTGGATAGATTTGAATATGCTTATAGGGTATGGTTAGAATCCTTACACCACCTTAAATTACACTGACTATATTTTTTGGCATGGCGAGTGTGTTTTTATATTAATCATAAATTTTCTTTTTCAGCGTACTTAAGTAGTTGCTTGTAAAGTCGTACATACTAGTGTATACATATATACTTTACATACTCATACAATGCCCGAAAGTCCACTGCTGAACAAAGCGTCTCCCAATGTGTGGAGTTGCCATAATCCCCACGCTTGGCAGGCGGCTTGGGGATCGCAGTGTGAGATATCAGTTCCTCAGAAGTGCTGCTGCTGACCTTCTGGTGTATTACCCTTAGTCGCCTTTTCTACACCCACGGGTAGAGATAAGGGGGTGACATTCTAGCCCGGCACCTCACGGGTCACCTACACTATACCACTTAATAAAATAAAAAGACAACCGTGTAAAACAGTTTGGACGCGTTTCACTTTTATGCAGTATTCTGTAGCATCCAAATTTTCCAAGCGTTTCTGACCTGACATAATTTCAGTGTTAAAAATACCTAAAAGGAGCCAAGTAGATCGCAGATCTTACAAGGCGAGGACGTGTGTACACACAGGAAGTGATTCAGGCGGCCCGCTTGTTCACTGAAGCGGGGATGCGTTTGCGCAATCAGCCACCGCCGCACGCGATCTTCCGTCGAGGTTACTGCAGTGGATGTGGATCGAATTAATATCGTACGAGTAGATCGTTATTGACGCTCAATGACTCTTTAACTAGCCAGTAGGTAATTAAAAATTACATGACGACTTGCGGCGTGCTCTGCTAGGAATAAAAATGGTTGTTTATGAATACTGGCTCGTATGCTCAAAGTTTTTTATAGGTTTACCGTTAGTTAAGTCTGGATTCCTGCATGGACTCATGGATGTTGCGCTATCGTTTTCAAGTTGAAATCTAATTGTAAAATTAGCCTTGTTCATTTCAGTTTGGCTACAAAGAAGATATTGGCAGCAATTCTGTTGTACACTCACTAACTATACTAAACTAATTAAAAAGTTCTAATTTTAGTTTTAGGATTTCTAAGAGTCATACTGCTGTTACCTCCAACTAAATTTAAAACAGCAAATTATCAATATTAAATATAATTCACTATGCCGCTACTCTACGCTAGATGGCGCACAATTACAGTTGTTTTATTTAAAAAAAAATGTCCTCGATACCAGCTTTTTACCTATGGAACTTTGTTTATATTCGAACCTGTGATAAAGCCCAAAAATAATGATTTTGCCACGGTGCTTGGCAGAGCAGCTTCAACGGGTCGCTTCGCAATCTGGAAAGCCTAGGTTCAGTACAGGATCTACTGGTGTTTACATATAAAAAAAAAGTGGCTATTTAAACACATCTGCCACCCCTCTGGGTATTACAGGTGTGCAAAGATTTTAGTAATCCAAGTTTGCCTACAAGCTTTTTTCTCTAGTTATGCTTTAGAATTACCGAAAAATACAATCATTTCCGGAGAACCCACAAGTCTAGCAACCACATAGCTGAATGCTCCATTGTTTATCCGACTAAGAAGCCGTGATTAGGTATGATTAAATCCACAAAAATATATTAATTGGAGAACATTACAGCTTGAGTCAACACCAATTTACATGTTGACTATGTTTCTATGTTTTACTTATTGTCTTGAAAATTCTAAACTCAAATGCACACGATTCCTCAAATTATTCATAAAACCATCAGAAGTATAAAAAAGTTACGTCTACCCGTGTTACTTAAACACATGTAATCAATTTAGTAAGTTTACAAAATATATATTAGACATCCTAACAAAATGATATCCGAATCTAGCATATTACCATTTTATATTCTGTGATATTACACGATTAGAAGTACGGAGGTTAAACGATCTAGCAACAATACCAAAGAAATGATAAAATTCTGAATATCGCGTAATAAACGTCAGGGTAGGTTTACTATTCCAACAATTATCTGGCTCAAAACCTACGAATAAATTATTTATTCGTAGCTCAAAACTGTCTGCGGGAACATCTACCGAAGCGTAATAATTTATGGATCGCACTTGGAAATTTTAATAGGTTTGTGTCGTTATGGCAGCAGCGCCATCTATTTCAACATTAGTTTGTGGCGCGAAAAACATGAATGAAACTTAGTTACAATTTTAAGAGTTTGCATTATGACATGATTTACGAAGTTTTCGAAATTAGAATGAATAAATTTATAAGGTTTTTGAATAGTCATGACCATGTTTATTACTGTAAAATCTAGCAACACACTGACACTGGTTTTATTTTTGTTAAAGTAGTCTTATTTCTTTATGCTTAATTTATATATGTTAAGGTTTTTGTAAATCTTGAAAACAGAAGATCATATAGATCGTACGTGTCCGATGGATGGCAATATAGTGTAATGTCTCGCAATATAGAGGGCCACAACATGTATGACGATACTTAGATTTTTAAACACATACTTAGGTATGATTCCTACTTCAAAGGGCCCTTTCAGAAAAACAGACAAGCCGCAAGTATTTGTATATAAATAGATTTTTTATATATATTTGTATATATATATATATAAAGAATACTAGGGTAATATATGAAATTGTTGTTGCGCAAAGAAAAGTTACAATAATTTAATTACAAAAATACGACAAGAAAAATTATATTCATGTGGGATTATCGTAATTTTGTAACGTAAAACGCAGATCATGCATTATTGCTAAAATAAAATATTAAAACCTACTCTTTAATCACAGTTTATCAGTTCCTATGGTGCCTACTTAAACATACCGACTAGATTTCTCGCGCTCTGAATTTGAAGCATTATAAAAAGCTGTGTTGTGTCTCACACAGTGGCGCCACCTACCCCTGTTTTAAAACGCCAGTCATCGCTATCATTTGTCACGCTGTGAGTTTTCATTTCGCCGACAGCGAGTGACTGTGACACTCGTTTAGCTGCATCATTATTGTCACTCGCGGAAGAGCAGCAAGATTTATTATGCAAGGATTGACTGCAAATGAGTAAGGATTTCAGAATATTTTAGACTGTTTGTTCAAGATGTTTGCATTATTTAGGCATTAATATAAATCAGAAGTAATGGTCAAGAGTAAGAAAATATGTAAGTATAATAGTCCTCTAGGTACCTTCTGTATTACTTTTTATGACTTTTTTTTTACGTTATTGTGAAGGAACAAGCTCGAGGCCCACCTGATGTTAAGCGGTATCCTCTGCCTATAACAGATGCATTTCATCACAAGTGACGAACTGCACTGCGCCAAACATCTTGAGACTATATACGTCTAATTTTGCCTGTTATTTCACTGGCTCTCAAGGACTGCTGCCGGAACACACCGTTAGGTGCTTGGCGACAGATTTTCTACTTGAGGCTGGTCGCTCGCCAGGCGGGCATTCGCATAATTCCTTTCCACCATGTGGTGAAGCTCAAGCTCTGGGCGGGATTCGAACCATGGACCTGCTGCGCAGCAGTCCATAGCCAATGCCACTGAGCCATCACTGCTTTATGTGCCATTATGTTTACGTTTAACTCATAATCGCCCCAATCATAAATCCCGTGCGCTGTAATCACTTAGATCAGGACAGCATTGAGTGGAAAAGCATAATGTAATAAAAATATTAGACTGACAAATGGGCTATCCCTGATGGTAACGATTACAGTTGTCAGCAGTGTCTACATCCTCGTTTCTTTGAAACTGCACTGAGCTTGTCGCTCCAAGTTAGTTCTTATAAAATGAAATTCTCGTAAGTTTCATTTCATTATATGTAAATATTATAAATCAACCAAAACACTCAAGGATCGAATACGTCTGCCCGGGTTTCGAGCATATTAGATGTTCATCATCAAGGCAGCTCCCGGCGTGAGCAGTTCTATGTCTCTTTTGTCCTATAATTTAACTTGCTCTGTAGCAGTTTTAATTTCTTCACATCCTTCTTACCCTTCACGCCTAAACACAGAAGTGTATATAATATGCATACTTCTGCTTAAAGGCAGAATATCTGACACTGTCGCGTTACCCAACAAGACGTACTCTTGCTGAAGATACCTAGCACCTGGTATAAATATGTAATAGTATCAGGCAAACCGTAGATGTATTAAGAAGTGGTTTTTGTGGGAGCGGTCTTTGAAGAATTTGTCATTTAAATTAAAGTTTAGACACAAGCAGTGATAACCGAGCGGTAATAGCTGCCGTGCCGTATATATAGGTCCATAGTTTGATCGTTTGAACCACCGGCTTGAGCTTCACCACATGGTGGAAGGGCATTTTGCATATACTCGCCTGGCTAGCTAACCAACCTCAAGTAAAAAATCTGTCACCAAGCACTTAACAGTGTTTTCCGGTACAGGCACATCGACTTAAAATTATGTATCCGCATGACGGGCGCAGTGCAGTTTGTCACTCGAGATATAATGCATCTGTTGTAGGCAGAGTTTACCGCTTAACATCAGGTGGGCCTCGTGCTTGTTCATAAAAAAACATCTAACTACCACATCATAATTTACCTACCTACACGAAATATTATTGCCACCTTACAAGTTCTGAAAGCGGTTTATCATTCGAAATCTGCGCGGAAAAGAAATTTTTATACGCTACCATGGAAAAGATTGAAATCCAAACCTCTATAAAACTTCTATTTAAAGAAAAATATAAACAATTTAAGTGATTTTACTTTTAATTCTCCTACTCAATATTTTTTCTTCATACACAACTTTTCACCCCACATCGTGTGAAAATTTGAGTGTTGTGCTCGGCAGCAAAGTTATTATACATCTCCTACCTTTTAAACTTTCAGTACGCTCAGGATTCAATAAATGTACTCGCGAAATACTTTGTAGCCCTGCATAACAAATAACTATTTTTGTAGCGTAGCGTTTTTTTCTAATCATATCATCCCTTATAATTATTTCACCATTACCGCGGCAATATCAGTAAGAAAATGTCTTCGTTTAAGGGCAGTAACCAACGGTGCGTAATAAATGTTTTAATGACTAACATTATGCAAACACATTAAGGGTATCCCCCTATTTGTGATCCGATTTTGTCTGTGGTGTGAGGGTACAAGAAACGAATCATACCCTGCATGCCGATTTCTCTCAACAGCGGCTCTCGCCACGGTGAGTCTACAAACGATGATTTCTCTTTGTCTTCGGGGTCTTTTTACGCCGAGTCTCAAAACAGTGAGTCTCTAAACAATGGTTTCTCTTTAACATCGAGGTTTATTTACGTCGAGTTTCAAAACGGTGAGTCTGGTATACAATTTAGGTTCAAAATGCAAAGCTCCTTTCCATACATTTCAGCGTGTACAAAAATTGTGAATATTGCCTACACTCGTATCTGCATACCTCAAATAGGGAAGGTTTAGTTACTATCGGTCTGAATTTATCTGCACACCCCGAATAGGATTGGTTACTATCGGTCTTAGAACCATATTTGCACACCCCGAATAAGCTTGAGAGAAGAAACTGCACTTCCCGAAGCGCCGGAGCTGTTACAAATCTTAGTCATAATCGTTCTGCAATTAAGTGGGTGACTAACAACTGAGAGAAAATATCCAAATATAGACGACGATCAATGTTATCAATCTTTCTCAAATTTTGAAGCAGTGATGGCTCAGTGGCATTGGCTATGGACTGCCGCGCAGCAGGTCCATGGTTCGAATCCCGCCCAGAGCTTGAGCACTTTTCACTTTTCGCCGCACGGTGGAAAGGCATTTTGCGAATGCCCGCCTGGCTAGCGACCACCCTTAAGTAGAAAATCTGTCGCCAAGCACCTAACGGTGTGTTCCGGCAGCAGTCCTTGAGAGCCAGTGAAATTACAGGCACAATGAGACTTAACAACTAAGTCTCAATGTGACGGGCGCAGTGCAATTCCTGACTTGTGATGAATTGCAACTGTTATAGGCAGAGGTTAGTCCACTTAACATCAGGTGGGCCTCAAGCTTGTTCCGTCACAATAACATAATAAAAAAAAAACTACCCTCTTTTACGCTCGCGGAACCTGATCTACTACTTTATACAAATAGCTCGTAAGTGATGCATCATTTTAGGTATTTAGGCCATTTCGTATTTCAAATGTTGGTGTATTAAACTAAGGTGTTTATTACACCTTAGTTTAATGTTTTATATGTTGATATATTTTAAACATTAGATATTAAGTCTAATCTGTATTTTAAACTAAAGTAATTCGTAGGTAGGTGTTAGTTGCTTATGTATTCAAAAACATTTGGTATTTAGTGTTTAGGTATTTAGAACTTAGTTTATTTTACGTTACTTCTTTTAATTTTAGATTTTGCAATACGTACCCGATTTAATATTACCACAGAGGCCATAATATACATAACAAGAACTACAACAATGATTTAATATTCACAATTTAAAATGATGTAATAATGTGTATTTACTACCTGTTTTACATTACTATCAACTTAGTTTATGTAATTTTTCATGATGTGGAATAGTTATTAAAATAATACTCACTTTCAGTTGTATAACGGAATATTCAATTATCTACTACTACAATATCTAAAAATAAAATACAAGCGTATGGCGTGACACACCATTGGCAACGTGTTGGCAACTGATGTGCAAGCACATCAGCGCACGGTGCAATATAGACGAAACGAACAATAATAATAAGCCCAATGCGGTGGATTCTGTAATCGTATCAAAACACTACGCTATTGAAGAAATAATTCTATGCATTTTTTCCTCCTGAAGATTTTGCACTAGTGAAAATTTTACAAGTGTTTCGCGTAGCTGTAATAATTATACTATTATGACCAAAGATTACGAAAGATACGTTTATACGTAATTAAAACAACGTTTGTAAACGACACCCGTGCCATCTATTGATGTATGTACTTGTATAGATAGATTATGTTTCGAAGATGCGCCGGAGTGCGACATAAAATCGGACATTCTATGTGAGCAACAGGGATAGCGCGCAACGATGTCGGAACTAAGATTATTATTTCTACAGATGAGATAGGACAAATTAAGTGATTCGGAGGATTAATGCATACTTATAATTTTATATAATTGTGTAAAATTTATTTAAAATTATCTATTTTTCCATCACAAGCTACTTAATTATCGTATGTTAATAGTTTTTTAATCGGTTACTTAGTGAAAAGTTGATGGTTACATTTTTTATGTGAAAATAACAGCGCTTTAAAATTTATTATTCATTCATGTGTTAAATTTTTATATGGATAAATCATACGGAATTAATATCAGTAATAAAAAAACACAACTTTCGTTTATAATCATTATTTATATGCTAATTAATTATTTTTTTTCAAAATAATATGCTCTATCTTACTGAATATTCATTTAGTAAAGTAGGCACTCAATCTCAGATGCAATGTCACATCTACTCTATTCATCTATGACACGGAACATCGCGACCGATAACCGCGCTCTCCATCCTTGTCCTGCGCACTACTCCATATGTTTCACTATCCTTTTCTATGATTTCAAGCACTCGTTTTCAGAAATACATAAAAATATTTAAAATACTAAGAGAAAATGACAATTTATACAGACTTATAGGTGATACATAATCCCTTTTGTTTTGTATACTGTCCTATAATTATTACTACAGCTCTGTACAAGCAAAATGGCATCTTTTTGTAAATTATATGCGTCTCAAAGAGACGAGCGCACGTTGGACTGTCTCTTGCTGAATGAGTGCGGTCAGATAAGAGACTGTCCCGGGGGTCGTTTAGATGGGGCCATTTCAGTGCGCCATATAACATATCTTATATATAATATCATTGATTATGACTATATAAGTTAACAAAAATGATATTAAGATAATGAATAGATTCAGGCGTTACTTTGCGGAAATCCATTTTTAATAATAACAAATATTTTAAAAGTATTTTAAGAAAACATTTAATTAATTATTTAATAAAACACTTAAAAAATCTGAAGAAACCGGAAGAGTATTCGACGCGTCGAATACTGTTCCGGTTTGGCTGCGTGGCGTTTGTGACGTCACATCGGCTTAATAGGAAATTAGGCGGAATTGTCACTAGATATATATCATCATTTTTATAAAGATTTTTTAAGTGTTTTATTAAATAATTAATTAAATGTTTTCTTAAAATACTTTTAAAATATTTGTTATTATTAATAATGATATTTATAAATATGTAATATTCACAATTTTTTTACAGGCTGAAATGTATGGAAAGGAGCTTTGCATTTTGACCCTAAATTGCATACCAGATACCCGACGTAAAAGACCTCAATGTTAGAGAGAAACCATCGTTTAGAGACTCACTGTTTTGAGACTCGGCGTAAAAAGACCTCGTAGGAAAGGAGAAATCGTCGTTTGTAGACTCACCGTGGCGAGAGCCCCCGTTGAGAGAAATCGGCATGCAGGGTATGATTCCAAGAAACGTAGGAAAAAACTTTAAAATGATAACTATTATCAGTTAGATTAATTTTCTAACAATATTATTTAGCCCGATGATAATAACAACATAATTAAATTCCTAGAATATACACAAGACTTTTTATCTAAAAGCTTTGTCGTGTCTTAATCTACGTCTACACTACTATATTAGATGAAAGACTTATATATTTGTAAGCACCGAATAAACTTAAAAACTACCGGAGCGATTTGGGTGAAATTTGGTATGGAAATAGTTTGAGACTCGGGGAAGGACATGGAATAGTTTTTATTCAATTGCGCAAAATGAAGTTAATGGTTTTGTGTGATAACCGACCTACGACCTACGCACGTGTGGAGCAGCGCGCAGTGGCCGTAAAGCTAGTAAATGAATAATTTGCATAAAGCTTAAGGTATTCTTTCGGAGCCGTCTTAATGCTCATCCTCACATTTTGCATGCTTGGACGTCGCGCACCGTCCATTTCTAGCGGTCGTTTTTATTCCGCATACCGTTAAAATGTGGAACGACCTTGCTTATTCTGTCTTTCCTCAGAAATATGACATGGGGTCATTTAAAGAGGTGATTAACAGATTCCTTAATAGTCAGCTACGCATTGACAGTACTAATGGTAATAAATAATAGGGATTTGCAATACTACTGCCATTTGATGACAAGATACTTCCAATGAAAGCGTTCTGCGGTAAGATGTTCAACAGTAACGACAAGTAAATAGCATATTCCGAGCAAAAGATTTACATACTACGTACCTTATTATGGTATTGTGGCGGAACAGGCACGGGGCCCACCTGATGTTTATCGGTAACCTCTGCCTACAACAGCTGCATTTTGCAGTTCGTCACCTTGAGATCTACAGTTGTTAAGTCGCATGTGCCTGTATACTGTTAACTGGAACTCCTTCCACCATGTGGTGAAGATCAGGCCGGCAGTGGGATCGAACCATGGACATGCGGCACGGCAGTCCACTATAAGCTATTACGGCTATCATTGTCTCAAAATGCTACGAAAATTAAATTAAAACAAACAATAATTTCAAAATTATACAAATAAAGCGTTTTCATTATAATTTATAACAGGTAACCAGTTAACAAACTTCATCTTTTCTTCTCATACTTTAAAAATTTCCACAATGCATTCAATCGAGACCAATCTCATCTATTCCTTAAATAAGCTTATTTACAGATAATAAAAATATATTTTCGAACAAAATTTCCATGTAGATAGGATAAATCTAAGTCACAAACCGTTGTTCCATGTTTGCACAGTCAAATACCATACTTGTCCCTTAAGTTTTGTGTTACGTGGTCAATAATGCTAGAAGCTTATAACTTGATCACTATTTCGAACTGTCTCCGGATAAACCATTATCACAGTACCTAATGCGTATCGGCACTTAAAAATTATGATAAAACGTCTTTGATAAATATGTGTACTAAGACGAACATGCATTTAAAAGGTATTGAGACCATTTGCATCTTGTGTACTCAAAGTAAATTTGGATCACTACAAAGAAGTAAAAAACCGGCCAAGTGCGAGTGATACTCGCGCACGAAGGGTTCCGTAACTAAATATTCTGTGAATAGTTAAAGCGTATACCTGTCACCATTATTAGTATCGAGCAAGAAATGGTAAAAAAATCAAGTTTGTTGTATGGGAGCCCCCCTTAAATATTTATTTTATTTTATTTTTAGTATTTGTTGTTATAACAGCAATAAAAATACATCATCTGTGAAAATGTCAACTGTCTAGCTATCACCGTTCTTGAGATACAGCCTCGTGACAGACGGACGGAGGGGCGGACAGCGAAATCTCAGTAATAGGGTCCCGTTTTTACCCTTTGGGTACGGAACCCTAAAAATATTTTTACTGCTAGTTTACTAATACTTATTTAATGCCATGGGGTGCCGGGCTAGAATTTCACCCCCCATCTCTACCCGTGGATGTCGTAAGAGGTGACTAAGGGTAACACACCAGAAGGTGGACAGCAGCGCTTTCTGAGGAACTGATATTACACACTGCGATCCCCAAGACGCCTGCCAAGTATGGGGATTATGGCAAACCTCATAATGGGAGAGGCTGTGTTCAGCAGTGGACAATCTGACTGATACAGTACAGTGCAGTACCTATACTAATTTAAAAGAGATATACCTAGTTGCGAAATCAAACACGGTAAACCCAACTGCTTGTTATTTGGACTCGCCCACTGAAAGTTTAATAATAAAACAATATTATTTTATGCAGTAAGCTGTACTGCCGGCTTATTAGCTATCTCTCGGTGAACTTCAACACGAAGACAATTGGGCTTCGATTCAGGGGTATTACCTATCATTTTTAATGACGATGGAAGTTGAATGAACTAACAAAAGTGAAATAGATTGGGTCTATTGTGTGTTTCGTTTATGCTTTCGTGAAATTTCTGGCCCTATCTTAGTGCCATTTGGCCCTAAATGGAATTGTAAGGCGCAAAATGGTAATTATATTGTGATTATATAATAATTTAAATAGGGAGTTTAATCATTTAATTACAATTATCATTAAAGTACATATAACTCGCACATATCTTAGATACGCTGTTAATGATGTATCTCCTAAAATAATATCGAAACGCAAGTTGACATTTGTTTGTCAACGTCAGTTTCGCGCGCTATACAAAAACGTTCGTGAAGTGGAAGATTACTTGTGATTGTGAATTATAAACAAAGATTACATTGTAAATTGAGCAAAGTAAAACTAAATGATGTGATTAAAAGTTACAATTACTTGGCTCATGGCAACCGAGCAAATGGCGCAAATGCTGGGGGAGATCGTTGGCCACTTGCAGCGCATAGAGGCCGCACACAGAAGGCACTAATTTTTATGGCCTGATAAGCGATGATGCTACCTAAGATGGTGCACACAGATTTAGTTCAACAGCTTTGCTAGCGGCGGGCCTACTGCTTGCGGCGAAGATATACAAAACGCAAGAAGATAAATCACGAACGAGTTTCTTACATTTATCACTGACAGTGCGGAAATCACCTATGCACTCCGGAAACCAACAGCTAGGTCAAGAGTCATGCCCGATTGTCACTTGGCGCTACAAAATTTAGCAGACATAATTATATAAGGTAACGGTGACATGTAATAAGAGCCACATTTCAAATCAGGGTAATAATAGAGCAGTTATTCATGTCAAAGGAAGGAGTGAAAAAGAATATCTCTACAGACGTTGCATAGCTCTGTAAGCCCACAGCAAAGGAAGCACAGAATCTGTTGCATGTCTACACTGAGAAACAACTACAAAATCTATGGAACAAGAAGTCCGACTAAATATGCGGTGTCCTTCCTGATATAAAACAAAAATGAATCTAATAATCTACTTAAGCTCACGAGGGCAGATCTCCATGTGATGATTGGGATCAATACTGGCCTTTGTGATCTATACTATCACCTACACAAAACTGGAGCAACAGAGTCCACTGTGCCAGGGCGGCTTGCATGAGAATGAAACTGTAGAATGTGTTGCTCCACTGCAACTCCATACAAAATACTGAGGATAAGAAGCGGCTGGGGCTGGGCTGATTGGGGTTGGCTGGCAGGAGGGAAATGCACAATACACCCCAAGCAGGATGTGGGTGCAGGATTCATCGTTATTTTAGAATTAGGATAGGATTGCTGTATTTTATATTGTTTATAAATAAATGATAAAGTATTTATTCAGTATTGTACTTTTTATTCAGATAGTTTGATTACATCTACAGAGTAGAACCATCAAGAAACTCTTGTGGAGCATCTTAAAATGTTTAACAAAAATTCCATAATATTATCTTACACTAGAATACATTCTTTAATTTTATTATCTGATAGAATACTAAGTTACAAATTAGAGATACAATGCTATACAATAAAAATAATATAATATAAAGGGGAAAGTTTGTTGTATGTGTGTTGCGCCTTCACGCTGAAACGGCTGAACGGATTTGCATGAAATTTGGGATTAAGATGGCTTATACCCTGGAATAGCACATAGGCTACTTATCATTATCATCACCTCGCGGGTGACACCGCGGAGCGCAGTTAGTATCATATAATCATACAAAAGAATTATTTTTAAAAACCTGACACGTCGCACATCAAATATAAGAACATATATAAATTTTATGAATCAGTGTTCCAGTGTAGGCTGTAGAGGGTCACAAAGAATTAAGCCATACATACTTAAATACAAACATACTCTCCAAAAACATTACTCTAGTTAAAATCTAGTGAAAAAATCAGTGAAACAGTTTAAACATTTGAAAATTATTTTACTAATATGTACAGTCGCCTGCAATAAGATGTATACATTTCGTAATTTTCAAAATAGTGTCATGGCGCTATGTTATTAGTAATCGAAGTTAACATTAACATGAGTAAAAATATTCAAGTTATTCTTTGATTTTAAGATACTTCTGATTACATAGAGAAAAACAGAACTCTTTGGCACTATTTTGAAAATTACATTGTGTATACTTCTTATTGCAGGCGACTGTACATAAGCAACATGAAATGACTTCGTTTTTTCTTCTGCTAATTTCGTTTTATTATGTTCCTATTAATATTATCATCCTATTATATGTCCTTCTAAAGGATTTCCTTCTTCTGTAATACAAAGTTACACAAGACCACACAGTCTGACTGTTTTGCCTGCCTTGATATGGGGTGAATAGTGCATCAACCTGTAAAAAAAACAAACAAAATCAGATATATTTAAAGATTCATGAACAGCAATGTTTGATACATTCTTGTTGTATTGCACTATTTTACCTATGTGAGGTGTCGACCGGACCACAATCTTTCCACAACACCTTGCCTTTCCCCATCTAAGTTTTGGTGGTTCCGCCGCTCATGTGCAGTAGGCTCTGGCTGTTGTGACCGGTCATTTAGAATTTCTTCATCGTCAATGGTGAAGCATTGGTCTTACACAAAGTTATGCAAGACCGCACACGCATCGACTATTTTCCCTGCCTTCACGGTTGTATAGTGCATCACACAATTAAAAAAAAAAAAAAAAATTTAATATGCATATAAGTTCAAGTAAAATTCTGCTGGAAGTTTTGGATATGATGTTGTGATGGTAGGAAGACCATAAACTACTTACCTGTGTGCCAAGAGACATTGTAAGCGAGTTTTCAGCACACCAATACAACGCTCTACCACATTCCGTGTGCGAACATGCTTGTAGGTGTATAATTCTTCAGGCGAGTTTGGCACAGCGTTGAGGATTGGTGTCATCGTCCATGGTCGCTGTGCATAGCCCGAATCACCTGTGGTGTTTTGATACATTATTCATTTAATCACTTATGAATCGTTCGTATGATTATGTATATATGTGTATCTGTGAAACCAATTGTCCTTAAATTTGTTTACTTACCGAAAAGCCAACACCTTTCCCCTTCAGCATTAATGTCTTGCATCAGAGCCTTTACTTGGCTATTATTCCAGACATGAGAGTCATGGCTCTGACCTCCAAAAGATGCATCTATGTGCAGGATACGCAAATCAGCATCACAAATCTAAACAAACAAATGTTTTTTTATTAAGTAGGTTTATAAAAACATGTCTTGTGTTATACCTTACCTACATCAAAACTCATAACATACAATTAGGACATTCAATGAATGGTATTGCTAACCTATTGTAGTAGGCCTCTTCATCTTCACTGGGATGAATGATTGCAACATGAGTGCCATCAATGCATCCCACCACGCCAGGAAATGCATGCTTATCCATGAATCTGCAACAAGAAGTTCTAGTTTATTATCAGTATTACTATTTTATATGAAAGCATTTTATATATCAGCATAGTATCTTGATCTTTAAATGTACATGTAATGATGTGAACACACGCCTTTTGCTCTGATGCATATGCTTATTAAGTACAAGAAAACTAAAAGTAGATACAAATTTATAAATTGCAAAATTCACCTCCTCGTGATAGCCTCACACTCCACCATAGTCATAGGAAACTTTATATATTTGGCCTGAATCTTTGGGTTATTCAGGGCTTTGGTGACATCTCTTAGACAGAGTGACACAGAGGCTTGTGACAGGCCTAGGTGGTAATAGGCACCAATATTCTTTTGATAGCAGCCGTTGGTATAAAATGCCAGTGCTGCCAATATCTGCAAGACAGTATCAACGTCATATTATAAACATCAAACACTATACATTATTTGAAAAGGAATCTAACTAAGGTAGATACCTAAATGCCTGGCCGTACAGCGCTAGTGCGCTGGTTTACCGGCAAAAGCGGAATTAAATCTTCGCAGAGTTGTTCGAAATCGGCTTTTCGTAGACGGTAATGACCGACAAATTCCTTCTCAGGTAACAATAGAGGCTTGCTGCCTGAGTACCCTGCGCTCAATGATCAACAGCCTTTTAAGGCGTTCTTCCTCTGCAGCTGCCAACAACATCGTTGAAATCAGAGATTAATATCGAAATTGAATAGTATACTCAAGCTAGCAAGAATAATAAGCAAATATATCAATGCAATATTAATGAAACAAAGAAAAATCCTGTTCGACTTTCACAAGTGTTAATTTACACGAAAATCCAAATTTCCGCAGAATGAGTGGCTTAAATCAGATATAATAATATCAAAAATAATATGGATCTTTGAATTTACAATTAAAATAAGAAAATGTCTATTTATATACAAACTCGAACTAAAAACCCGCCAACCAGTGAGCAATAAAGCTCCCTTGTTCATTTGACGTTTCGTAATGGTCTTGAAGCTGTCATTAGAGTTACATAATACCAATTTTACGTCAAAAGTCCCTAGTTTCGTTCATTCTCTCGTCTTCAGAAAGTCTGGTAATCGTCTTGTCGGTTAATTCAAAAATTGATGTCCACTCTGACGTTCACGAAGCCCATCGAGAGTTACGTAATAGCTCTGCTGTACGGTAGAACCATTGTATAATACTTATAACGCCATCTATTCAGCAATGTAGAACTAATGTTCCGATCGTTCGTTGATGTAGTTCTTTCTATCGCCGCTAGATGCGCTAGTAAATGAGCGGTGTAAAAGCTGAATCACGCAAGCGAGATTCTCCGTCAATCAATGTGTGTGTTATTGTTTTAGTTATTAAAAACCTTTTGTTTGCATATTGCACGGAGTGTTTTCATTTGAACCTACACCTAGATTAGAAAAGGCACTGTACTATATGAGCATTTGTTCGTACATGTTCCTTCGAGTCGAAAGTGATCGGCAGGCTTAGCGAGGTAGTAAACTAAGTCGGTGTTTTTCACTACGGTACGGCACGGGCAGTGGATCGCTGCCGCAAACGTGCTTGTACGGCTGAGAGCCAGCGGATTAAGGCGCTGTAATCAGTCAGGGGACTGCTCCTGGAAGAGAGCAGTCCAGGATAGGTGTATGGTGTTGGAGCATCATCAGCTCTGAGTGTTACGAAGTGGCCAGTGATATGGGTGAAATTATAAAATTCTGCATATACGGAAGTAATATAAATCCAGTGAATTAAATAAAAGTGCTAAATATTATGTGTTAATATAATATAGTGTATTGGATTACATTATTGCAAACAACTGTAAGTACTTTTACCTTGTTATATATCAAGATCATCGGATTTCCTGGGAACTAATTATTGAACTATTTTGTGTGTGCCTATTATCTTTACTTTTGTTTTTTTAAAGTGTTACTTTCATTAAATTTAAATGTGTACTTTGTACAAACAATATGTGCATGTTAATGTAATAGTAATATATTGATAAGCCTTCGGTAAATTGGAAAACGTGCTATATTCTAGTTAACAATACGTAAACGTTAAATATCTTATTATATTCTGTTAACTGTTTAAATTTATTATTGGTTATTAACACTATGGAGCGAATTCTTGACTTCCAAGAAGAGCTTTGTGCGCGTATAAGTAAAAGCAAAGCTAATTTTAAAAAGAGTCCAAAAGATCGCATTACCGTAGAATATTTAGAGGGTAGATTGGAGTTGCTAGAACAACAGTGGCTCGAGTTCCTTACCGGTCACAAGGAATTAAAGCGTATTGCAACAAGTAAAGAGATAGCAAACACATCCTATGTTAAAAATAATGTATATGACATGTGTGAAGAAACATATTTTGAGTATAAGTGTGAACTCAAATCAGGTCTTGCAAAGTTTTCAAATAATCAGACAGAAAGTCAAAGTTCACCGCGAACCAAGTCCTGTAGTCTTAAGTTGCCGAAGGTAAATATACCTCAGTTTTCCGGAAAGTATTCAGAATGGAACACATTCAGAGATCTATTCACTTCATTAGTACACAATAATTGTGACCTGGATGACGTTCAGAAGCTGTTGTACTTAAAAAGTTATTTAACCAACGAAGCCGAACAACTTTTGAATAACATACCGGTAACAGATAATAATTACGCAAGAAGTTGGTATTTACTTGAAGAACGCTATAACAACAAGAGGTATATCTGCCATCACATTTTAAAACGTCTTATGGGTCAGCACAATATTACTAAGGAATCAGCTAAGAGTTTGAAAGAACTTCTTGACACGACTGAAGATTGTTTGTCAGCTTTAGCAAACGTAGGCGTCAAAACTGAAAACTGGGATGTGTTGATAATTTACATAATTGGGTTGAAGTTGGACCCAGAATCCAAACGTCAGTGGGAATTTAGTGCAAATGATGAATGCTCTGGTGATGAGTTGCCGTCATATAAACATTTTAAAGAGTTTCTTACAAAACGGTACAGAGCAATCGAGTTTTTGGATTTTGGTCCAAGTTCAACGCGCAAGCAACCAAATCAGTTGCCAGTTAACAAGATGCGTTCTTTACACATCACTAAGGTTCAATGCCCATACTGTTCGGAAGAACATAGACTTTCTTACTGTAAATCTTTTTCCAAAAATTCTGTAGAAGAAAGGCGCAATTTTGTTCTGTTAAATAATATCTGCTTTTGTTGTTTGGGGAGTAACCACTCTGCAAAAAACTGCCAAGCGAATATCAAGTGTCGCGTTTGTAGGAAGAAGCACCATGCTTTGCTTCATCCTTCAAGCGAAGGTGTCAGTCAAGTCGCCCGTACTACAGGTACGGTAAATGACGCGGAAGCAAAACAAGATAAGAACATAGAAACGGCTCCGGTAGTATCTTGTTTCGCACGTAAAAGCAATTCGGTTTTATTAGCAACAGCGTTGGTGAACACTGCGTCCCGTTCAGGGGGAGCTCATACTTTACGTGCACTAATAGACCAGGGTTCAACGTCATCGTTTGTCACAACGGCAACAGTACAGGATTTAGGTCTTAAAATAAAAAGGACTAACGTGCAAATTTCTGGGGTAGGTGGAGATAAGGGGTTCTCCAAGGGCATGGTGGATGTGAACCTGACATCACGGGTAAATCCACATGTGATTATTCCGGTGAAGGCTTACGTCTTAAATAAAATAACTACCCTATTGCCAACGACTAAACTAGAAGATGTTGAATGGGAGGAGCTGAGCGAATTGAGATTGGCAGATCCTGATTATCTCACTCCCAATCATATTGACTTGTTATTAGGTGCAGAGGTGTATAGTCAAATTATACAAGAGGGTCTAAAAAAGAGTCCTCGCGGTGCACTTGTAGCTCAAGCTACAAGTCTTGGTTGGATTCTGTCTGGCGCTGTGAGTACCGTAGGACAGACGTCTCCACGTGTAGTCCTGCATAGCTCCGTCGGTGAGGATGAGATTCTAAAACGATTTTGGGAATTAGAAGCTGACATACCAATGCCAAAGGAAAAGTTGTTTACTGAAGAAGAAAAGCAATGTGAACAGTTTTTTGCAGAGACGACCAGGAGAGACCAAACAGGAAGATATATTGTGCGTCTTCCATTTCGTGGTAGAATGCCACAAGTGACTGGGTCTCTACCGATCGCCGAAAGAAGACTAAATTCTTTAGAGAAACGATTAGTCAAGGATAAGGAGTTAAATGTTAAATACCAGGAAGTTATAAAAGAGTATCTAGAGTTAGAGCATCTCGAAGAAGTACCAATACAAGAAGTTGACAATACAAATGCAATCTACTTACCTCATCATGCTGTGATCCGCGAGGACAAGGAGACCACGAAGGTGAGGGCGGTATTTGACGCTTCCTGTAAAGGTACTAACAGTAAGTCTCTTAATGATAATTTATTGGTAGGCCCTACGTTGCAAGCCGATCTTAAACATCTTGTCACACGTTGGCGTGTTTCACCTATTTGCTTAACCGCAGATATTGTCAAAATGTACCGCCAAGTGAAGGTACATGAATGTGATATCGACTTTCAAAGGATACTATGGCGGGGTGCTCTTAACGAAGACCTGAAGCATTACAGGATGTTGCGAGTGACTTTCGGAGTCGCTTCGTCTCCATATCTTGCGGTAAAAGCGTTGCAGCAGCTTAGCGTCGACGAAGGATATCTGTATCCAGCAGCAGCCAAAGCAGTAATGGACAATTTCTATATGGATGACTTATTATCCGGATGCGAGAGCGTTGAAGAAGGTATAAAGCTGTATGAGGAACTAAATACGCTTTTAGCAATGGGTGGGTTCCATTTACAAAAATGGACTAGTAACAGCGAAAAACTGCTAGACGAAATGCAAGAAAGAGAAATTAGGGTAAAAAGCCAGGAAGGAAAAGGAGAAGGAAAAAGAGAAGGATTAAAAATTAAGAAGGATGAAATAGTAAAAATCGTGGGTCTTACCTGGGACCGCAGTGATGACTCTTTCCAATACAAGGTCGAAATGCCCGAAGTTGAAGCTGATAAACCTGCAACTAAAAGAAATATTATTTCAGACATATGTCGTTTCTACGACCCACTTGGTTGGGTCGCACCAAGTATTATAAAGTCCAAAATACTAATACAGAAACTTTGGCTTACCGGACTGGACTGGGATGAAACTGTCCCAAGGAATATTCTAACTGAATGGTATAATTTCAAAAAGGAGTTGAAGGAATTAACCGTCGTATCCATACCTAGGTGGATAGGGACCCGGACAGGTGACATCATTGAATTACATGGGTTTAGTGATGCATCAAAAGAGGCATTTTCAGCAGTCATATATGCTCGTGTTATAGATTCTGAGGGACGCATTAAAGTGTCACTAATGTCTTCCAAGACGAAAGTGGCACCAATAAAACAAATCTCGATACCGCGCCTAGAACTATGCGGAGCAGTATTGCTAACAAGGCTTATGATGGAAATAGCTTCAGTTCTTAATGTTGAGAAAACTCACCTGCACGCATGGACTGACTCCACGGTGGTGCTCGCCTGGTTGAACAGCCATCCCAATCGTTGGAAGATTTTTGTGGCCAATCGCGTGTCCGAAATTATTTCAGATTTAGATTCTAGCCATTGGTCACATGTGTCAACCAAATGCAATCCAGCGGATGCGGCATCTCGAGGCCAGTATCCATCTGAGTTGGTTCAAAACAAAATGTGGTTTCAAGGTCCTGATTTCCTGCACAAATCTCAAATAGAATATAAGAAACTTAAAAACGACACGAATATAGAAGAAGCAAAAATTCATCATGCTACGATCACAGATTCCATATTGGAAAGGTTTTCGTCATTGACGAGAATGGTCAGGGTAATCGCATATTGTAAGCGTTTTATTAGTAATATGAAATGTGGTAAATCTACAAGGCAATGCGGGTTTTTGACAACCCAGGAACTAAATACAGCACTTAATTGGTGCATACAGCACTGTCAAATGGAGCATTTCAGTACAGAAATCACTATGGTGAAGAACGGACAGAACTTACCCAAAGGAAGTAGCTTGCGGTCGTTTAATCCGATACTAGACCAGGAGCAAATATTGAGAGTTGGTGGAAGGTTGGAACACTCACAACTGTGTACCAACCGAAAGCATCCAATATTGTTACCCAAGGATTCATACCTGACCAAACTAGTAGTTGCTGATGCACACAAGCAGACACTCCACGGTGGTCCACAGCTGATGTTGTGCTATCTGCAAAATAAATATCTGATTCTGGGTGTTAGGAATTTAGTTAAGTCATTTTTTCGGAATTGTGTGACTTGCGTGAAAAACAAAGGACTTACCCAAACGCAGCTCATGGGACAGCTGCCATCAGTGAGATCAAGTCCAAGTCGGCCGTTTAAGTCGAGCGGCGTTGACTATGCCGGACCGATTCAAATCCGAACTGCAAAAGGACGCGGCCATAAATCGCAGAAGGCGTATATTTGTCTATTTGTATGTACGGTGACCCGCGCCTTGCACTTAGATGTTGTGACAGATCTAACAACTGAGGGATTTTTGCAGGCGTTTAAAAGATTTGTGTCCAGACGCGGTCAATGTACAGACATATGGAGCGATAATGCTACAAATTTCGTAGGAGCAGCAAATGAACTTGACAAGCTATTCAAAGATGAGAAAGGCTCAATGCTTAGAGAAATTGCTGAAAGTTTAGCAACAAATGGCTGTTCATGGCATTTTATCCCATCCCACGCACCAAATTTTGGCGGTTTATGGGAGGCAGGCGTCAAATCCGTCAAATATCACCTTAAGAGAGTCATTGGTCAGTCGACGTTAACCTATGAAGAGATGATAACGGTATTGGCGCAAATTGAAGCCTGCTTAAATTCTAGGCCTTTATCGGTTATATCAGGTGGTGACGATGATGACACGACGGTGCTCACTCCAGGCCACTTTCTTGTAGGTGAAGCGTTAGTGGCTCCCCCTGATAGGGTTTATGAATCATCTAATATTGGGACACTACGAAGATGGCAATATACTCAGAGAATGACCCAAGAATTCTGGCGGAAGTGGTCTCAACAATACCTCACAAAATTTTATAGAAGGTACCGTTGGGCATCTCAAATGTCACAACCTCGTATTGGTGACGTAGTTGTAGTACGGGAGGATAACCTGCCAATTTGCAAATGGTTGTATGGCAGAGTGGTTGCAACCCACCCGGGGAATGACAATTTAATTCGTGTAGTGACTCTGAAGGTAAAAAACGGCAATATAAAGCGACCTGTGAGTAAGTTGTGTATCTTACCAGTAGAGCATTAAGCTGTATAATTTGTAAAATATTCAGAAAGAATTTGTAACGAGAGTCTATTGAAATAATGTATACAGTCCACTGATTCAATTTGGTTATTAAGAAGAATTTGTTTTTATTAGTCTTAACCTAAAATAAGTTTTACGCTGATCTTGTCATGGTGGGCGAATATTTTCCACACTTGTTAAGGACAAGCTAGAGTTGTCCTTGGTGGGCGATATGTATAATACTTATAACGCCATCTATTCAGCAATGTAGAACTAATGTTCCGATCGTTCGTTGATGTAGTTCTTTCTATCGCCGCTAGATGCGCTAGTAAATGAGCGGTGTAAAAGCTGAATCACGCAAGCGAGATTCTCCGTCAATCAATGTGTGTGTTATTGTTTTAGTTATTAAAAACCTTTTGTTTGCATATTGCACGGAGTGTTTTCATTTGAACCTACACCTAGATTAGAAAAGGCACTGTACTATATGAGCATTTGTTCGTACAACCATATCTATTTTTTTTACATTTAATTCTATATCAACAAAATCGCAAGCTGGACTCGGACTTGGGAAGAAATAATTATTTATTTTCTAATTCGCACTAAAATCGTATCAGTATTGATGCTTCTATGTATTAACGTTTTAGCAAAAGAGTAAAAATAATTGTACATTGTACACCGAAGGGAGAAAACGATCTATTTCTGTTCGAGAGTATATAGCTTAAAGGAAACTCGAGACCGGGAAGGAAACCACGCTAAATAATAAAATACATACCTAGTGCTTTATACCACACCTGCGAGGAAAATAAATTCATTACCACTTTTCTCGTATTTGTCCCGAGTCTCAGGAAGTAAGTTCTTTATCAAAATCAGATGACATTTTGGTAAATGATTTTGAATAATTAAAAGCGAACTGTTAAATTACATATCAATTTAATAAAATAAAATAACAATACAAAATAAATTACCGTTTTTTTTCGTAGTGCACAAAAAGGTTGCCAACCTCCTTTTATTGAAAATATAGTACAAAAAAATCACACCACTTTTTTCTAATTATTTGATATACTTTACCTTTTTAGAGTTGTTTTTTCAATTTTTTATGTCCGCAGCTAAAAAAACAAAAGAACGCTAGCAGGACAGGTATGGATTTTCATACAACATTCCTTCACTGCTACGGAGGGTGGGAATTAAATTCCATATAACTTTTCCCGCCGCACATTTATAAGAGAGGAATGACCAACTTTATAACACGTTTTAGAACGAGCAATGATGCACTTTCTGAGTGGGTGTGGTATAAACACTTATATACATATCTGCCACAGGGACCCATACTTAGGAATACTTATTTTAAGCTTTTGTACTTTTAATATTATTGTAAGCGTAATGAGTGTGCTCTAACATCATAATTTATGTAAAAATCAAACGTCTACCTTTTACGGTTCTAAAGGAAAAAAAGAAACACTTTGTAAGTATAAGTTTCTTCAATAACGTCTACCTTTTACGGTTCTAAAGGAAAAAAAGAAACACTTTGTAAGTATAAGTTTATTTCAAAACCCTACTTTATTTCAACTTTTTGTATTTTCTAACAGAAGCTCTGACGGTGTAGGTTTAGTAATAGAGTCGTTTCTACTAGTCTAGTCTGTAATACAAGAGTAACGATATGTTACCGAACTACCTACCTACCGAGTATAATTTTAAATAGTTAGAGACCTTAAAATATAATATAATCACTTTATATTACAGATCTTAGTTAATGTTATAATTTACGTTCCTTATAATAGTAATAAAGACACAAAACCATGTTAAAAAGTCCACGTCAACACCAAAGGAAATTCCTCCCCTGATATCCGTTTATTTTCCTGAAAGCGTGTTATGGTGAAACCTATTCATGGCACAAAGCACTATTGTTAGCTGACGTGTTCACCAAAACTGGACAATGTCAACAGTTTTGTTCAACAAGTTGTTACCGACTTGTCACTCCACCAGCAACCAAGGTATATGTGCTTTTGTATTTTCAATTCCATTGCCTTGAACTTAAAGTTCTTATTACAATAATAGCCAGAAATATAAAGCTTTATATAGTTAAAAAATATTTTCTTACTTTGAGAAATTGGGCAACAGAATCGAAATTACATTGCATGGAATATTTTAGTCTGTGACAAAGTTAACCCTCCGCTAGAATCGGGCAATTTTCCGAGGGGAGCGTAAAAGCTTCGACGAAAAAATAATAACACGGACTTATCGCCTTTTTTACCGTAGATCCTTACATAAATAATGATAAAGGGAAATTAAATCAAAGTCTTATTAGGATATTAAAAGTTTCGAAGGCGTTTTTTAATGTCTTTGACGGTGTTTAGGGACGCATATTTCACTCAATTTGGTAAATGGAAAGTCTCGGTATGTTAGACCGTTGTGGCTATTAGAGGGTTGGTTACTTGTTTTATTAATGTTTTCGGGTATTAAACGCGTTTATTAATTAGAGTGTGCGGCGTTTATTATTTCTGTGTGATTTATGGATATAAATCCAATATCACAAAGACGAGACTCGTGAGATCTCTGGTGTTTTCGATATTTCTGTACGGTTCCGAATCATGGTCAATACGCGCAGTAGACCGAAATAAGATCGAGGCTTTCGAAATGTGGTGTTGGAGGAGAATGTTGCGCATACCTTGTACAGCAAAACGAACAAACAGATCTATTTTGGACCAACTTAAGATCGAAACCAGATTATCTACAATCTGCTACCAACGAGTTCTAAGATACTTTGGTCATATCGCCCGGACACAACCAGATAATTTGGACAAGCTCGTTATAGTTGGAAAAATAGAGGGGAAAAGGCCACGGAGTCGCTCACCTACCCGTTGGTCCGACCAAATGAAGGCCATAATGGGACTTACCCTGCCTAACGCCCTGAGACAAGCCGAGGACAGAATGGAGTGGAAGCAGCTGATAAACGTCTCCGTTGAGACATTTCTAGACGGGCACGACCTTCAGACATGAAGAATGCGACGAAGAAGAAGAGTTATGGTGTTTCAATAATGTACACTGCTAAATAAACAACTACTACCTATTTGATGTATGACAAAAAGGCATAACAATCTTCTTATTGGCAATCTTTGCTCTCTAAGTTTGTCGTATCTTCATGACTAATATTTTTTGATGCTTCACGATCAGTTCCTCATTTACAAATAGCATATTAATTTTAAAAAAAATGAAAATAAGTATTAATTGAGATAACATATTATATTGCATAGGGGAGGCTTTTGTTCAACTGTAGACGAAATATGCTGTTGATGATGATAATGTCAAAACATGAAACTAATCAAAACTAGCTTTGTAAGCGTTTATATTATGATTCAATGTTCGAGCAGCTGTTATTATTAAAAACTGTTTTTAATTATTCTAGAAAATATAACTGTTTGGAACAGATGTAAACCAACATGTCCTCATAAATACAATACAGTAAAATAAATGTACCATGGGTCTTTCGTGACGTGACAATTGAATCGCGACTGTATATAAATATTCAATAGATAATTCCCGAGAAGAGCGATTAACACTAGAATCGTAGGTGTACCGAAAGAGTCAAGCTCACCCCCCAAGGAACAAACGAAAACAGGCTTATCTATGATTAGAAAACTTTACTTTTTACACTTCCTGCAAGATTATTAAATTAACATAGCAATTGATAGTTTTTTTTTAATTTATTCGTAGTATTCTGATAATCTAGGAATACCGCGGTTTAAAAAAAAACAAATAAAATAATTATTGATACTAATATTGAAATTCACTATACTACTCTAGTTGTGGACATAATTTTACTCGACGACATTCCTGTTCCTTCTATAACATTGCGTGGTTATATAAGCACATACTTACATAATTATCGTGTTTGATGCATATTGAGATGTAAATAAATACTCCATAGGCTGTTTGGCTTCTACTAAAATTACGAATAAATGCTCTAAAAACTGGCCAGAAGTGAAATCATCCAAGGTACATTACATACCTTAAACCTTTCTATGTTTATATCATTAATAAAACCAAAGCCTTGATTTGCTCACCTACTCTTGATTCAAATCACTTACGTCACTCAATACTTTCGTTTAAATTTGTAATGAGTATACAATTAAAGTACATAAGTTTATTTAGCAGTATACATCAGAGTTTTCATTTAACTTTATCTCGTGCAATTTTTGCTTTTGTGTTACCTACTCTTGGCAAAGAGGTTGGTCAGATAAGAATTTAACCAACCTCCTTGCCAACAGTAGAACACAATTAAAAGCAAAAAGCATGCTTTATAATAAAATTATAAGCTATAGAGTACTTATGTCATGTTAACTGGCTGCCAAAACAAGAAAGGAGTTTATCAAGTCAACGCTTATAACTGTTTTTTCATGATACCTACGGTGACAATGTCGAGAAATTGTTAATGTTTTTCAAACAATCCATTTCCACAGTTAGGGAATCTGAATATCGGAAACTAAATCTAACCCACAAACTATCTGAGCTACTTTATGTGAACGTAAAACATGGAGTCTCGAGAGGTTGCCACTAATTCGGCCGAGGCGGACTCCAAAGGCCGGAATCCTATAAATAAAGGCGGAATAGCCGCAGTGACCACAAAACCGATAGTTTAAGAATATTCACGAGTATAAATTAAACAGCATTCGCTGCTGTGCAGATTTCCCTAATGGTTGACCGTCAGAAGTACGAGGCGTAAAATGTCTTGGTGCTTTCTATTTTTCGAATTTTAATAGGCTTAAGACGATTGTTGTTTACCTGCTATATAAAAAGTACTTAAAAAAAAAACAATTTGTGGACGTGTAAACAAATAACTGGGCAACCTAGACATAAAGGCTGGGTTACATTTTGGGCTGGAGATGTCCCTGAGGCAAAAGGTAAATTCATGCACCTAGTTCATGGTGTGTATCCGGTCGCAAATTAGAGATTTATCTCATGCTGGTAAGGTATATTCTCGTATATTATCTGTTTTACTAATATATTATATTATTGGTTACTAAAATAATTCTTATTATTTAAAATTCAATTCTAAAAAGTAACATCTGAAGTAAAAATAAAATACAAAATAATGAATGATGGAATTTTTTGGAAGTGACGTCTCATGACATCTTATGCCAATTTTTTATGATTTAAGTAACTAATATTTACACAAACATTATGTTACTTAAACCGCTCGGAGGATCACTGCAGATAATATAAAAGTTACTACGTCCGGCTGCAGAGACTCGTTAACCCATTGGCATCGGCGATAATGATAACAATAGAATTTCATTCATAACTAGGACATGGTCGTCCTGACGATGCCAACTTATTAAATTCTCAAATAAGCTCAAATACATCATTTAACAGTAATATTGTCAACATAAGCATTGCATAAAACCTCGCGACACTGTCAAGCTGTAGAGATAAGGCTCACATTTAACATTATAGTCAGCTTTTTCGGGTAGTCCTTACTAGTGTTCAGCTGTTGATACTGGATACATAATACCTTCTTATATAATTATGACGCTTATTTGTTTCAAATGTTATGTCAAAGTTATGTTACTTAAATATAATCATGTAATAGTAAAATTGTCAAGTATCAAAACTACTTGTGCTATATGAACAGGACATGAAACATCCGGGGCGCGGTAAGGTTGTAGAGTCAAGACGCATGGCCAGCACCAGTGAGCTCTCATGGGATGTCTTGCTTCTGTTCCACTATTGATGGAGGATACAAAGTACCTTCTTTTCAATGAGTTTCATAATTATTAGTGTTATTAGTGAGACGCAGGAAAATATTGGAGACTTAATAAATAAAATTGTATTGTATTATGCAGTACTGTACCAATTTAATCCTCTACAACTGTTTATAATAAAAAAAAATCGTCTCAAAAATTATACATATTAATTTTTTATTTGATTTATGTAATGATTTATTACCAAAAGGTTGGAAGTAACTTTATGTGCTATAGCTAAACATGCATGCGGTAAAAGCGCTCAATTAAAGCCTTTCTGTTGCTCAAAAAAAACTGTAGTATGAAGATTTTTTTACACAGATATGATAGCCTTTGACCACTATCTCACAAGTTGATTAGTGATGATGTGTTCGAGGATGCTAAACAGGTTTAACCTTGATTTAAAGTTCTCAAGGGCAACAGCCGTAACACACAACAAGGTGCTTGGCGACAGATATACTTGAAGTGGTAACCAGGCGAGCATACGCAAAAATGCCCTAATATCTGAAGTTCTAGCTCTCGGCGGGACAGGAACCATGCATCCCCTGCACGGCAATGAAAAGGCTACGGGGTTATCAAAGATTAAACATTTTGTTAAATATCGTCGTAGACATAAATACCGTCTACAAACTAAGGCAAAATCCATTTCACCTCAACCATGCTCATTATCATTCCAATTTACACATTTCGGTCACAATATATTCTTCACGTGGCATAAAAAACCAATTTCGGCACAAAAAATGTGGCGTAAAAAGCCAAAGTGTAACATACGAGCTTTTGTAATATCAATTTTCCTCTCATACATATATTCATGGCGCATCGCGGCAGGTCATATAATTTATATGTTAGGAGTTAGGAGCGAGTGGAAACAATCGTATGTATTCACGAACGATTTGACTGTGGAAAGTAGCGGAATATATCTAGTGATTGAGACTATGGCACTTTTTATTACGAGTAATTTTGTATGGTTATTATTCAGAATACATTGAACTAAATGCAAAATTTAATACCACATAAATATAGACGCCCGTAGGGTGCCGGGTTAGAATTGCACCTCCCCATATCATCCTGTCGTAGCACCTTCAACAACTGCCATCTTATACTGCGATCCCCAAGCCGCCTGCTAAGCGTGGGGATTATAGCAAAGCTGTGTTCAGCAGTGGACGAGTTGGCTGTTACAGTACAGTAAACCTAGATGAATAATAGAAAATATTTAAGCACTACTATTACAAATACTAGGTATTTTCAATGTATCGAATAGAATCTAACAGATAAAAGTAGTTAGTATTTAACAAATAAGTACACGCACACACAAAAATCTTGGCATTTTTAGTAACTACTTATAAAAGGATCTTTCTTAGTTTTTGATTCGTTCAAACCACTAAGCCACAGTCAATATCTCGACATCAATTTCTGTCCTTAAATAAATTAAAAGATTAAAATTCCTACTAGAGAATTTTACCATTTAAATTTCCGAACACCTGTTCAAGACAACACAGTGCCACTCGAACTGCCTACGTGATTTTCTATCTACGAGTATTTTCCTTAAAGGTAAGGGCAAAAGCAAAATTTATCAGGGAAGTACCCTCTACGCGTTAGTTTATTAAACGTTATCTCCTACACTAGCTCAAGCACCGCGGTCTGCCGGTCGGCTAGAGGTGAAGAGCATTATGCATGCGAATTGTATGCCACTCTGGGGGGCAGTTACTTATGCTACGTCTTTTGCGAATAACTTGGAGGATAGGATTGTAACTTGCGAACTTAGGTGATGAATTATTTTTGGAAGTTTTTCCATAGTATCAGCCTAATCTCTTGCAAATAAGAAACCCTCTCTGTAATATATATATTTTGTAACGAAGCAAAAGTATTATTTTATTATACGGATTTCTTCGACGTTGGACTGGCAAAACCATTGCTTTTTACACGACTGCCCAAAAAAAGAGTGTTAAGTTTTCAGGGTTCATGTATGTTTGTATGTTTGTGAGTTTCTCTATTTCATCATAACTTCCTATCAGCTTAACTGATTTTAATGTATGAGATATCGTCAGCTTCATATTGATAGCTCAAGTGAAACTAGGTACGTAAAAACACTGGCAGATTTTAGACGCGATATTGTGAGATATTTTTTTTTTCAGTCACATCGAATCATAAATGAAGGACTTTAGAAATATATTCCATAAATATATTTAACTTGTAGTTTTATTTTCAATGGAGCGATAAAACTTTACGAAAATAAATAATTTGCAGTCGCTGTTTTTGTTTTTTTATTTATAATATACTTGCAGTCTCTTTGATGAGTTTTAGGCTCGGGTCGGATAGTTGGATCTGGAACACCAGATTTTTAAATACCATACTATCAAGATAACAGAATTTGTACGGATATAAACAAATTAGATTTTTCTGACTACTGAATTCTAAAAACAGCAACTCGCTAAGGACCAAACCATATGTCTGATGGTTCGTGGTTCGGTATGCGGTTAAGTCCGAAAGCGCACTCGCCATCTGAAAATACGAGCGCGAACGCGCCGAACAAATCCATGCTCATGAATGGATTTGTCAGTTAACTGTCCAGTCATTGTCCTGAACAAGTCAGAATGCATTACAGTAATTTAAAATTGTGCTTGTGTTTTTGTCATTCTATTTTTACTTGCATTTTTTTTCTCTGTTATATGTATTACACCGACAATTTAAGTGATAGAGTGACATGGTTTCAAGACAATACATGCAAAGCTCACAAGTGACTGGATTGGAATTTCTGCACTGATTTGTATGGAGTGGCGTACGGCGCGTGACTCGTGCAGTAAATGGTGTGCTTTGGTGCTTAGATAGGTACCTCTGCATACCCTTTCAGGGAATACTTGCGTGACGATATGTTGACAGCCTCACCGCTCAAATCCGTAGTTAGATAGAAATATACTTGACGTTAACAATATGTTGTTCGAGCGTTTTGCGAATTCACGCTTGGCTATAGCGACTTTTCTTATGCAGAACCTCTCTGTCCAAGAACCTTACTACTGTCCTTGATAGCCAGGTTCTATGCTTTGTTTAACCTCCTCGAACACAGTATTTAGCACTTACACACAATAGTAAAGATAATGGTTAAAGGCCATAAAAATGTTTTAAACAGTTAAATTTGCAGCAAAATTAATGGTAGTAAAATTATATATTTTACTAAACAAATATCAAATGGCCCACACGATTTCCCAATTCAAACTGAAGCAGCTTTTCACGTGAAAATTGCTTGAAGCAATAGAATAATGTACCATATTTTTGCTGTCATTTTCGCAAACGGCGCGCCGCACCGCCGCCGCCGTGAATTTTCCTTCCTTTGACATCTTGACACTTTGTGAAAAATTAAACGAGCACAAAACGTAAGGAAGTTTAAAAAAATACTGTTCTCTTGGTGTTTTTTATTCGTTATTTGAATCATGTTTATACTAAACTAGCTTCTACCCACAGTTTTAGTCACCGCATATACCTAGTAGTATCGCATTTCCTTGGTAATTTATCTGATCTATAACTATGTACCAAATTTCATCAGATTTTTTTGTTATACCGGCGGTATGCCTTTATTAACAAAATACTACGAACTATATACATAAGATATGAATTTGGTCCTCCATGAGCGTGGACAGAAGCAGGGAAGAGCCGAAGAATGTACTTGTTAGTAAAAGTCTGTTTTTCGGTTTCAAATGTGAATGGCAATAAGCACTTCTGCATTAAAATATAGTATGGTGGATATCATAAAATTAATACAGTTATAAGATCTTTTTATGTTTTCTTTTGGGTGGAATTTAGCATTTTTTTACAGATAGAAAGTAACAGACGAAACAGAACTTTTGCATGGTGGTAGGGCCTTTTGCGAATGCCTGCCTGGCTAACTACCACCCTCAAATAGAAAATCAGTCGCCAAGCACCTAACGGTGTGTTGTGGCAGCTGTCCTTGAGAGCTAGTAATTCTAGGTTAGTCTGAATACCATCTACCATCATTACTTACATCAGTGAAAAAGTGGTCAATGGCTAACCTACTCGTATCAGTTATAAATTGAAAAAAAATATAAAATTTTTCCTTAAATCATAAACCGGCCCACTTCTGTATCAAAAAAGTATGATCATCATATTATAGAATCCGGACCTTGAAAATGTGAGCAAAAATTTTGAATCAGCATAACTTCAGTATGTTATTTAGGTACTTTTCAGTGTTGGTTCCAAATAAGGAAAAAAAACATTATGTTTTAAAGTACGTACGATGTATTCCATAATTAAATGGAATCATGTTCAATATTTACAATAATCCGTACCAAAATAAACGGTTCATTAAAATATCTCGGTTACGGATTGATCCTGAACTCACAGCCGGGGGCGGTTCATTTACCGGACAAACAGTGACCCAGCCGGCTGACAGAGATTCACTCGAAAATAGGTCTCCAACAAAATCATTTCGTTTTAATCATTTATCCAGATAAATAGCACGACGTTTTCATTCCGGTCCATTGAACAAACAAAAAAAAATCCAAACCAAACCGTTTGAAAAAAAATATTTACAGAACTCGTTTCTGTATTTTTGTCCAATGTAAAATTTTAGAAATCTAAGGTTCGCCAATTTCACCAACCTAGGATAAAAATATACAAGGATAACTTTAATGTTGTCTTAGGTACCACCTGCTTGGGATCCTGTTATCAAATTAATTAAATCCCATGGCCGACACAAATCTGCAAGACCTCTGGACACTGAGCGAATACTGGGTGAAAATGGGGAACGTTATGATTAATATAAAGTTTCTGACGGTAGTACAAATAATTTCCTAATAACTCATGTGTCAAATAAAACCAATTAGTCACCCCGTGACCACGATCTAATGATAAATATACGCGATTTAAACCGTTTAAAGTTCTTTAATTACTAAGGATAATTTTAATATCTGTAACCAACAAAATATAAAAGACCTTTGTCGCCATAGTTCAGTCAATGATATAAAATTATTTTAAATAATGACTTTTTTGTAATTTGACATTAATTAGATAGCAAAGGAAAAATCTTATCCAAGATTTAAAAAATATACCGTAGAATTTGGCGGTATAGTTCCATGAACTAAAAATAAATATGGCGACTTTGCTACAGTTGACAGATAGTACGCACTATTTGTATGCCATGCCGTCACATGTCATGAAAGTCCATACCATGGAGTTTCCTTTTTCCCGCGATAGGAAATCAAGAAATTTAAAAACTATCACTATGTTTGAGATTCCATGGTAGCTAAAGCCTATGACATTTTAATAGTCTACATTGTAAAAATCCGCGTATTTATTAGAATGAAGATGTTTAAATTTAAACTAGTCAGTAACTATAGGGTTATTTAGAGATAGCTGCGCGCCGCGGTTTCACCTACGTAAATAATGATGAAAAGTGATGATGATGATAATATAAACTTTAATTTATGTTAATCCAGTACCTAAACTATCTACATTTTAATTTTCATCAAAATCGACTCAGCCGTTTCAGCGTGACGAAGGAACAAACATACACACTCACAAACGCATTTATAATATTAGTTAGATTGAATAACTAACAAAATACGAGTATCATCAAATTGTCGCGAAGACTCTCATCGTTGGTGAAGCTGCAGCAAAGGTGTGAAATTAGTCTTCAACTTGAATTCTTAAAGGTAATTTTAACTGTAGAATCAGTACCTTTTTTTGTGTAAATTTGTATCATCCAGAATGTTGGTAAAAATACTAATAGATGTAATAAGCACAGCCCGTGGGGTGCCGGGCTAGAACATCGTCCCCCTTTGCTACCCGTGGGTGTCCTAAGAGCGACCAAGGGTAAAATAAAAAACCGGAACGTGGGCAGCAGCGCCTTGTGTGGAACTGCTATCTTAAACTGCGATCCCCAAGATGCCTTCCAAGCCTGAGAATTATGGCAAAATCCCCCGTAATGGGGAGGCTGTGTTCAGCAGTGGATAAGTATGTGAGTAATGACCACTGCCTCGTTTATATGTGTATTTAAAATCTCAGTCTCGTACCCAAAAGGCAAAACGGAGCTTTATATAACGATACTCTGGTTTCTGTCTGTTTGTATGTCCGTCCATACGGATGTATGTCCCGGTTGTCTATCTCGTAAATAGATTGAGTCACAAACCTGAAATATATCTTTTTGTAAAATGGCGACCCGAAAACGTATACTGGATATTTTTTTTTGCTGAAAAATAATTTTATTCAGCTTTTGGAAATCTGAAATTTCTGTATGTATGTATTGTATACTACGTCCTCTATTGAACCAACAAATACTGAAAATACCGATTGATAAAGTTTGAAGCCTTGGTCAAAACCAACACACTTTTTTTTTCGTTTACAGGCTGTTGCAATGACTTACCTTAAAAGAGCGAGACCTGACTCACACATATACTATTTCCATTTTTTATTTGGTTATATCAGATTCGGAGAAACTCTGGTATAACCTGGTATGTGCGTAAACGTCATATGTTTATAAAATAATTCATACATAATGTAAAATAAGGTCCCTCGTTCAAGTTTTCACAGGAGCTGTCATCGAGAAAATAAAGAAATGGAAATAGTATAGTTTATAAAATAACAAATTTACGAGAGGAAAAATTTAAGTCATGTGCGGGGTCACACTTAGTTTATTTGTACATTTTAAGACTTTTCAAAGGTGAATAGGTTTTTTTCCATTTTCCAATAAACATAAGTAGCTGAAGCGCAATAGCTGATAATATACTATCAAGACTCTACCCAAATTTTAAAATTGCGTGGAACTGAGTCTACAGCCCGAGGGTGTTCGATAACTGGACAAACAGTGACCCAGCCTTTGACATGGAATGAATCAACATTTAGGTCATTAACCAATGGTAAACAACAAAATATTTAAGGGAGTAAATCGATTCTGAAAATCAACTGTGATATATTGGTAGATCTGTAATTTCGAATTGTATTATAAACCAGCAGTTACCTAGGCTTAGGAAAGTTTTACTATCCTGGGAAATATGAATGTTTGAAATTGGAATAAAGTTGGAAAAATATACACATTTTAAACTTCTATTTACAATAAAATAAGTTTTAGTAGCTATTCGCTTCTCATTTGTTTCATTAATGGAAGTTCACGTAGCAGTGAAAGTCAAAGTCAAAATCATTTATTCAATTTAGGCGTCTACGACGCTCTTATGAAGGTCAATTACAAATTTTAGTATTGAAATATTCTACATTGTACTGCCACGTTCAGCAAATAAATTGTATAGAGCCACTGCGAGAAGAACGGGCAAGAAACTCGGGGACATTCTTTTAAACAACTTTTAACATTGTGTTACATGCTTACTATATAATTAATGAGTTATTACAATATTTGTTTAAATTATGTAGGTGACAGGCAATAGCTTGGCGGAGGCGGAATTGTCCAGGCATTTTTGTCGTTTATGTAATCAGAAACTGTGTAGTAGGATTTTTTAATCAACACACATGCAACTTGAATTTCCCTTCTGTGAGCGTTGTAATATGTTTGGGAACTTTATTATAAAACCGCACACAATTACCTAAGAAGGACCTTTTATTTGTCTTTGCTAATCTAAAACCTGGTAGTAGTAGTAATTCTAGGTTAAGCCTGTTAACACCTTCGACCACATCATCACTTACCATCAGGTGAGATTGTGGTCAAAGGCTTACCTATCAGTAATAAAAAATAACCCTGAATGAGAGCGGCTGTGTTCAGCTGTGGACGATCCGACTAATGCAGTACAGTTATTATCAATAATAAACTAACTTGTTGGTACTTGACTTGCCACTACAAATAGTTCTTACCTTTCGTTACCGGAAGACTATCGCAAGTTCACAAACTCACTCTGATTAACAAATGGCCAGCGCGATATGACCGGCTAAAAATTTTACTAGGTTTACAGTAAATAGCCTAAATTAGAGAGACGCTTAAAAAAATATTACTATTTCTACAACATTGGTTTTGAGCTTTGTTTTCTTACTTTATTTGATAGTGTAAAAATTCAATACCTACAGCTAAAAGTATACTTGGATGCGTATTTCGTACTTGTTACATTTTAAAGAAAATGAATGTCTATAAAAGTAATTGAATTCCTAATTGTTTAAATAAGTAAGCCACAGTCGTGTCCAGGTCAAGTTGTGAGATATTTTAGAAGACTTAAATATATCGTGCCCGTGGGGTGCTAGGTTAGAATGTCACCCGCACAGGTAGAAATGGGCTACCTGTGGGTGTCGTAAAAAGCGACTAAATGTAAAACAAACTTGAAGCCTTCTGAGGAACTGACATCTTAAACCCCCCCTAAATGCGGGAGACTGTTTTCATCAGTGGACAAACCGGCTGATGCAATAGTGTATCAACGTCACCTACGTGATTTAAACAGTTTTTTAATAGTATTTATAAAAAAATATTTTCTATAAACATTATTGCCAATTCTTCTCGCAGTGGTTCTACTTATTTGCTAAACATTGCGGTATAATATAGAACGGCTAATGAAAAAGAAAGCCATACGGAAAGTTCGCCTCGTATTTCGTCGTACAAACTTCACAGCCTTATCAAGCAAGGGCCGGTTCTCCAACGCTACCTGAATAAAACATGTGATTCATTCCCAAAGGGCCTGCGGACTGCGTGCTTAATGACCACGCTGAGTTTTCTTATTAGTGGTAAATAGAGGCCATTCTTATTTCAGAAGGACCTTAAACAACGTGTTTAGTAGGACTTGTTACTTGTAAGTTATGGTAGGAAGTGTCTTGTAATTACAATTTATCCTAGTATGTTGTTTAGGAAAGTGGATATTTTTTTATTATTCATTTCCTGATAGGTTAGCCTTTGACCACCATCTCACTTGCTGGTAAGTGATGATGTGGTCGAAGATGTTGTTCAGACTAACCTAGAATTACTGGCTCTCAAGGACAGCTGCCGGAACACACCGTTAGGTGCTTGGCGATTTTTCTAGTTGATGGTGATAGCTAGCCAGGCGGGCATTCGCAAATTGCTCTACCACCATATAACGACTGCCATCCTAAGATAACAACCGGTACGGACGGCTTAACGTGCCCTCCGAAGCACGGAAGCGCTCAGTAGTAATGCCACTAGCGGTCACCCATCCAACTCATGACCGCGGGCGACGTTGCTTAACTTTGCTGATAGGTTGTCAACTTCGCTACGAGCACTTCAAAATTATTAAAAATTATTTATGAATTAATTTAGAAGAATTGGTATCAGCCGGATTGCCCATCGGTGAACATATACTCTCCCATTAAAGGAGTGTTTGTATTAAGCCCCATGCTTGACGGGCGTCTGTACAGGCTAAGATCGCAGTTCCTCAGAAAGCGCTGCTGCCCACCTTCAGGTATTTTTAGCCTTAGTAGTTGAAGTGCTTGTAGCTAAGTTTGCTTAGCTGTTCTTAACCGATCAGCAAAGTTAAGCAACGTCCGCCGCGGTCATGAGTTGGATGGGTTAGCGCTACTGACATTACTACTGAGCGCTTCCGTGCTTCAGACGGCACGTGAAGCCGTCGGTCCCTGTTGTCTTAGGATGGCAGTCGTTATAGCACGGTGGTAGGATATTTTGCGTATGCCCGCCTGGCTAGCTACCACCCTCAAGTAGAAAATCTGTTGCCAAGCACCTAACGGTGTGTACCGGCAGCTGTCCTTCAGAGCCAGTAATTTTAAGTTAGCCTGAACAGCATCTTCGACCACATCATCACTTACAATCAGGTGAGATAGTGGTCAAAGGCTAACCTATGATGCACAAAAAAAATCAGTGGGGTGACATACTAGCCTCAACCCACGGTGATGTGGGTTTGAATACTTATTTTTAAGACTTTGTTAGGAACCAGTAGGACATGCGTTGTATTTACCGGAGAGATTCAGACCAAATTTGGACTGTTTGGGACTGACTGGGAGTCGTTATTGCGCGAAGCGACTAGCACGGGCTTCAACACATAACTGACTGCGAAGTTGTTAAAAAGATAATGTGGATAAAACTCGCGATAGTTTTCAAAGTGCAGGTTTTCAAGGCATTATTTTGAAGTGAAGGCAACACGCCTGCTTATGAAAGTTTAAGTTTTGAGACCCAGAATGACGTGGAGACGCTTCTGAGAGCTTAAATTCTATCACTATCTGACTATATGCTAGGATAAAAAAAAGATGCATTTGGGCGGAAATGAATGAAAGCCTATTTGTACACCCCACGGAGAGTACCTACTATGTAAACATAGTACTACTCTCCGTGGGGTGCCGGGCTAGAATATCACCCCCCATTGCTACCCGTGGGTGTCGTAAGAGGTGACTGAGGGTAAAATACCGGAAGGTGGGTAGCAGAGACTTCTGAGGAACTGCGATCTCCAAGACGCTTGCCAAGCGGGGAGATTATGGTAAATCCCCTCTCAATGGGGGAGGCTGTTTTCAGCAGTGGACTATTCAGATGATACAGAAATAGTATTCATCTATATTTCTACACAGATTTTTATTTGAAAATCATTCAATGAAAATCTGTGTAGAAATATAGATGAATACTATTTCTGTATCATCTGAATAGTCCACTGCTGAAAACAGCCTCCCCCATTGAGAGGGGATTTACCATAATCTCCCCGCTTGGCAAGCGTCTTGGAGATCGCAGTTCCTCAGAAGTCTCTGCTACCCACCTTCCGGTATTTTACCCTCAGTCACCTCTTACGACACCCACGGGTAGCAATGGGGGGTGATATTCTAGCCCGGCACCCCACGGAGAGTAGTACTATGTTTACATAGTAGGTACTCTCCGTGGGGTGTACAAATAGGCTTTCATTCATTTCCGCCCAAATGCATCTTTTTTTTATTCAAATTCAAATTCAAATTCAAATATGTTTATTTGTAGAATGTAGTGTAACAAGATGGTAAAATTAACAAAATAGTTCTCATACATTCTTACCATTTAGGCATGCAAATTTTTCTAGCTACATAACATAGTATTGTCATCAATAGAAACCATTTAGTTGTCATTAGGTACCAATAAAATTACTTATATACATTCACATTACATATGTTAAATTACATTTATTTATATATTATATTTAATTAGGCATAACAAGTTATCAATAAAATCAAATTAATTCATTATATTACTATTGTTGTCATAAATAATTGTCCTCTAAAAATTCCACAATACTGTAATAACATTTTTCAACTAGAAGTTTTTTTAGTTTATATTTAAAACTTGACATATTGCATTCTTTTAAGTTCTTTGGCAGTTTATTATATATTTTAGGTGCCATACGAAATATACTTTTACTCATAAGTGTAGTATTAGACGGCATTGCACATAAATTATTTTTATTTCGCATATTGAGGTTATAAATATCATTGAATGTAGGGAAGTACCTGATGTTGATTCTCACAAACAACGCCACTTCATAAATATACAGACATGGCAACGTCAGTATGTTTAGAGCCTGAAAATACGGTTTGCAACTATCCGTACTATTAATGTGACATATAGCTCTGATGCACTTTTTTTGGGCCACAAACACTTGGTCTTTATTAGTAGAATTAGCCCAGAAAATTATCCCGTATCTCAATAGTGAAGCTATACACCCATTGTATGCTGTTACTGCGGTCTCGCGATTAACTTCTTTTGAAAGATGATACAGAGCATATGCCAAGCTATTTATCCTTTTAGTTAATGTATCTGTATGTTGTTTCCACGTCAATTGTTTATCTATGTGCAACCCTAAGAATTTTGTCATTTGTGTTTCATCTATAACATAGTTTCTAAATTTTACATCAACAGTTACATTTTCCTTGTTTAACCTCTGGCTAAAATGCATTACTTTTGTTTTATTGTAATTTATTTTCAAATTGTTTTCTTCCAACCAGTTAATGATATCATGCACAGCTTTATTAATTTCAGCTGGATAATTATCATTCTCTTTTTGTATCACCACTGTGCTATCGTCAGCAAACAATACCATGGGGTGTTTAGTACACTTAGGAATATCGTTTATATAACAGAGGAAAAGAAGTGGTCCTAAAACACTTCCCTGTGGTACGCCGTACAAAACATTATCATTATGTGACTTAAATTTTTCTTCTATTTTATGACGTGTATTTATTCTTACTATTTCAGTTACTTGCATTCTATTACCTAAATATGATTTTAATAGATCTAATACATTGCCTCGTATTCCATAACGCTCCAATTTGTAACACAATATATTATGGTCTACGCAGTCAAACGCCTTTGTCATGTCCATATAAATGGCACATACTGGGACTCTTTGATCAATATTTGTAATGATTCTATGTACAAAGTCATAAATTGCCAAATTAATACATTTTCCTTTTCTAAAACCGTTTTGTTCGTCAACTAATATTTTGTTCTGCTCTAGGTAATCATACATGCGATCATAAATAATTTTTTCAAAAATTTTTAAATTACTGGAAGTAGGGCCACCGGTCCTAGCATATAGTCAGATAGTGATAGAATTTAAGCTCTCAGAAGCGTCTCCACGTCATTCTGGGTCTCAAAACTTAAACTTTCATAAGCAGGCGTGTTGCCTTCACTTCAAAATAATGCCTTGAAAACCTGCACTTTGAAAACTATCGCGAGTTTTATCCACATTATCTTTTTAACAACTTCGCAGTCAGTTATGTGTTGAAGCCCGTGCTAGTCGTTTCGCGCAATAACGACTCCCAGTCAGTCCCAAACAGTCCAAATTTGGTCTGAATCTCTCCGGTAAATACAACGCATGTCCTACTGGTTCCTAACAAAGTCTTAAAAATAAGTATTCAAACCCACATCACCGTGGGTTGAGGCTAGTATGTCACCCCACTGTTTTTTTTTGTGCATCATAGGTTAGCCTTTGACCACTATCTCACCTGATTGTAAGTGATGATGTGGTCGAAGATGCTGTTCAGGCTAACTTAAAATTACTGGCTCTGAAGGACAGCTGCCGGTACACACCGTTAGGTGCTTGGCAACAGATTTTCTACTTGAGGGTGGTAGCTAGCCAGGCGGGCATACGCAAAATATCCTACCACCGTGCTATAACGACTGCCATCCTAAGACAACAGGGACCGACGGCTTCACGTGCCGTCTGAAGCACGGAAGCGCTCAGTAGTAATGTCAGTAGCGCTAACCCATCCAACTCATGACCGCGGCGGACGTTGCTTAACTTTGCTGATCGGTTAAGAACAGCTAAGCAAACTTAGCTTGAAAGCCTCCTTAGGCCAAAGAGACAATTTAAAATATAATAATTAAAGGTATTTGTTGAATGAAATTTTTTGTTTCCGTCGGTATGCATTTGGCTCAAAGAATAAGCATTGCAATTCAACGGGGCAATGCTGCCAGCATGCTAGAGCATTTGGACTGCCTATGAGTCTGCAATGACTTATAGGGATCTAAATGCTTTTATTGTAGTAGCTGTAGTGTTGTATATAGTTCGTAGTATTTTGTTAATAAAGGCATACCGCCGGTTAAAAAAATATAATCCGTTTGACATAATTTTCATACTCGCGAGTGCATGAAAATGTCACGCGGCTTATGCTGAGTATTGCCCGCAATATTTACGAATCATCTTATTTTTAGTTTTAATCTTATTCTGTATAGTTATATGTTATTTGTGTGGCAATAAATAGATATTTCATTTCATTTTTCATTTCATTTCATTAATAACACATGTAAGTTAATTAAATACAAATTTGTTCAAAATACTTTAACGAAAGAGCGCTACGTAGATTCGTAGCTCAAGTCTACGTCGATGCTGGTTAATTTGTGCTCACTCATTGTACATAATTACGAGCTACTGTCTAAAAGTGCTTCAACATGTTGATAAATTTAGTTTTGCAAATTTGACTCAACATTAAACATCCATAATAAATACTCTATTTTTAAGAGGGACTGGGGGGACAATTATTGGCTACTTGCTTTCCGGCCGCAGCTCTGCCCGCGCGTATGTCGGTTATCACGTGTACGCAACGAATATACTCAAAAACTACTAGACCGATTTGAATGACATTTGGTATGGAAATAGTTTGGGACCCGGGGAAGGACATAGGATAGTTTTTATCCAACTGCGCAAAAAACATGTTTATGGTTTTGCGTGATAACCGACATACGCGCGGGCAGAGCTGCGGCCGGAAAGCAAGTAGCCAATAATTGTCCCCCCAGTCCCTCTTAAAAATAGAGTATTTATTATGGATGTTTAATGTTACGGGGAAGATTAAAACTAAAAATAAGATGATTCGTAAATATTGCGGGCAATACTCAGCATAAGCCGCGTGACATTTTCATGCACTCGCGAGTATGAAAATTATGTCAAACGGATTATATTTTTTTAACCGGCGGTATGCCTTTATTAACAAAATACTACGAACTATATACAACACTACAGCTACTACAATAAAAGCATTTAGATCCCTATAAGTCATTGCAGACTCATAGGCAGTCCAAATGCTCTAGCATGCTGGCAGCATTGCCCCGTTGAATTGCAATGCTTATTCTTTGAGCCAAATGCATACCGACGGAAACAAAAAATTTCATTCAACAAATACCTTTAATTATTATATTTTAAATTGTCTCTTTGGCCTAAGGAGGCTTTCAAAAACTAAGAGACAAAGTTCTTATACCCAATCTGGATTTCACTAGTTTTTAAGATAATACAATCTTTTGTACTGCACATACGAGTAAAATGCAGTTACTGATTTCTCCATATATAATATCAAATAAATAATAATGAAACACACTATGCCGGCAACCTACACAAAGGTCCGTCCCACTAAATGTTCCGGCACATCCTTTCAATAAAATAATCGACAATGGCGATAAAGCGCCGATAGTGCACCCACAACATTACAGGGATGCGTTTACGGACTACGAGTATCATAAATCCTTCCCTTAGTCCACATATTTGTAGGATCAAACATGTTTTTTTCTCATGACAGGACGATATAAGAACATTTGTAGAATCTGGCTTAGGTTTTTAGACCGGTGGTTTTTCTTACTCAAACTCTCCTTGAGAAAATGCTTTAGTTAATTGTTAAATGCTAGTATGGCTTTTTGTATCCCTTAGTGATTTTAAGATATCTTACGGAGCGATATGGAATATATTCTCATATTGGAGAATCTTTGCTAGGCTAAAATGTATACTAAGGTAAACGAGAAATAAGGAGAAAGGGACTTTCCTAATTTGTGCATTCCACCAGGCAAAAGTTAAGTTTATCTACAGTCACCTACCTTAACTATTTTTTTAGAAAAGAAGTTAGTTGTATAATTTAATTTTTAAGTGCTAAAAACACAAATATTTATTAGTAAACATTTTAGTGACAAAGGATATCCATAACGAGGCCGGTGTCGTGGCAACCTCCATCTTTGGGCCAGGCCACGTCACTCAAAGATAAGTTCAATTCTACCAACTTATGTATGCTACTCTACGAGGGCACTGTCGGTAATGAATAACCAAACTCAAATTATTCTCCTTCTCATATTCGTAGTTCTTCTTCCTGCTACTTCACAGCACAGAACAGTAATATAATGGATAAATATAATAAAATTATATTTATAATAAAAAAAATATGTATTATCAAAAACAACGCCATAATTGAAGCAATTTAACTACCAAAGTAATTATCAATGAATAGATTCAGGCGATACTTTGCGGAAATCCATATTTAATAATAACAAATATATATATAAATATTTTAAGAAAACATCAAATTAATATTTTAATAAAACATATAAAAATATATCTAGTGACAATTCCGCGAAGCATCCTCAGGAACTCTTGACTCTACGAGCGCACGTTCGAGAACGTGCGTTCATAGAGTCAACCTCATGAAGATGCTTCGTGTAGAAGCGCAATGCGTCGAAAATTCTTCCGGTTTGGCTGCGTGGCGTTTGTGACGTCACGTCGGCTTAACAGGAAAATTAGGCGGAATTGTATGTAAGTGTTTTATTAAAATATTAATTTGATGTTTTCTTAAAATATTTGTTATTACCAAAGTAATTTTTCAATCAAATCCCTAATTGTTCAAAAACGCATGGCACGCTTGATGACCATGGCTGACATTTTCCCCAGGTATGAGCTTGAACGGAAGTCACCTGTTTTATTCTTTATCCCCCGCTCAATCTCACTCATCAATGCATTATTAATAAAACCTTATTTATAGATTTACCGTGTAGGGAACGGCCTTAAACGCAATCCTGCTTCTCACCAGCGCGAGTGCTAACATCTTAATCGGTGCATTCATTTCCATGTTCATTGATTCATCCGCATCGTAAATGTTTTAAGATGATTATTGGTACGCTGCGATCGTATGTCGCAGAGTGCTATATGAGATGTTTATGCAAAGCGAAAAGATTACTGGCCCTATATTACAAGCGTCTGCCAGCAGCATCGCCTGCGAGCAAACTTTTTTTTTTTTATGCTCGATAGGTTAGCTTACTATCTCACCTGACGGTAAGTGACGATGTGGTCGAAGATGTTTTTCAGGCTAACCTAGAAGTACTGGCTCTCAAGGACAGCTGCCGGAACACACCGTTAGGCTAGGCAGGCGGGCATTCGCAAAATGCCCTACCACCATGCTATAACGACTGCCATCCTTAGACAACAACTGGGACCGACGGCTTAACGTGCCCTACGAAGCACGAAAACGCTCAGTAGTAATGTCACTAGCGGTCACCCATCCAACTCATGACCGCGCGCGACGTTGCTTAACTTTGCTGATCGGTTGAGAACAGCTAAGTAAGCTTCGCTACGAGCGCTTCAACCTATATATCAAATGTTTCTCTAAATATTTTTTGTGTTATTTTTTTTGCAATGTGTAATATAATCCTTTGACCACAATTTCACCTGAAGGTAAGTGATTGAAGGTGTAAACAAACTTAATCTAGAATTGCTGGCTCTCAGAACAGCTGCCAAAACGCACCTTTAGATGCTTGGCGAGAGTTTTTCTACTTTAGGGCCTAGCTAGCTACTAAACTTGCCAGGCAAGCATTTGCAAAATGCCCTTCCACCATGCGGTGAAACTCGACCCCGCGGCGGGATTCAAAGTGTAGATCATAGCAATGCTATTTGGGTACCATTGCTTCAAACAATGAAAATTAGGTTATAGGTATCTGTAAGTATTGTGACATTATAGCTCCCAGATATGATTTAGCGTTGTATTTCGTCTAAGATATCATTAGGCTAAGATAGTAAGGATTAAGCATAGATCCCTGGATCATCAGATATCGGCATAATCATAAAGCTAATACAGATGCTTCGAACTATACTTCTACATCAGGTCGGTGCCCGTGAAGGTATGCTCAGATACTGTCTACATGATTAATTTGTAGAATACTATATTACCCTCAACCAGTCAAAACTATCAAATCAGTAATATATAGACCACCTCTATTTGAGTATGTAAGCACGAGTACAATTACTACTACGCTTCAATTCCAAGTCACTGTTGTATTAAAACTCAAAAATGTGTTATTGTAGTCGACGTACAGATCATACATGCATGGTGGTAGGGTATTTTACGAATGCCCCCTGGCTAGCTACCACCCTCAAGTAGAAAATCTGTCGCCAAGCACCTAACGGTGTGTTCCGGCATCTGTCCTTGAGAGCCAGTACTTCTAGGTTAGCTGAACAACATCTTCGACCACATCATCACTTACCATCAGGTGAGATGGTGGTCAAAGGCTAACCTATCAGGGGTAAAATAAAACAAAAAAGCTAAAAAAAAAACAAGAAAAGTAGGAATATAAACAGTACAAACCAAAACATACTAAACCTTATCAATATTTGCTTACAGTTGGCACTTAGGGCCAAGGTATTGCTTAGATATTGAATCTCTTAGCTTCAGCCCACACGCTGATTGAGACATTACTGAGAAAGGTTATAAGGCCTAATTGTTATAATTAACGTTATTATACGCATCGACATGTATCAATATCCATTTAAAACAATGTGATGATGAGTCAACGTGTCCTGGGAATTAAAATATTAAATGTAGAGTTGAATTAAAATATAATTATCGTCTTAAGCTTCGCCACAAGGAGTGTTTTGCGATCACTAGCCTGGATAAATAGCAAGGTACCACGTTTATCACCAAGAAGATACACTACCCCTTGAATCCGTAATTATTATTATTATTCAGAAGGTGGGAAACAGCGCCTTCTGAAGAACTGACGACTTCCACTGCGATCCCCAAGACGTCTGCCAAGCGTGGGGATTAAGGCAAGTCATCCCAATATTTACCACCACCTCGTATTCCCATGTGTTTTAACCCCGAAAGGTAGGCTGGACAAATAGTGTCATATACTGCGTGCAATTCCAGCTAACCTACCAACAATTTTTTAACAGAATAACCCAAAAAAACTGAAGTAAAAAAGCAAAATATGAAAAAATTAAGAAATGAAGTCACTGAAGGGCAAAAACTGACAAAAATTCAACATCCAACTCGACTCAAAGTTCCAAACTGGAAAACATTTAACCCTTTCAAAACGACGGGATTTTCCACCCTTCCTTTATAACCCTTAACTAAAAGCTGTAAAATCTCAAAAAAAACTCCCTGAAGACATCGCCGAAGACACATTCAAGGACATAATTCATGATGAAAAAGTTAATTTTCACGGGGCAAAAACTCATTTGCATATTTTTGTTTACAATGTTCAATTATTTGAGTGCGCGTAACGGCTCACTTTTCCTACAGTACCCTAATAAAGGTCCTCGGGGCGTCGTTTCGAATACGGAACCCTTTCTGGGAATTAATTTTTCTTAGGCAATTAGCGCGCGATGTTAAGAGGATGTTCTGTTATTGATCTGCATCTTTGTGTCGTAAATATGGGGTCAAAGGCCGTTACACGTTTTACTTACTGCTATTGAAAGGCTTAATTATATTGTAGCTAATTAAGAGTAAACTGGGAAGCAATTGTTATGTTTAATTAGTTGGGTTGCTTTGGTCTTTGGTAATTATATGCATATAAAATAAATAAATTTAAGGTATACCTACGTATCTATATTGCAGGTACGAGTTGAGCTCTATATAAGTGAAACAGAAGTAGGTTAGCAAAACCAACTGCTGTTTAACTACATAGGCAGAAAACAGGGCTATTGAAATAATTCACTGTGAACTTATTCAGTCTGAATGTATATATTGTAAATTTGTACATTTTTAGGTACCTCATCAACATCATCAGCAACCGGAAGACTTCCAGCGTTGATTGAAGGCCTCCCCCACTCTGAGACGTTTACCATATAAACCGTGGTATGCTCTGACCGAGTGAGCTAACATAACATTATGACTCCTAACTCTAATTCTTGCTCCCGATCTTCAACCATTGCATTGGGATGGAGCGACATCTATAGTTAAACTTACGGGTTCGAATCCCGCACATGATTATAGTTTTTGCTCTAGTAAATTTGTAATTTTCTAATGATGAACAAAGTTTCAGTAGTAGTAGTAGTATTTTACACATTATGAAAATTGTAACGTGTGATACTGACGTTTAGATGTTAGATCATTGAAACTATAGTTTAAGCCACATCAGATAGTCTTGACCGTAAGAGACACGAGCGCGAACGTCCCATACCCTCTTTGAAAAATACCACCTGAAGTGCTCAAACTATAGTCGGTGCGATCTAAATTTTTAACGTAACACACGGAACTAAATATATAAATAAATTCATGAAATATCTACTTTTAACTCTATTTTTATCTGACATCGGTTATAATAGTTATATATCATGCAAGGCTTCAACGTTGTAATTTCGGCGCGAATACTGTTATTGAAACATGAAGAAGCGAGAGATTCTATGATTAGAAATTACGAGGAAAGCGAGCAAAACACACAATTTTTCACTATTTTCTTTGAAGCGAGGAAAATGTTAGTTGCAAGAAAATAATATTAAATAATGAAGTGAATGTTTATTGATTTGTATAAAAAAATTAAAGTAAAATTAGTAATATTTAAAGTGAATTAATATTCCTGAAACTTTTGTACAGTTCCGAATATCAATAGCTTTTACCACACTAGCAGGTAAAAGGCACTCTACCGTGAAGATTTCGAATAGTAAAAAACACCTTGTGTGCCGAAAATAGTACATTATGGTACAAGTGTGTAATGTTGGCGATTACCGCTGAGGCGCCATTGAGACCCGAGTCGTTTGGTTTCTTTTTTTTTTGGCGTTTTTTAGATGAATAACGAAGGACGTACAAAATGGGTAGTTGAAAGTTTTCTTTATAACAGAGAAAATAAAAGTTTTATTCATTAAACACGTACAAGTTAAAATTTTCTAGTTAAATACGAAGTTGTACGAAACTATCAAACAATAGGTACATTCATTTATTTGTACTATTGAACACGACCTTTTTTGTATCGAATCTTTTTTAAGAACAAAGAAACTCAAACAAAAATATAAAAAAGAACTCTATAACTCGCTTGTGACTAATAGCAATGAAAAAGTCGCCGTTTGATTACAGGTGTCTGTTATGTGCCTAATTGCAGTGCCTAATTGCGGTGAAATTAGAGCCATTTTATGAGCAAGTGTGTTGAAAAGTTATTTTACAGTATCACGTAGATTTGTCTCAGATATTTCATTTCTGCTTAAACATAGCTGTTAGTCCTTGTTCTGTAGGAATAACTTAGTATTATTAAGTGCAGGTAACAAGCTCTTCCAAGCTCATTCAAGGCAATTGTCTCACGTGTAATGGCCGTGCAAAATCTCTTTATTGCCTCACAATATAGGACCGGGGTAGTTTGACAGATTAGGCACGATGTGTGACGAAATGCAGGTTAATTTTCTCATATTACGTGCACACGCATGTAATATGACCGTAAAGGAATGGAAGACGAAACTTCAGGTATTTCAAGTACAGTATAAATACGTATTTTTATTTAGTGGTAAGAAGTCTTAATTAAAAGATAGGCAAAAGTTGTGCAACGGCTATGATATACTGCTTTTAAAAATTGTGTTTTCTCATGAGTTTATAAGAATACTTATTAGTTATAACAATAATATTTATTAAAAATTTTGTAATTTTTACATCATATTTAATTTTTTCGTACAGTTTCAGTTTTTTTTTTATGCCTGATAGGTTAGCCTTTGACAACTATCTCACCTGATGGTAAGTGATGATGTGGTCGGAGATATTGTTCAGGCTAACCTAGAAGTACTGGCTCTCAAAAACAGTTTATAGATTCTAAGTGTAGGCACAACCATTTATTGTAAACATTTCTTTGTGAAAGCTGATATCAAAGCAATCAATCTCAGTTACCTTTTGCAACAACTGTCATTATCCGAAATAAAAAATATAGACTTGATGGTATGGCATTGATTCTTCGGACTCAAGGAAACCCAATGATATGGGATACCACATACCTAATTTGGAAGACTTATTCTCTATCTCCTCCTATATCTAGACATCGGCAGCAGCACAGATTTTTAACGTGACTTCTACTCTAATAGTTTAGTTTATGACTGCACCGTCCGTATTGACAGAATTTAATACCTTATTATGTAGTGCAAAATTAGCGCCTCCACCTGTCTTATCAACGGATGGTATAATTAACATTCTGAATAATAGATAGTTTAAAAAAATATAAAAGACTACAAAAGAAAAAGCATGGAAGACGTGGAAATTAGATAACTTTTTTTTATTTATTTTATTCCTTTCTAAGTTCTGCAAACTATATATACAACTCTACAGCTAATACAATAATAGTACATTGTACATCGAGGGGAGAAAACGATCTATTTCAAGAGAATTTTCTAGAAATAGAACTTTCTCCCGAGTGATACATAGTGCTTTATACTACATCTACGAGGAAAATAAAATCATTATACGTTTTCTCGTACTTACCTCGAGACAGTAGTAACAGTAAGTTCTTTATGACTTCTTGTGATGCATTTCTTATTTCTGTTGGCGTCATCATTATAAAATCGTCACTTTCACTATCAGATGACATTTTGGAAAATTATTTAGAATAATTAAAAGCGTACTGTAAAAATATCAATTTAATAAAAAACAAAATTTTACCAAACAACAAATTGCCGCGCTTTTTTTCTCGTAGTGCAAAAAAGGTTGCCAACCTCCTTTCATTGAAAATCGAGTACAAATAAAAATCACACCTCTTTTTTTAAATTATTTGATATAAAACCTTTTTGATATTGAATTTTGTATGTAAGCAGCTAAAAACAAAAGAACGCTACCAGGGCAGGTATGGATTTTCATACAACATTCCTTCACTGCTACGGAGTGAAGGAATGAAAATCCATATAACTTTCCCCGCCGTACATTTATAAGGGAAAAATGACGAACTTTATAACATGTTTTTGAACGAGTAATGAGAACTTTTCTGAGTGGGTGTGGTATAAAAGCATTTAAACAACCTACAAGTCATTGCAATCTCACAGGCAGTCCAAATGCTCCAGCCCAGTACCATAGTTCCCAGCGTGCCCAGCATGCTGGCAGCATTGTCCGGTTGAATTGCAATGCTTATTCGTTGCCAAATAGGTGCCCGCAATTTGATTACGCCACCATTTATATTTTTTTTTATGTTAGTCTTGGTGACAAATTTTTCTTTAATTTTTCGGTAACAATGGGCTTTGAAAAACTGGGAAAATTCCAGCCGGAAAACGCTGGTACGATTTTAAAAAGTTTGTGAAAGAGATATGCGCTGTGGCATAAAGATCAATACATAATTGTACTTATTGAGGTTGAAAGATTAAGTTCAAGGTGTCCTTATTTGCAAAGAAATATCAAAACTCTTGATAGATGGAGCACGTGGTACTCGTACATTTTTTACAAAAACAAGTCGCTCGCCTGATGATTCGTGGTCACTGGCCATTACAAAAGCCGAGTCACCATCCTCTTCTGTTTGAACTTACTTTGGCAAGAGAATTAGTATTGCTCTTCAGTGGGGAAATGTCCCTCCTGTTGGAAAACAGAGATCTCCATATGATGATCAGAGAGATATGTTTAATATTAAAATATCATGACAAGTAGGATTTAGTTTTATTTAACCTTTTAATTCAAATTTATGTTTGCCCGTGGGGTGCCGGGCTAAAATGTGATCCTCCTCCTATCTCTACCCGTGGGTGTAGTAAGAGGTGACGAAGGGTAACACACCAGAAGGTGGACAGCAGCCCTTTCTGAGGAACTGATATTTCACACTGCGATCCCCAAGACGTCTGTCATGCGAGGTAATTATAACAAATCTCCCCATAATTGGGGAGGATGCGTTCAGCATTGGACGATCCGGCTGATAAAGTAATCAAATTTAACAATAATAAAATTATAGTCATTAAGAAGTATGAATAAACTAAAGGTTCCAATTTTTTAAAGCGATTGAACCAAATAATCTTTGGGTATGTATTTTTGCGCCACAAAACCTATAACCTATAATAACCTATTCAAAATCGAATCAAAATCTCAATGGAAGATGTTAGAAGTTAGAACTGGCCACCCTGAAACTAGAGTTCTATGAATATTCAAAAGAAATACCTATCTATGCCTATACATATATGATTCTGTGCTCAATTTTGTAACGCTTTGCCCGTGCCCGACACAAGTACCTAATAAATACAGTAAAACGTTATTTACAGACGCTTACGCAAGTATATTCATAAAAAATAATTACAGCTCTTTATAACCTATCTGCCAATTAAGTACGTTAGTTAACTGAGATTTTACAGAAGATTTTAGCTAGTATAGTTGGTATTTGTATTTCGTTATCCAGACCCGATATGTTTCTGAACTCAACAAAACTAAATACAGTCCTTACAGATCTTACTGTACCGTGGAAAATACATGTATCTGAAAACCACACAATACAAATATAACAAATGAAGTAATAACATTTTATTTAATACTTTGACTGTGATGATGTGGTTTAAGATGTTGCTCAGGCTAACCTATAAATAACTGGCTCAAGCATAGTCTGTCGGAATACACCGTTAAGTGCTTGGCGGCAGATTTTCTACTTGAGAGTGGGCCAGGCGGGCATTCGCAAAAATCCCTACCATCATGCTATAACGACCGCCATCCATGATGTAAGACAACAACCGGGATCACCGGCTTAACGTGCTCTCCGAAGCACGCAAGCGCTCAGTATTAATGCCACTAGCGGTCACCCATCCAAGTAATGACCGTGCAGACGTTGCTGATCGATTGAGAACGGCTAAGCATACTTTGCTTCGAGCGCTTCGAAGTTAGCTAATTAATAAATGTTTTATAATAATAAATGTTTTATTCAGTAATAGAGGTTACAAATAGGTTCAACCATATGGTTAAAAACACCTTTTAAGTATTTTGCCAATACTTTTACCAATTAAAGCTTATACTCGTATGCTGTAGAAGTCGGAGCAAGGAGGCGAAATCCTTCTTTAACCTACTAACATACCTTACCTGTCAAAGACAACCGTAACTTCCTCCTGCTTCCAGGCAGCTCTATAAGGCGTATCCAAAGTCACTTTAGAAGGATCTTACCAAATTTGGCTAGACAGGGGATGGACATGCGATGCTCGAGGAGTGGAGAAGAGCATTGTTGACATTGTAAAACAGCCCCAGGGTTGCAAGTCCCAGGGACATTCATCTTGGGCATCTTTGTCTGCAGCACGACGGACCTGGCACCCGCATGATGAATCCATAAAATACTAAGTAATTCCCCCAAAAACCTAGTAAGGTAACTTCGTTCAAATAACATAATGTATCTGAACTTTCAAGACAAGACAATGAAAAGAGTACACATTCATCCTCTGCAACGAAACTTTTCAATGCTATAGTGACGAAACGGTCAAACCGCTTCATTTCAGTCGAAAAACCCTGAAAGGGTCCTTTAGACCAAACGCAAACATTCTTTGTGTACATTTTACCCATTTTACCCTACCTGTGTATAGAATTTACCTTATTTATATATATTTTACCTTCTGAATAGGTACTCTAATTGAGACCCAGAACGACCCACTCAGACGTTATTCAAGACGTGTATATACATTTTAATAAATGTATCGCCGGTGAAAAAGCTTTTTATCCAAAAAGAAGCTCTGGCAAAAGTAGGGTTACCACATTTTAGACACTCAATCGGACATAGCATAGAAAAAAAGTATTCTTGAATTTTCAACATAGGTAAATATGGAATTACTTCTATATACAATGACTACCTCATAAAATCACTAAATAAGTTCAAAAAATATTTCACTCAGTACATATATTCCACCTAAATTTCTAATAAAATCTATGTGAAGTCAGACACGCCATGTAGCTTCGTTCAAATAGTTTTCGACGCGTGTTGCTTCTGCACGAAGCATCTTCACGAGTTAAATTTTATGGATTACTGAAAAGTAACTCTTTCATCTATTAATATAAACTTATTTTAAAAATAGTTTAGTGTTGTCTAGCAAAGTGCAATTGAAGTAATTTTGCAAAAAGTCTGGTTGCTAATATCTTTACATGACCCTTTTTAAGGACTTTAAAAAAAAAAGGAGGAGTTAATCAATTCGTCTGTATTTTTTATATTTGTTACCTCAGAACTTTTAACCGGTGAACCGATTATGATATTTTTTTTAAAGCTGATGCTTGCCGTTTTGCCCCATTAAAATTTCATCAAAATTGACCCAAGCCGTTTTTTAGTTAACCTCCAGTAACTGAAAAGTATTTTTAAGTAGCAAGGATCACTAACACGGGTATTTTTTTACCATAGATATGGAACCGACTTCAACACTGTGTGTGAAATTACTTGTCGAAGTCGGTACTATGCGCACAATATTGTAATAATAGGTACTTTAGAACCAGCATGGTACCAACTTCAACAATGTAATTTCACACATTTGCGTGTTGAAGTTGGTTCCAGTTTTTGTTAAAAAACAAAAATAAAATCATACTTTTTTTTTTAAAGAATGATTTTAATTAATAAACGTGCTATCATTATCCCAATCAAATAAAGTCGATATAATATATCTTCTCCAACTCCAGAAATAATATAAAAAATATGTTTTCACTAACAACTCTTAGGACATAATTTTGAAAATATTTGGCTTTGTTTCATTGGCCGCACGCCTGACTGTACCAACCCTTCTTAGAAATGGTCTGGTAAGTAGTTACCGCTATCTCACGTGTAATCAGGACATTAATGGTTAGCAGGTCTGGTGTGTGCCTGATGTGTAATAAAACCCTGCTCATATCGACATCAGTGGGGGTATGCTGCTCATTTGTCACTTTCCTTCCTTTAGTCACCTAAAGACATCCAACCGGAGGAAATGGTACAGTCCTCATGTTATCAAGGTATCAACTGATATTTAATATGTTGTTTTAACTAATTAAAATCTAAGATAGAGATAGTGGTCAAAGACAACTAACAATTATTTGAAAAAAAATATTTTAACTCATATTTATTTATAATTATATTTTAAGCTGTGTTACACATTTTTTTATATAAACCTATGAGTACTATAATCGGATTATCCTATGGAATATTTTCCATCCAGTCACAGTCTGTATTGGATACAAATACAAATCTTTTATCAGTAAAAATAGATTTACATGTCATAAATACAAATAGCATAAACAAACATTTTATAATTTACTGCGAGCGGTAGTGGTAAAGTCATCTTTAGAAAATTCTCTGAGGTCATAATAAGATTTACTAATAAGTAGTTTTAGTTTTCGTTTATATATATTTGCGGATCTGCACTTCTTATATAAGTATAGAAATATAATCAACAAACAGGTTCTTTTTAAATTGAATGATGGTAACCCTCTCCTTACATAATGGTAAAAAATATACAAATTAAGTGTAGGTGGCTGAATGGACCCAGAGCAAGTATAAATGAACACGCCGCGCCGTGTACTTTAGGGTTAAATATACAATATCGTTATTGAATGGAGATGTTGCTTCATAAAACAGCTCGGGAATAACGAGATTTGTTCGCGTCATCTTTCAAAATTATGGTTATTAATTTTATGATGAAAGGGAGGGATGAAAGCATTGGTACTTACTGTGAGTACTAATAGTGCATTCAGGTACGTGCGTTCAACGTGGTATTCAATGGGCATGGGCACGTGCACGAGCGTGTGAACAGTCTTGCTTGCCGGGCTGCCCGCCGAGCCGCCTGCCAGGCTGCACAGCGTATGTGTGAACTTACTGTTACACCTATAGGTGTAATATATTGCTGACCTAGGCCCGAATCCCGCACAAACCTATTTACGCGTTCTCAGCAATATATTTCTCTATATAAACAGTGGATTCCAAAATTAAGCGCTCAGTATTATCGTGATAACTCCAGGAGTCACCAGACTCAGTACTAGTATACCCTTCAGGTGGAACCTCTGCCCAAATTAATAGCAAAAGTGAGTTGTGGGAACTAGTAAGTAGTCTTGCATATATAATAATTTTATTTTTATCATAAGTTGTTCTTTTTAAACAACTGAGTATAGGTCCACAGCATTACGCAGCATTGCACCGACTGGCGTCAACAGTAGTTTGGTTTCCAATGTTGGTTTCAAAAGACTTTTTGGCGCGTCTGGCTGCTAGCCGAGCTGCCTGCCGGGCTGCCTGCGAGCTACCTGCCAGACAGCGCGGGGTGGGTCACAACGCAACATTAATATGTGGAATTTGAATTTGACTCGAGGAAGACTGAAGATGGAGTTGGACAACGTGACGAATGATCTATTCTAGGTTAGTCTGCACAAGATCTTCGACCACATCATCACTTACCATCAGGTGAGGCTAATGCCTCACTTTTTTTTATGCTTATTAGCTAATGCTAATAAGCATAAAAAAAATTGGGGAAGAAGGCTGTTAATTAAAGACTAAATTCACTAGTTTTCAAGGTTGTATGTTAGAAAACTGGGCCTTATTACCAAGCTGTCCTTCGACCGTCAGAAATTTAATGGGCTGTATATATATGAATCTGTAATAGCCCATTGAAATTTTCACATAACACGTGTTATATAAATAATAATAATAACAGCAAAACGTTAGGTATAGGCACATCTAGAGACGATTCCGCCTAAATAGCTAACAAAGCTGATGTGACTTCAGAATCAACATGTAGCCCAGCCAGTATAGTTTTCGACGCGTTTCTCAACGAAGCATCTTCAGGGGGTTTTAACTGAATTGAAATTCAATTTCTCTCGATTTTTTTTTAAATAGTAATATGAATGTTTATTTTAAAAATTATATATATTGATATTATTAATTATGAATTTAAAGTTAATGCTTAAATGCCGCAAAGTATCTAACAATTATTAATAATATAATAATTACCGGATAACAGCTAGATTGTCCACTGCTGAACACTTGGGAAACCCCCCAATGTGAGGGTTTGCCATAATACCCACGCTTGGCAGGCGTCTTGGGGAAGCGCTGCTGCCCACTTTCTGGTGTGTTACCCTTAGTCGCCTCTTACGACACTCACGGGTAGAGATGGGGGGATGACATTCTAGCCCGGCACACCATGGCACAATATAATAATTACAAAATTATATTATTATATACTACTAAAACCAGGGATAATTTTGAAGCGCTCGTAGCGAAGTTTACTTAGCTGTTCTCAACCGATCAGCAAAGTTAAGCAACGTCGCGCGCGGTCATGAGTTGGATGGGTGACCGCTAGTGACATTACTACTGAGCGTTTCCGTGCTTCGGAGGGCACGTTAAGCCGTCGGTCCCGGTTGTTGTCTTAGGATGGCATTCGTTATAGCATGGTGGTAAGGCATTTTGCAAATGCCCGCCTGGCTAGCTACCCTCAAGTAGAAAATCTGTCGCCAAGCACCTAACGGAGTGTTCCGGCAGCTGTCCTTGAGAGCCAGTACTTCTAGTTTAGCCTGAACAACATCTTCGACCACATCATCACTTACCATCAGGTGAGATAGTGCACAAAAGCTCACCTATCAGGAATAAAAAATAATATTATACTTTACCTACGTATATAAGGTTTTAGCAATTATTACATATACCTAAAACTTCGTGTTTTATTTATGGATGTATAACCCTTATGTTTATAATTTACAATTATGGGTGTTAGTGCTTATACAATTTACGGATACAAACAATTCACATGACAAATGTCATCCTAGTCTAGCTGTGTCCACAATCACTGCAAATCGTCTGAAACGTCGAGACAAAAATAATGTAACATAAACAATTTGCAGAGAGATCCTGATCACAGGCTGAGCAAGCTGTCACTGCAAAGTGAAACGTTGGGATAAAAATACGCAATTTAAACCGTTAAAAATGTTATTACTATGAGATTAAATGCGTTAAATTAATATAGAGTATAATTCTTCTTAAAACGCAAATAATTTTGGTACTCAAAAAATAACCAAAACATCAAACGCAACATAACACAATTTTACATCGTTAACATGCCTTCTTTTAAAACAGCATTTAAGTATGAATTTTTCTATTTTTATTTCTTCGAACTGATCAAAACTCCGATATTTTATTTCACCGAACTCATCGAATCTCCTATCGCTTATTTCGAAATTCAAAACCTGACCCAATGACTCCTATGTAAAAAAAGAAACTTTAGCTTCCTCCCAAGAGGCTGCGAACAAAGGCTCTGTGGCGGAATAAAAGGAGTGCCGACTGCCGGAAGGTTTGTCCACCCCCTGACTCCCGGGAGGTGGAGGGTGAGGGTGGGGGGTGTAGTTATACGTCATCTGTTTTATCTGTGGATGTATGGGATGTGGGAATGTAGAGTTCTGGTGTATTAGTATAAGGTAAGCTACGAATATGTGAACTTTTTAAGAAAAGAAGAGCAATACATGATTTTTCGCCATGCTAATTAATTCAGAGCATATATAATCCGTATGGATGTGGTTGGATTTCGCCGTGAAAGTGGAATGACACGTCTGTGGCGGGATTAAGTCAATATTAAGACAGTTTTTTATTCTTTTTTTATTACTGATAGGTAAGCCTTTAACCACAATCTCACCTGATGGTAAGTGATGATGTGGTTGAAGGTGTTGGCAGGTTTAACCTAGAATTTTCGCGCTGGGAGCTAGGGTTTGTAACAATCTTGCATGATCATGGGATTTGCTAGTTTATCATAATATTGTTCGCCTTTTGAACGCCTTTGCACATTACAACACACACACAAAAATTACCTGTTTCAATTGTGATCAATTCAATAAATTATAAATAAAATGTATACAAATAGATATTGTGAAAATATTTTCCAAATCTCACATGTCAGGTGATTAAGTCAAAGTAAAACAGCCTAACAATAAAAAAAAAAAATACTGCGTCCTAAAAAGTCTGTGAAATTGAACAACCTATTTTAAACTTTTTAACATTTTACTTTAGTTATTGTCAGTAATCGCTTTTTTCATTACTGATAAGTTAACCTATGAACAGAATGTCACCTGATGATAAGTGATGTTGTGATCAAAGGGTTTTCTTTATGTTATTTTGACGGAACAAGCACGAGGCCCACCTGATGTTGAATGGACTAACCTCTGCCTATATAACAGACGCATCTCGTCAATGGCGAATTGCACTGTGCCCGTCACACTGAGACGTACAGTTGTTAGGTCTCATGTGCCTGAAATTTTACTAGCTCTCAAGGACTGCTGCCGGAACACACTGTTAGGTGCTTGGCGGCAGATTTTCTACTTGAGGGTGGTCGCTAGCCAGGCGGGCATTCGCAAAATGCCCTTCCACCATGCGGTGAAGCTCAAGCCGGCGGCGGGATTCGAACCATGGACTTGCTGCACGGCAGTCCTGAGCCAATGCCACTGAGCCATCATTGCTTCAAATTTAGTTTAAGCGTAGAATTACTGGCTCTCACGGAAAGTGAGTGCACATATGGTGAAGCTCGGCTTTAGTGCAGTAGGACTGAAACCATGGACGTCCTGCATGGTAGTCAACAGCTGCTGCCACTGGGTCATTACCGAATTTAAATTCGAATACAAACTTTGACGAGACGTATCAGTACCTATTTTTTTAATTCTGATATTGACAGTGAAATAAAATCTGATGTAAGCTTAGCATAAAGCCAGCTGTGCCGCTTGGTTGCTTCCCCAAGATGTCGTTAAAATGTTGCGGAAGTTAACTAATTATGGTTATGATGTATTTTAGTCCAATATACATTTTGTATTATTTGCGTGACCGGCGAGCACCTATCGAAACCAATTTGAACAAATTTACCCTGAGACGACGCATACCAACTTAGCTAATTAATTTTTCGGACTCTTAAAGTCCGTTTCCGGCAATGTTTTCTCGAAATATATAGGTAAAATAAAATACATTGGTATTTTATTTTTTAGACGTGACTCCATTTCTAACTCTATTTCCTGTCCGTCCGTTGCTTGCTTCCATTTAACGTTATTTTTTTTTGACTTTACATTGGTAGTTTTGAAGGAATAATAATTCATATAAAGGCATAATAATTCTCACATAATAATGTGACTACTTTACAATAAAGAAAACTATGGGAGTGAAGTATCCCTACAAGAAACGTGTTTTAACGTATAGGTATTTCGTTTTTGATTTATTGTAAAAACGTTTTAACTGTACAAGTCAGATAGGTGCTAAGGAGCTCAAATCGAAAGAAATTTAACGATCTTATTGCCTAAATAATTGTGACCTAAACAAAAACCCTAAAGCGCTAACAAAACTTGGTCTGTCCTTGTTTTTAGACATAGAACATACTTACGAACTTCTTTATAAAACTGTCTACTATACCACATAAAGCCATAATAAAGTCTTAAGCCTACAACGCCCACACAAAACATACATATCAAACTGTATTTTCCCCACACAGAAACACATTACGCTGCCAAAGAAAGCCCGCCCAGGCATTAAAGTTTTCACAATCCAAGTTTCCATAAGCCATAAAAAACTGCTCGTCTGTGATTGGTGGAAAGTGTCGCATTGGGCGTGGTCACGGATTGTCGCCAAAGGGCGTGCCCGAGTGAGACGACATGGTTTTGTCACTGTCAAGTAAAAAAGCCTTTGGGAGGGTGTGTGCCTTCATTCTCGTTAGAAGTCTTATGAGATCTTTGTCTTTAAAAGACTGAAAGAGTTCGGAAGATCGTTATGGTATGCGCACAATTTTTCTCAATAGGCACTTCTAGGTTTCATAACAGACTTTTAACGCTATAAGCATTTAATAGGTATAATTGCACTTGCGATAAAGTGTTACTGAATAATATTGTTCTAAGAATCGTTATAATTTTATAAAGGTGCTCAGGATATAAAGAGTTTTAAGAAAAGATTTTCTAAGTAAGTACAAGTTTTTTTATGTGATTGTGACGGAACAAACACGAGGCCCTCCTGATGTTAAGCACTGCCTATAACAGATGCATTACGTGACAAGTGACGAAAAACACTGCGCCAGTCACCCTGAGAAATATAGGTGTTAAAAGTCATGTGCCTGTAATTTTACTGGCTCTCAAGGACTGCTCCCGGAACAAACTGTGAGATGCTTGGCATTTTATTACTTTCTTAATTTTTCTATATTCTACTTGCGAGTATTGGCAAAATGTCCTTCCACCATGCATTATATATATACCTCAAGTAGAAAATCCTTCGCCAAGCATCTAACGGTGTGTTCCAGCAGCTGTCCTTGAGAGCCAGTACTTCTAGGTTAGCCTGAACGACATCTTCGACCACATCATCACTTACCATCAGGTGAGATAGTGGTCAAAGGCTAGCCTATGAGGCATGAAAAAAAAAAAAGTCAAAGGCAACTATTTAGAAAAATACAATTAAAATTATTCAAAGTTATACTGATACTCATTCTCACTTTTTTTAAAACGCCCCTCGTAGTTAAGAAATATTGTTCTTATTATATTATAAAACATTTGAGAGTATGGAAGTCATCAGTGTATTTATTTGTCATGTATGTAGCATTATGTCCATTCAATGGGGTTTTTCAAAAAGGAAATATAATCAATTTCGAAGCAAAAACCTCGACAAACCTCTCACAATACCATCCACAACAAAAGCAGCTAATTCACTTACGTTTTTCCAAATAAAACTGAAATAAACATAAAAACGGCAACATAACATCTCCGCCCAAGACCGGAGGGGGAATGGCTGGGGAGAAAGGTCTCCAGTCCCCCTTTAAGGGTGGGGAAGGGGGGGCAAAAAGCTCAAGTGCAGGAGGCTGTATCGATCGGGGCGACGGACGACATGGCTGGGTCACAAGGATGGGGGGAGACTTGGTGGTAGAAGTAGCGATTTTGAAAGCGGATTGTAATAAAATGATTTTATAATAATGACATTATATTATTTTTTATGTATATATTATATTTCTGTTTTAGTAATCGCCCTTTTTAAATTATAACTCCTCAGTTAATATAAGATAAACATTATTATTAAAAAAACTTCTGGTTCTTTTTTTTATTGGATTGTGACGGAATAAGAACGAGGCCTACCTGGTTTTCAGTGGTATCCTCTGCATACAACAGATGCCCTTCGTCACATATGGCCAACTGAACTGCGCACGTCATCCTGAGTCATACAGTTGCTAAATATCGTGAGCCTGTAATTTTACTAGCTCTTAAGAACTGCTTACAGAGCACTGTTAGGTGATTGTCGGCAGATATTCTTTTGAGGTAGCCAGTCATATCAGGCGAGCGTTCGCAAAATGCCCTTCCACCATGCAAAATATGATATTATAGTACCACCAACTTAACTGTGCAGTTTTCGAGGGCGCTACTGGTCATGGAAATCAACTACAAACTGTCACAATTTGAAGGTGTAGTTCTTTTTTCTGCCGCCTGAACAGATAAGTTGCTGGGTCTGTATAATACTAAACATGTAAGAATACTTGAAGCGCTCGTAGCGAAGTTTACTTAGCTGTTCTTATCCGATCAGCAAACCAAAGAGCGCATCCGTGCTTCGGAGGGCACGTTAAGCCGTCGGTCCCGGTTATTGTCAAAGGATGGCAGTCGTTATAGCATGGTGGTAGGGCATTTTGCGAATGCCCGCCTGGCTAGCGACCACCCTTAAGTAGAAAATCTGTCGCCAAGCACTTAACGGTGTGTTCCGGCAGCAGTCCTTGAGAGCAGGTGACGGGCGCAGTGACTTGTGACGAAATGCATCTGTTATAGGCAGAGGTATGTCCGCTTAACATCAGGTGGGTCTCGAGCTTATTTCGTCATAATAACAAAAAAAACATTTCATCATTGAAACCGCGGGGCGCAGCTAGTTTAATAATATACCTAGTACTGACCCTACTTACACGTGAAATAAGGGAATAAATATATATTTGTTGGTAGGTAGGTATATGAAAAAAAAATTGGATCTCATAATATCTGTATGCATACAATATAATCCGAGGTTTTCTACGATCCCAAGCATATATAAATAAGTATGTACTTTAGTTATCTCTTTTTATCATATAATTCTTCTGTACGTGTGTAATGTCACTGCACTCCTAAATAGATAGAGTAATTATTATAACATTTTTGTGTGTTTGTTTGTTTGTTTGGGTCTTTGGTTAAGAATACCGATTGAACTCAGTAAGTAACGCTGATCAGCATGCTGGGCACGCTGCCAACTGGTAGTGGGCTAGAGCATTTGGACTGCCTATGAGTTCAAATGCTTTTATTGTGGTAGCTGTAAAGTTGTATATAGTTCGTAGTATTTCGTTAATAAAAACTGATCAGCTAGTTTTATTATATAGAATATATATAGAAGCGCTCGTAGCGAAGTTTACTTAGCTGTTCTCAACCGATCAGCAAAGTTAAACAAAGTCGCGCGCGGTCAGGAGTTGGATGGGTGACCGCTAGTGACATTACTACTGAGCGTTTCCGTGCTTCGGAGGGCGCGTTAAGCCGTCGGTCCCGGTTGTCGTCTTAGGATGGCAGTCGTTATAGCATGGTGGTAGGGCATTTTGCGAATGCCCGCCTGGCTAGCTACCACCCTCAAGTAGAAAGTCTGTCGCCAAGCATCTAACGGTTCCGGCAGCTGTCCGTGAGAGCCAGTACTTCTTGGTTAGCTTGAACAACATCTTCGACCACATCATCACTTACCATCAGGTGAGATAGTGGTCAAAGGCTAACATATAAAGCATAAAAAAAAAATATAACCAAATTTGTTTGTAATTATAATTTTCGCAAATTAGATCTATGTTTCGGTTTAACATCGGGGCCATCCATTTAAAGAAATTTCCCAGTGACAACAAAAACAATAGACTGTCTTCAAACGCCTCCCCAAAGAGTAGACAAATGAAATATTAAGTTAAAATTGGAGTTAATACCAACAGGGACACGGCACGGTGTCTTGTAAATCATTCAGAATCGCGTTATGGAAGCGCGAACGGAATTAATATCACTTTTCTTCGTCTCGACGGCAATTACAGTGTTGTCCGTATCACTGCCGTGCCGAGGCGATTATGCAAAGAGCGGCAAATTGGATAGATGAGACATTTGACAGAGAGGGTAGTTAGGTATTTCACTGATACATTACTGTTTATGAGAAGACAGAGACGCTTACAGACCCACCAACTTATCTGTTCAGGCGGCAGAAAAAAGAACTACAACATACCTTCAAATTGTGACAGTTTGAAGGTATGTTGTACCAGTTTTTTTGTGACCAGTAGCGCCCTCGAAAACTGCACAGTTAAGTTGGTGGTACTGTACAAATGCTAAAAACCTGTCACTATCGGACTGCATAGGAGTAAAAGAGGCAGCAATGGTTTAAATCGCGATCCGTTTAGGTAAAAAATTAAAGAAAGCTTATCAACATGAAACTAGTAACTTATTAACACTATAGTCGATAAAATTTTCCTATTTTTTTGTTATATTATTAAACAAACACATGAACAATTAAGATAATTACGTTACGAGGGTAATTTAGAGCCAACTTTGCAATTGTAGGTAGGTATATAAACAAGAAAATTTTATGTATAAAAAGTAAATCCAATGAATTCATTGTAAAAATACGCCTAAGCTAAGGAATTATATAGCAATACCCTTTGACAATTGCAGTTCAACCCTGCGTTATAAAATAAGCCTTACTTTGCGGAAATATAGATTCAATTCCTTTTTTTTTATATTTATTTAAAAATTAATAAATCAAATTTTGCCTTGAGATTGATGTATGCGCATGGCACTGCACTGTCTACCTTTACAGTCCAAAATATATATTCACCAAATCGAAAGTGTATTTAGGACTATGAAAATAATGACTAATTTGTAAATGGAATTGTAAGTGTTACTGATATAGTTTTTGAGGTATTATTATAGCTACCCGATGGATAGAGCATCCTATCCCAATTACTTTTTCCTGAATACCTACTTTACTTAGAAAAACACTGTCACTTCTGCACACCCGACCCTCGTCTGATCTATACGAGTCCCCGAAGAGGGCCTAATTCGACGCGCGACACCGCCCGATTAAATTTTAATATTTGAAGCGAACGCGATACTTCGGAGACGATTGCGATGTGATGGGGCGAATTGTCTTCCTGTTTGCGTTCTCTTTTTATGCAGATTAAGGTGCGTTGTTTTGTTTGTAGTTCATTTTTGTAAATGGAAAGGTATTTTAACAGAACCTGTGTCAACCCTGGCGTGTTAGGTTTTTTTATTTGATTGCAAAGGAACAAACACGTAGCTCATCTGTTTTTAAGCGGGCTAATCTCTGCCTATAACAGATGCATTTGTCACAAGTGACGAATTGCACTGCGCCTTTCACCCTCAGACATACTGTTCATAAGTGTCATGTGACTATAATTTTACTGGCTCTCAAGGACTGCTATCGGAACACTGTAGGTGCTTGGCGAAAGATTTTCAAGGTACTGACTAATTGGGGAGGTAATGCTTCAAGGTATGCCACATTGGCCCCGTGGGGTACCAGGCTGTGGGTGTCGTAAGATACGATTAAAGGTAAAATACCTGAAGGTGGAAAGCAGCGCCTTCTAAGGAACTGATATCTTATACTGTGATCGCCTGCCAAGCGTGGGAGTTATGGCAAAACCCCCTTTAATGGGAGGGCTGTGTTCAGCAGTGGACAATCTGGCTGTGCATAAAAGTTACAGTGTCACCGTTCTCCTCCTGATAGACTTTTTATATCCAATTTTATTGGTATCACACCTTAACACTGTATTATTTGCACACTACTGCTTTGAGGCAGAATATCTGACACTGTGGTGGTAGCTATCAAGACGGACTCATGCTTGACATATATGTCCAACCGGTAAAATTCTCTGGTAGCTGGGCGCTCAACTCAATCTATAGTCGATATTATTACTTAGTTTCTATTCTCTCTATTTTTCTCTATATATGATTACAAGCATTATCGCATGCTGAATGAAAATCACATTTACAAATTATTAGAGCACAAGAATGCCTAAACCACTCGGCCACCTCAACTATACTCTTTCGACCCGAAACTTTGTGCTCCAATTGTATTACTTTAAACCTCATAGGGGACAGTGCGTGGTCATCCACTAGGCTACTAGACTTCATCTGATCGAAAGAAGTGCTTTTTTCTTTACTCCCAGTTACCAAATCGTTGCAGTAATATCATAAGTCTAAAAAGAGGAAATTAAAAACAGTACTTATATCCAAATTCAAAATATTTAAATGATTTCCATTATCATTTAAATATTTAAAGCGCTCGTAGCGAAGTTTACTTAGCTGTTCTTAACCGATCAGCAAAGTTAAGCAACGTCCGCCGCGATCATGACTGTGCTTAAACCCATTATAATCTTTACTCTATCATCGAAGTACAAGTATCAAAAATCGAAAAGCCGTAATAAATATTCAAATTTCAAACATGGCACGTATAAAAGCCGTTAACCAGCCAGCAATATTTCGCTTACGACTGGCAACACCGAAGAGTTGTTTACTACGGTCGGCGTTTACATCCCTAGGGAGGGGGCGACCTCTCAGGAAGGGGTGATTGGGATAGATTTACCGTTTTTCCAATTAGGCAAATAGCTGACCCATAGCTTCGTGTAGTTTGTTAGTTCCTGTTTACGGATTCTTTTCTTATTGTGGCAATATTAAAAAAACTTTATTCTTACGATCGTACATAATTTTGAAATTTGAGTCAATTTAAATTAAATAGTGACAATTATGATTACAACACTAGAAATAAACATAAAATATCTGTGCCCAGGTGTTAGATTACTGTATCAGCCGGATCGCCCACTGCTGAACATAGCCTCCCCTATTAAGGGGGTATTTGACATAATCCCCACGCTTGGCAGGCGGCTTGGGGATTGCAGTGTAAGATGGCAGTTCTTTAGAAGGCGCTGCTGCCCACCTTCCTGTATTTTTCCCTTAGTCGGCTCTTACGACACCCACGGGATGATATGGGGAGGTGCAATTCTAACCCGGCACCCCACGGGGAACCTGGTGTTAGATTAGAAATGACAAATAAAAGGACCTTCTTAGGTCATTGTGTGCAATTTTATAATAAAGTTCCTTAGGATATTACAACGCTCACAGAAGCAAAATTCAAATTGCACGTGAGTAACATTTTGATAAAGAAATTCTACTACACAGTTTGTAATTACTTAAACTACAAAATCGTTTGGATAATTCTGCCTCTGCCAAGCTATCGTCTGTCACCTATGTAATTTAAACAAATATTGTAATAATTTTATAATTTAGTTTGTAACATATTGTTAAAGGACTTTTAAAAGTAATGGCCGGGAGTTTTGCGCCCTTTCTACTGGAGCTCTCTTTAGCTACATTTTTGGCTGAACATGGTAGTACATACAATGTAGAATATTTCAAAATTAAAATTTGTAATTGACCTTCATAAGAGCGTCAAAGACGTCTAAATTGAATAAATGATTTTGATTTTGACTTTGAATAGGTCTGCAACTAATGCACTTCAATAATAATTACATATGTATATGTAGGTACTTTACTTATTACGTACGAGCGCAATTGGGTTTGGACGTTCCGTAAGCGGAGTTTTTATAAATTTGATTTCTAGGTTTGCGTTTTGACATTTGTTTTTATGTAAATAATTATAACTTAAGTCGAATTATCAAATAGATGCTCCCTATTATTCACTTCTATTATTTCGCTAAATCGTACAAAAATATTTTAGGTATTTAATCAAAACAATAATCAAATGTTAACATCCGTAACGCTTCAACGAAGCTAAAAAATTCCATATTCTACTGTCGCATACAGAAAAATGTGTAAGTATAGTGCTGTAAGAGAAAAAAATCGAGGACATTATTTTTTGTTAAAAAACTGAAAACGTTCTAGTCTATTATTGATCTTTGTGAAACCCCCTTTTTTAGTAAACACCCATAATGTGTATTTATTTCCAACCTTTTGTAGACTGTTCAACAAATATGACAGTATAGATTCCGAGCTGTTCCGTTATTTCAAAGAAGCAAAAGTTTCCGAATCAGTGCGGCTGCTCTATTCAATCAAACGTCATGGAAATATCGCAAAATACAGGAATTGCTATCATCAATGGATCGGAAAGTAATTGAAAACGCATTTTATTAGCCTTTTGATCACCTTTCCAGATATCTTTGGTAAAAAAAATTGGCCGATTGAGAGTTAAGAACTGAATATAGACTTCCCAACCCGTGAAAAAAAAACAATTAGTAGATTTTTTTTTAAATCTTTCTACTTTTGGTTTCTGGTACATAAAATTATGCCTATATTGTTTTAGAATTGTATTCCGAAATTGTTTTAGATTTTGATACTCCGTAACATAAATTGTCTAAAATATTTTTAATAACACAAAATAATTATATATGTGCTCTGTTCAATGACTTCTAGACATTGCAGCAAACATGCCAAGACGTAAAAATCTATTTATTATTCGGCTACCATTTTTTATTTTACATAACTAACGTAAGTGATAGTTTCGAAGATGTTGTTTAGGCTAATTTAGAATTACTGGTTCTCAAGGAACACGCCTATAGGTATTTGGCCAAAGATATTCTACCAGACAGGCATTCTCAAAATGCCCTACCACCATGCCATAACAATTGCCATCCTAAGACAACAACCGGGACCGACGGTTTAAGAGGAATGTTCTCAAAAGGCTTAGATCATCGGTATATAGTAATGCCACTAGGTCACCCATCTAAGTCATAGCTGCAGCGGAAGTTGCTTAACTTATCTGATCGGAGAACGGCTAAGGAAACTACGCTTCGAGCACTTCAAAATTCCACCTCTTGTATTAGTGCCCCAAGAAAACATTGAAATTAAATTTCCAGTCCAATACGTGTTTGAGTCAACGTTCTACATAAAAATATCTTTACTTCAAGTTAGGAAGTCATTCTGTCAAAGATCTAGTAACCCCTGGCATACGGAGCGATAGACAGGTTATGGAGTCTCATTAATAGGGAAGGTATTTCTCGTGGGTACAAACAACTTTTTGATGCCTGCAGTATTCTTCATTCTATGACGTCATTGTCATCTTCAGCCATATAAGCGTACGTTACATTGCAACAAAGTATGTCGTTCCCAAGGACATACAAAACAAGCAAAATGGCCTTTTTCCCCAAAAACCACAAGCTTACATCAGTTTCGCATGCGATGCGCAGACAAAATAAAACGTATCCTGCAGGCGTAAAACGGGTAGCCAGCAATCATTGCATTTGGTCGCCAATACTGCGAATGAAGAGTTTTGATCCACACATTGATCTATAGTGTGTTGTAAACATGGGTAAATATTAACATTATTATTATTTATTATATTAACATTTTAAACATATTTTAAATTTAGGAACATGTTGTCCCCATGGTTATGCGACTTAAGCGGCTTATTAGAGGAATTATTTGCCTATAACCCTACATGAACTATTTCTTAATATCGATTTTTCACAAATATACGCTAAAAGAGTATAACGATTATGATGAGGTATGGTATGACGAGGCAGGTGGTGATGAAGTATTCCCATATATTTTGGGTGGTACAACATAGTTTGTGTCACAACACAATATACGGCACAAGAACGCTCGAGAAGGTTTTGGGTTCGTTTTTATGACTTGCCTGATTTTAACCAGCCTTAAAATGCTTATGTTCACAATAGATACCTAAGCATACATAATGTACTGATAATAATTACTATAATAATTAATATGATATATTAAATAATGTACTACTACTGATAATAATTTTGTCAAATCCAGGTCTTAGTCATCATTTGGCGTTTGTGCATCCTTATCGGATGTTAAGCAGCGCAGTTTTAGAATTTTCATGTGTCGCATTTTCCCTTGAGAATTTGAATTGGCAAATCGGAATCCATAGCGGCGACTAGCAACGAAGGTGCTCAGATTTTTGTTTATTTTGCCAATCCAAGTAGGTTTAGGTTTTCTGAAACAACAAAAACCGAGTTTAGGTAGGTACTATTGTGAACTTTTACTCTTAAAAATATATTTTTAAAAGGTTTCTTACGATATTACTTCATCAATTATGAACACGATTTATTGAAAAACTTGAATTGACTTTGATGATTCTCTTTTTTACTATGTCATACTTTAGAGGTGGTCCCATTTCATCCCAGAGTAGCGGTTTGAATCAGCGGAATACTAAAGTTAGAAGATAGTTTACTTTTTATAAAAATAAATTTATTTTGAGAGGACCTGCATCTATTATTCATAAAACGGGTACGATATTACTTATTTGGCTGACTGAGGTGCAAATCATAATGCAAATCTAGATAAACTTCTCGAGAAAAACTGCTACAAAATTATTTTTATTTTTCCAGTGACATTTGGATCAAGTATCAAAATTTTACACCTCTCAGTACCTCAAATTCGTTTACAAGTAACCAAAATAATGCCAGCATCCGATATAATGGCTGTTTATTGAAATTCGGCGATTATTTTAATAGGACATCCGGTGCCGAATGCCTATACAGAGATCAGGCTAATGGCAACATCCAACTTAGAATAATAACTCTGGATATCGATACTAAATTAACGGTTTAGACCAATCTGGCATCTAATTACACGCATATAAATGCTAATTTCGTATGCTAATTCGCAGGTGTGTGATGCCTTTGTTGCTACTTGTGCAATACTTACAAAGTAACTAGTGTTTTGTCTGTGGCAATGCTGACTTTCCTTCGTTAAAGGAACACAAAGGTATTGTTTTGCATGCATTAGGTGGAAGAAAGAGCGGCTTTATCACGCAACTCTCTTAATTGGAGAGGTAAATACACACTTACGGCATGAGACTGATGTGCAATGCCTCAAACTGTAGAACACAGCAACGGTATAATTTTTAAGTATACCTGCATATATTTTGTTAAATTTGTGTCAGTCTACATTTCTATTTTCCCTCACAGTTGAAGGGATTTAAGGTAACGTACAAAAGTTATCAAAAATACTACTAGTTTTTACACATTTATTTCGGGGAGTTAGTCTGGAGTTAAATTGTATATTTGTATATATATTAGTATATTATATATATTTAGTATATTCTATTTTTTACAATTTAATTTTAGACTTTGACCGAAGGTGGAAATTGTACCCAGTACCACGAGAATCCCATGGATATACTGGGTTCTATCCCCGGTATATAATTTTGACATATATAGACATTTCCAGTACTATTCACTCCTGACTGAGACTCTATCTGGTAATATGTTCGGCCCTTATTCTGTATTATATCAATCGGATCGTGCACTGCTGATCCTCCCCCATTAAGGGGGTTACCGTAATTACCATGCTTGACAGGCGTCCTTCGTATTGCCGTAGCAGTTCTTCAGAAGGCGCCGCTGCCCACACTCTGGTATTTTTCATTTTGTTGCGTCTTGCGAACCCATAGGATGATATGGGGGGAGTGTAAAAGGAGTATAAAATGGGGCTAAAACATAACTACTAATTATTCTAGTAGTTTAGGCGACATAAGGATTATTACTTTATTTTATTCATTTATGCACAAGACAGTAAACAATCAAGTTAGAATTAGGAAAATAAATTAAAAAATAATACACCTAATATCTTTTTGTCCAAATTTCACAAAATTCAATGGAGTGTAATGTGTACATATAAAGGCATATTTTACGTGTGTACGTCCCCGAAGGAGTAGGAAGAGTTTTCTGAATACCCACGTTTCGCTAAATATGTTTAAACATGAAATGGTATGTAATCTTTATATTTAGAAAAGAAATTCTCACCATTCCAATCTTGGTTTCAAAGTAGCTCACCTCAGCGTCCAGAGAATTCCCAAAATCCCAAGACGCCGAAATCCCCTGCTTGAGGGCATCCCAGACCCTTTGTCTTTTAATTTGACACACTGTCGCTTAGAATATCTATAAAAATAGTTCCACGAATTGCTAATTCTATATATTCCAAACTAAGTTCTTATCAATATTAATCCTATTCTATCGTTTTACTTTTTTTTTCAGGTTTTCTCTCGACATAAAATAGATATTTGAAAAACTAGGTGATAATAATTGATGTGATTTTATAATAACCATTCGATCATTGATGTCTATCAAATGAAACCTTTGCAAGATAATGGTAAGTCATATTGTTAAATGAATCGATAACCGATGAGAAATAAATAGGTAGTTATAATATATACCAAGAAAGACTAACAATCGGCCAACCATTTTTCAAAAAATTCCACACGAACACGTTACAAAAATCAATTAGTCTCTCTTGCGTTGGATCCCTCCAAGGATTTACCGGCAACACACATAGAACCACACCAACCAACCAAGCACGTTTCTCAAAATCTACTTTCAATTCATGTTTTAGGGGCGTGTACAGCTGTTTTTATAACAAACCCCGTTTCAATATCCAATCCGAGAATCAAACCTAAGGTCAAGAAATTGTAAATCTTTCATGGCTTCAATTAAAACACAAATCGTCGTTTTCACCGAAGAAGTGACAGAAGTGTCTTAAGTATATTTTTTCACATCACCTCGTAGAAAAGACTATATGACTTCACAAGTTGTGTTCCTGTTTCTAGTTCGGAGGATTAGCTAGTCAATCTTAAGAGCAGTGTGTCCCACATGCAACCCTCCACCGCGTATGTGTCACACGTCATTTGGATTGTCGCATTTCATCACGCGTGCCGAAGGGGGCAGTTCTGGTGCGACCTTCTTGTACAGAACTATTGTCCTTTACTGTAACGATGTTTGATAGCTGGTTACCGGGGAAAAGGTACTTGAAGGAATTATTATTATGTGAAATATTTATTTAGGTATGCCACTTTTTTATGGCATGGGAGGGTAAACGAGCAGCCGTCTCACTAGGATCACCATCGTCCACAGATCAGTGATTTTGAAGCAGTGATGGCTCAGTAGCATTGGCAGCTGCTCCATGGTTCAATCCCGCCTCGGCCTTCAGCTTCACCCCATGGTGGAAAGGCATTATGTGAATGCCCGCCTGGCTAGCGACAACCCTCAAGTAGAAAATCTGTCACCAAGCACCTAACGGTGTGTTCCGGCAGCTGTCCTGAGAGCCAGTAATTCTAGGTTGAGCCTATTAACACCTTCGACCACATCTTCACTATCCATTGGGTGAGATTGTGGTATAAAGGCTTACTTATTAGCAAAAAATAAACTATTAAACCAGAGGTCTCCAGCATCCGTTGCCGATCTTTGAAAAGGGATATAGGCTCTCTTCTTGAAGGCTCCTATGTCTGCTTTTAGGTGCTTCGTACCGAAAGGACAAACCGAAGCGCTGTTTTATATCTTTCTGCCGTCCGTATATCACGGATCTCTAGCTCGTAAGCACGCTTAGCTTATTATAGGAACAAGACCAGTGCTGGCTGCTGGACCACACCATTTTTTTTCTTGTGAATTAAGTCAATACAAAACACAGGATTCCATAAAATACCTCCAAAACAGTCAAACATATTAAAAACTACGGGATCATGTACAACAGATAGACGCTCTAGCAATAAAATATAAATAAGTGTAAACATTTTTATTTCTAGCCCAATACGACAGTTTCCTTAAAACCTTCTTATATGATGAGATAAGGCAGATTGAATTAAAGGTCACCTGTATGCCAAAAAAATAACAATAACTTTTCGATGTAAAACATGACACTGGCAAATGCACAAGACGTGCGAAAAAATACTCAGCTAAGGGAAAAAAAAAAAGATGCTTCAAAAGAAAGAGGTTAAAACCGATAAGTTTTTAATGCAATTATATATGTGTATGTTAATTATGGTATATACTCAATCTTTACCACTGTGTTGGGATTTTGGAATAGATCAAGGTAATTTTTCTTAAACTATTTCCCCGCACGTTAGTTACGACTAAACTCACTCCAATTGACCCCGAGATGGCCATTTGCAATAGCCCATTATTTTTTTCCTTCCCATAAAGGTTATGGTAATGCCCGATGGGGTTGTGAGACTTACGACGGGGGTTGAACACGACAGATGTTATCATGCATTCTCGCACTTTAAGTATATTGCAATGTGAGGGAATGTATAAGCTGTGGTTTGATGTGGGTTTAATACTACCGCTCTCTCACTATCCCATTGGATCGTCTTTATGGAAAACAATTAAACAATTTTTGAAGCAGTGATGGCTCAGTGGCATTGGCTATGGACTGCCGTGCCGCTGGCCTATGGTTTAAATCCCGCTGCGGGCTTGAGCTTCACCGCATCACGACCACCTTCAAGAAGAAAATCTGTAGCCGAGCACCTGACGGTGTGTTCCGGCAGCAGTCCTTGAGAGCCAGTGAAATTACAGGCACATGAAACTTAACAACTATGTCTCAAGGTGACGGGTGAAGTGCAATTCGTAACTTGTGACGAAATGCATCTGTAGGCAGAGGTTAGGCCGCTTAACATGAGGTGGGCCTCTTGCTTGATCAGTCAGAATAACGTAAAAAAAAAACTCGAAAATATAAACCTATATAATTACGACATGTTACTTGTAATTCCACTTAAGACTAGTGTCTCGTAGCTCCAATAAAACGTAGTAGTTTTTTCCATACAAACGTAGTTTCGTCATATTTTAAATACCAAGTGTTCAAACTCGTTGAAATTAATTATACACGTCCTTGAACCTAAAATTTTTGCTTTGGTATCGTAGATTTTCCTTTTATTATTTATTTTATCTCTAACTGTGAAAGTAAGAAAATTTTTGAAAACACATAATTTGAATTTGACGGAAAACTTACAAACCAGAAGCAAGGATATGCATGCAATTTCCACTAGTTAAACACTTGGTTTATACAAAATAATGAAACTGCTTTTGTATGGAAAGCGTGGCGTCTTCATAGACGCCTTCAATATTTGGCATATAATTGACTGGTTCATCGCAAGTTTGGGGGGTAAGCAGAAGTTTATAACCAAACAAAATTCTGAAGATTTTTTCGGTAACATTTATTTGCTGACGTAATCTAAAAGATGGATTCGAGTGTAACTTCAGCATATTTTTTTTTAATTTCTGATAGGCTAACCTAAGACTTCTATCAACTAATGCTGAGTGATGGTGCGGTCGAAGATTTAGTTCAGGCTAATCTAGACTGGCTGTCAACTTCAGATACCCGAACACGCATCCGTTAGGTGCTTATACCAACAGCAACTTTAATAAAAAATAATGAAACTGAGTGTCGAGGCTATTGGAATCTATAAAGCATTGTTCCATATTCCAATAATTACTGATATACCTAATTTATGCCTAGATAATCTGTGGTAAAAATAAGTGACGAAGAATAATCTTCTTCATGTCTTACCTGGGCACCTAATAATATGTGGAAGAGAAAATAATAATATAAAACGCAGACTGACATATTGCTTTATTAAATTAATTTAATATTTTACCTATGCACTTTGTAACAGTGGCCACTATTAACCGTTTTGCTTAAATGCTCTTGAATTTTCAAAATTATCAGCCCTTAGCCCCTTTGTGATCGTTAACTTATGTAAAAACAAATCACTACAAAAGACGTATATATATAGCATTAAAGACCATCCGATCCATAATCCTATAAACGACACTACAGCTACTACAACGAAAGCATTTAGGCAACTTAAAACCATTCCAGGTCTATAGGCAGTCCAATGCTCCAGCACACTACCAGTTGGCAGCGTGCCCAGTATGCTGGCAGCATTGCCCCGTTGAATTGCAATGCTTATTTGTTGGGCGAAATAAGTGCCAACATTTCAACCACGCGTCGCTTTGACCCAGCATTCTGATAAGTTTTTGAAATTCGATGAGCTCCCGGCCCCCACGGACCCAATGTCACACCAATCGGCTCAAATATTTAAACCACCATCGATTAGCATACTTGTGGCGCTTGAGTCGCTCCGCTGAAGCGGTCTGTTTTTTTTTATGCCTGATAGGTAAGCCTTTGACCACTATCTCACCTGGCGGCAGGCGGGCGTTCGCAAAATACCCTACCACCATGCTATAAAGACTGCCATCCTAAGAAGACAACCGGGACTGAGGGCTTAACGTGCACTCCGAAGCACGGAAGCTCTCAGTAGTAATGTCACTAGCGGTCACCCATCCAAGTCATGGCCGTGGCGGACGTTGCTTAACATTGCTGATCGATTAAGAACAGCTAAGCAAACTTCGCTACGAGCGCTTCAACTTGTTTGGACGTCTCAGCCAGCACCTTCTGGGTATTAATCGTAGCGTGATGGCTTTGTTTTGCTTTATAAGAAAATGATTATATACGAATCATTACCACCCTGCAATACTCAAGGCTGGCTAGGTGAGCACCACAAGTATTGTGCGAACTTATCTCTTGCATAATGGATACGCCCTGATAGGTTTCCGTAAGTGATTGATAGGGGCCGTCTTGTGGGGTCATTCACGCTGATAACATTGCTTTAGACACTGAAAAATAAATGTTTATAGCATGAGAGTGATTTCTTTTTAAATTGTGTAGATTACCTGTGATATAGAAGACCTTTGCTCACATTGTCACCTGATGGTAATTTATGCGGTGTGGTGTTAAAATATTTGTACTAGAATTAGTGAACTTAGCAATATTTTAATCCTACTGCAATCTAGGATCATTATCGTAAATATTGGAGACGGAATGAACTTTCGGTATGCTCTTTTTTAAGCTGATAGGCAGATGACCACACCCGATGTTAAGTGACAAGGCATTATTTGATAGTGTTCACGCTAATCTAGAATTACTAGCTCTCAAGGACAGCTACTGGGGTGCACAAGTAGGTGTTTCATAACAGACTATCTACTTGGGTGTGGTAGCTAGCCAGGCGGGCTTTCGATTTATGCAAGGTGTTAACATTCATATTACTTTTAATTTAGATGGTCATCACGCACGTCTTTAAAACGCACGAATGTGCGTTTTAAAGAATCTACTTAATATTCTATTTTTTATTCCAAACACAGTAGCCCAACCATTTCCTGTGTTACCTTGAGACGTCTTCATTACTGTTAATTGGTTATAGATGCTGGTTTATGCCACATAAGTCCATACGAAAACAAGAAATAATGGAATGGTATTCCTCCGTTGGTCGTGTAACGTATAAGCTTCACTTTAGCTTCTCGAGGTCCGGGGTTCCATACCCAGGTCAGACAATTATAATTGTCTATTGTCTCTAAATAGTAGGTATATAATTAATCTATATATATTTTTGTCGCAATGAGTAACTGATAACTTTTTCCGATAGATGACAATATTCTCAGCCGCTATTATTTGACACCCCCAGCCCCTCTGGAGTATAAATGCATGATGATATGATATAATGCTCATGCACAATTATTTTTTCATTAATGCACGCAAATGTCACCTGATGCGACCTTGGTATATATCAACTATTTCCCTCACATTTTTTTATATAAATGTGGGTTTTGACCATTAATTAATTTGAGAGTAAATGATGAAGCAGTTGAAGATGTTACTCAGGCTAGTCTAGAATTACAGCCTCTCAAGATCTACTGCCAAAACACACTGCTGAGTGATTGGCGACATATTTTCTACGTAAGTGTGGTAGCTAGCGATTCTCAAAAAGTTCTACCACACTGCAAAATTATGTTCATAAACTCTTTTTCCATAAAATATAACTATTTAAAATCTTTTGCTTTAATTTGTCTCTCTGACTGGTTATTACTTCCTTGCGCCTAAAATACTGTACCAATTCCGATAATTTTTGCCGCACATGTAATATGTAGCCTAAAAATAAATATAATCCGCGATATAAACTTATCCTACTGAACCAATCACGTGATAAAACAAACATAGCAGTATCTAATGCAGTTGCCTAATCGAGAAAACTATAATCCGGACAAAACTACATCTCCATTAAAATATATCAGTAGTCATACGATGACGGATCGCCAATGTATTGTTGTGCTAATGTTGCCAGCTACCAAGCGGCCGGTGTTGCCAGCGGAAAGTTTTTAATGTGCCCACGTCATTCGCCCACCCCTGGGAGTGACGAGATTCCGAATGATATATTTGTGTTCCGAACTTTGGATACATAAATCAATAAGTTATGATGGCAAAACAATGTTTACGCTTTTGCTTGAATAATAGTTGCCATGCTTATGATATAATTGACGATTATAATTTACATACAAATAAAAGTTGTCATCTTCGTTGATATATGTTAAAAAAAATCTATGAAGTGACTGTACTGTACTGTAACAGCCGACTCGTCCACTGCTGAACACAGCCTCCCCTATTACAGGGGTATTTGCCTTAATCCCCACGCTTGGCAGGCGGCTTGGGGATCGCAGTGTAAGTTGGCAGGTCTTTAGAAGGCGGTGCAGCTCATCTTCCAGAATTTTTCCCTTAGTCGCCTCTTACGACACCCACTGGATAATATGGGGAGGTGCAATTGTAACCCGGCACCCCACGGGGGATGAAGTGACTACTTCTTAGAATTTCTTATACATATGGAACAGTGGCCAGTAGATTAAAAGTTAAAGTCAAAACCATTTATTAAATTTTAGCGTCAACAACGCTCTTATGTATGCCAATTACAAAATTTTACTATAGAAATATTATACTATTGCGGTTAGCACAAAAATCATAATAACAAAAATAATACGGGCGCGATATACATCAGGGTTATTGGTAAAATGTTAACAAACTCTTAGGGTTGACTTTTGCTAGTCCAAACAAACATTTTGAGTTTTTTTTATGTGTGTTTGACGGAATAACCACTAGGACCACCTGATGTTAAAAGTCTCTTGTGCCTGTAATTTAATATTTCATACTTTTTATTACTTTGCTCGATGTGCGCCGCGCTCCCTTTGAATAGTTTTTTGAATACTTTCAAAAACTATTCAAAGGGAGCGCGGCGCGGTACGTCCATACAAATAAAAAAAACAAACAAATCTATAGAATAAAGTAGATAACTTTATATATATATTAGGTCCTTACATATGAAATTGGCGTTTTTCGTACTGGCCACTTTAATCACGAATTTCTCCTCTTTGGTAAGGAATTCCAAATTCAAATTTGTACAGCTATAGACTCATGTATTTGTGCTTCGATGATCGTCATTCATTTGTTTTTTTTCTTCTGTTTTTTTCTGTTTGCGTCACTCATTTTACAAAATGGAAAACCTTAAATATCGCATTATTTACGAGTACGAGTTCCGCCGTGGCACTAGTGCTGCGGAAACAACTCGAAGGGTGAATGATGTGTATGGCGGTCGTGTTGCAAAAGAAAACACAGTTCGTTTTTGGTTCCAACGTTTTCGTTCTGGAAATTTCGACCTGCAGAACAAGCCCCGTGGACGGCCTGAGACTCAAGTTGATAATGAAGAGTTGAAGGCTATTGTGGAAGCGGATCCATCGCAAACCACGTCCGAGTTAGCTGCAGGCTGCAATGTTAGTGATAAAACTGTTTTAATTCACTTGAAGCAAATTGGGAAGATTAAAAAGCTTGAAAGGTGGGTACCTCACGAATTGACTGAAACAAACCGGCAAACGCGCGTCGACTGCTGCGTTACATTACTAAACCGGCACAATAATGAAGGTATTTTAAACCGAATCATTACCTGTGACGAAAAATGGGTTCTTTACGATAATCGGAAGCGCTCAGCGCAATGGTTAGATCCTGGCCAGCCAGCCAAATCCTTTTTTTTTTTTTTTTTTTTTTAACGTGTGAAAAATGCCTTTAAGCATTCCCGTCCACCCCGGGGATGGTGGCCGGAATATGTCGGGCTCGACACCAACTACTCCCACAGCAGCAAGTGCCCCTACCGACTAAATAACACACGGTGTTCCATCTCTACCGCTTCTCGGCGGGATCGCAGGGTCGCTTTAGCACTCAACCACGAACCCGCCACGGTTGTCCGTTGCCGGACCCCTCCTGGGGTGCTACCCCTCACGACGCACCAGAACACATGGCACGTCGCTACCACCCGGGGACCAAGCCCGCAAATGGGCGTCAGACGACCCCGCTTCCGACGCCCTAGGTCCCCCTGCGACGGGTCAGATGAGTAGCCCCGTCACCTGCTACTTCGGCCGCAGAGGATAGGGAGAGCGGCGCCTCGCTATACCAACACTCCTCCCCTGCGGCCCCTCCGCGTCCGCCATCCAACGGTGGCGGCCCCGCCGTGGCCACGGAAGGTAGGGAGAGCGGCGCACCGTGATACCGGCACTCCTCTCCCGCCGTGGCCCCTCACCGTCAGCTGTGGTGTCACCCATACAACACCACAGCCCGCCTCAGATGCGGTGCTGCCCAGCCAGCCAAATCCTGCCCCAAGCGAAAATTAACCCCAAAAAAAAGTTACTTGTAAGCGTTTGGTGGACTAGTGCCGGTATTGTTCATTACAGTTTTTTCAAATCTGGCCAGACTATTACGGCTGATGTCTATTGTCAGGAATTGCAAACCATGATGGAAAAGCTAGCGGCTAAACAACCTAGGCTGGTCAATCGCTCCACGCCACTGCTGCTTCACGACAACGCTAGACCACACACTGCGCTACAGACGGCTACTAAATTAGAAGAGCTTCAATTGGAAAGTCTAAGACATCCTCCGTACTCCCCGGACCTTGCTCCAACAGATTACCATTTTTTTCGAAATTTGGATAACTTCTTGCAAGGGAAAAAATTCAACTCCGATGGGGCAGTCCAAATCGCCTTCAAACATTTTATTGATTCCCGTCCGACTGGTTTTTTTAGTAAAGGGATCAATGAACTACCTATGAGATGGCAAAAGTGCATAGAAAATAATGGTTCATACTTTGATTAATTAAATATATTATATTAAAAAATATTCGACTTTTTGTTCCTCCCATACAAAACGCCAATTTCATATGTAAGGACCTAATATATATATATCGTATTCATAAAATCCTAGTTTGGAAAAACTGACCCGAAGTTAAGATCGTCGCCTATTTGTAACATCTTACACTAAGTGGAAGACTTTGGTGCTACTTTAAAAATCGAACATAAAACTTATATAAGATAACCTAAAAGCAACTACTTAATTACCTCAGAAACCAAGTCAATTTCTACACCATTCCAAGATATTTGGTATCTCCAAGCATACACTCGTCACCCTACAGTGCGTCCTGCAATGATGAATGATCTGCCAATGTCACCGAGGGGACGCGATACCGAAAACATTCGGATCGGGAAATATCTGGAAAATGCGGAAATTAACGCGCCTTTCGCCTCGTTAACTAAACCGGTGACATGTGTTTATTTGCACCAACGATTTTGCACAATAATAATAAGAAACAGATTTTAGAAGATGGGTCATAAGTATAATAATAAGGGCCTATGTATCGCAGCTACGGTGCTTAGTGTTCATTTCTACTCTTTGTTGTCAATCAGGTAACGATATCAATCAACTAAAAGTACACATAATAAAATTAAGCAAAGCGATATAGTTGGGACCTAAGCATATACAATGCAGATTCTCTTATGAAATGCTGCCCTGACAATCATTCTGCACTAATCCATGCTTTCCAGCTGACGTTTCATTTCACCTCCTAAGCTCGGAAAAATTGTTTTATCGCTCGAAATCTGCATACAAGTGCTTTTTTACACCAATATGAAAAGTTTTTAAAATTAAATCCTTAATAACAACTCCGCTAAAAAAGTATTCTCGTATCAATCGCATAATAAAAATTGCCGCCAAATGAAATACACAATTTTTCACGCAAAATGCTATGTGCAAGGAAATTTTGTTTTGCTAGATTAAATTTACATTAAAATGTAAAATAGGTACTCCAATTTGTTTACAACGTGTGCTCTTGCGGCCTTGTCAGGATCCAAACATGAAATCTGAACTAGAGAGCAAAAATAAACACAAACAAATATAAAAAAAAACTGGACTTATGCGGACCAAGAGTGTTAAGATTCCAGATTGCCCAGATGGGTATGTTGTGCAGTTTCTTCCACCTGGACAACCTGCTTTTTGAATCTCAACTCGCCGGCCGTTCGCCGGGCTCAAGTAGCAATAAAAATACAATTAGTAAAACTTACAGTAGTTTTTTCTTCTGGGTCGTTCGTCGACGACTCCAGCCCTAGCGCTTACCTAACAATTCAGTTTTGGCCAACAAAGAATAATTGAGGATTTACTCACGCTTAGGGTATGACGAGAGAGGGATTCTTCACGATCCCGACGTCGCCAAACAATAATCCGGGCACCAACACAAATTTTCAGAGTTCAACGTTCAACGACACACACGCGAGGGTCCAAACAGGCGGTTTTTCAAAAAGACAAACACAATTACATTAAACACCGCTGACCCAAAATCGATTCTCAAATTTTCAAACCATAGACAAAGTGACAATGCAAACTTCTAGTCTTTTCACTCAAAATTGTCCATAGACTCAAAGTAGACGACTACCTAGGGAGCGTTCAGAAACTTGCCGCTAAGTTGATCGGTCCGAACAAAGAGCATACAATTTCTTATGAACTACACTTTGTACATGTTGCAATAAGCTATAGGTCGACCAAAAGCGTCTAATAGGTATGTGTTTTTTTTGTCTCTTTTAATGTTTTACTATCATATCGTATCAATCTTTCTGTAAGTATATATCTCTGTAGTATGTAACACCCGCAGAACCCTTCTAATCCACAAAAATGGCTTCTGCATCCAAATTGAATAACAATAGATAAATTGACACCCACCGCTACAAACAAACGAGACCGCATGCAAAAACAGATTCCCAAAGTCAATTTCCAAATTGCCCGACGACTATAAAGTCAACCCCCTTAATCCAATCACACCCCGTCCTTGTCAACGTTTTGTTTCCTCTTTTGCTTAACCCACCACAATAACAAGAACCACATAACCACTAACAACCAGAAAGTATCATTCTAAATACAACAACCAAGAGCGGTCAAGCTAAATTGGTCGCGGAGGATAAAGGAATCAACAGCGCCACCAAAAAGGCCGAAATCGTATCACAAAAAAAGAACACACGAAGAAAATAATCCATTAGTTGCGTGCCGCGCAAATGCTTCGGTCGTTAAGGGGATACAACACGCGAAAAAGATCAAAAAGGATTCGTATTTCGAACACGGGGATTGTATTATTTCGTCCAGTCAAAGCCGGGCGTACGGGATTTAAAATGTACTTAAATTCAATTCCTATTTCAGTTCCGTTTTTGAAATGTTTTTCTTTTTAATTTTCATTCGGGTCCATGTCGAGCTTGTTTTCGGCCATTCATAGTTAACGTGAGTGATCTTTTGTAGGGGCTCTCTGTGAAATTGGAGAGGGCAGTGTTTTTGCTTTTTTGTGAGATCAAAATTAGCTTTCTGTCGCATTTGTATACAAAATTCTTTTATACGCTTTTGCAGACCTCTTTTATAGATGTTTGCAACTTTAATACAATCTAGAAAATAGTCCTTCAGTTGCCTGTATCTACGTTACTCTAGGTGGAAATATATCCGTAGCTTTTCCGTGGTTTATTCAAGTCACACGTTCAAAAACTTTTATCGGCGCTTACCTATCTGATTCAAAAAGCAATTCTCACAAGTCAAAGCTATCGAATACTTTAAAATCCACTGGAGACGTGACCCCTCGTTTTGGGGTGAAATGTGGCCTCACAGGGGCTCGTGACATACATTCTAATAGTTTTATTGGGGGAAGTTTACTTAGGGAACTTACAAGAGCCACTTACAAAATAAGAATTGGCGGGGAACTTAGAAATGATGCCACTTTCGAACTGTGTGGGTTGATTTCGTATTTTAAACAAAAATATGGGAAAGTTTTATTTATTTTGAAGACTTGCGCTTGCCTGTCTTTCTGAACGATCAAATAGGTTAAACAAAAGGATGGGTGACCGGTACTAACATTTAATACTGCGTGTTTCCGTGCTACGGAGAGCACGTTAAGCCATCGGTCCCGGTCGATATCTTATGGGACAGGAGTCGTATGTTATGGAAAATCCGACACTTTACATGGATGTTTTGCCAATGCTCACTAACCCCATCAATGAGTAAATCTATCGCCAATCACTTATCGGTAAGCTTTAACAGCTGTATCCGAATGCCAGCTTCTATTATCATTATCACTCATCAGCAAATCAGGTATATTTACATACTTTATTGTTATAATCTTAGAGGTTACCTTATGATTATTTAATAGATGAGATTAAATAGGCCTTGCTTTTGTTATTGTGACACTATAGAAAGTGCTCATATGATTGGCCATCCTTGATATCCATAGACTAACATACGATAAGACTAAGACTTTCTTGAGATATAATTTGTTGACGCGCGAAAACTTAAAGACTCTCGAGTACCCCTTGAACTTGTTGAACACGATGCCTAATCTACCAAAAAACCATCCAAAAACATCACTTAAAGAATTTCCCCTCGAACGGAACCGGAAAAATCCGGTTTTCAATTGAATTTCATGTCAGAGGGACGTGTCCTTACGGTAGATTAGCCACCGCCGGTCAAGATGTGTACTTGTCCGATTTCTGTTGGACAACCGTGAGGCGTGTGTGGATTGATAGCCCTTTTTGGAACGGTAAGTGTTGAGCAAAATATCGTCGGTATATATAGTATGACAACAATGTATTTACAACTGTCTTCCGTTGTTTTTTATGAGATACAGGAGGGCATAAGAGTCTGTTATGGCATAATTACTAGCTCTCAAGGACAACTGCCGGATTTTTGACGTTACGACATATTTACTACATGAGGGTGGTAGCTAGCCAGGCGGGCATTCGCAAAATTTGCTACCACAATGCTGCAACGACTGCCATTCTAAGGCAACAACTGGGACCAACAGCTTAAGGTGCCCTCCGAAGCACGGAAGTGCTCAGTAGTAATGCCACTAGTGGTCACCCATCCAACTCATAACTGCAGCGAACGTTGCTTAACTTCGCTAATCGGTTAAGAACGGCTAAGCCAACTTCGCCACGAGCTCTTCAATAGCATATAATGCCTAAAATCATCAAGCCGCCCTGTTGTGTCTTCAGCAACTTCCTACTGACGTCGATATGAGTAGTGGAATGCTGCTCATTCGCCGCAATAACCGTATTATTTTATCCAGCCAGCCATCCAAAAGGATGATATTGTACAACCCTTAAACTATACTTTTGAAGCAATGATGGCCAAGCGGTAATAGCTTTGGACTGCCGTGCGGCAGGTCCCTGGTTCGATCCCCACCGCCGACTTGAGCTTCACCGCATGGTGGAAGGGCACTTTGCGATTGCCCGCCTGGCTACCTACCACCCTCAAGTAGAACATCGCAAAAAAATCTCAGTCGCCAAGCACCTAACGCTGTGTTCCGGCAGGAGTCCTTGAGAGCAAGTGGCCTCGAGCTTGCTCCGTCACAATAACATAAAAAAAAACATATTTTTAAACCGGGTTCTGTCAACATAATATATATAAGAGCACAAAAATAACAAAGAACTTTTATACAGGTATATGAATATTATTAAATTAAAGACGAAATATTCAACACCAACATTAATTTGACAAAAATTGTTCATAAATTCATTAGAACGTAACAACGATAACGCTTTATGGATTCAACAAATTGCTATAAATTTGACTTTGTGTCTTCTTTATTAAAAATACTGAAATATGAATGACCAAAATATTTTGAGTTCTTAGTTGACTTCAAGCAGAAATAAACTATAAACTGGTGCGTAATAAGGTTTAGTTTGCATTGTGGTTTTGTGGATATGGGTGAAAAGTTTCGGCGGTAAATAGAGTAGGGTAAACAGCACAGTTGTGTATCACGCCGTGTCTAAGGATTCATCATCGCGATAGGAGGTCGTGCTTCCCGTGGCTTCCCGCAGGAGCGTACTTCTAATATTCAATATTCAGACACCTTACCCCAATGGGTGTTCGCTTTAAGGTTAACTTATTCATTCCCATCAGTTTTTTAATAAGGATAGATAGATAGATAGATAGATATAGTAAATTCTGCGACAAGTGCGAAGTTGTTTATTACAATCGAGACGATCGAGGTTTTAGACGGGCCTAAATGGAGTAGAGAATGTAATAAACAACGCGCACGAGTTTCATACGACGTTTTTGAACACACTTGCGTGGAACGACATTAAGAAAAAATAACGATCCGAATACATTTTCTTGATCTTTTTGATAGCAATATTAATCTGATTAAGAAGGTTTATAATTAAACCTTCTAAAGTTCTACCTCAGAAGGTAAAACACTGTTTGGTTTGTTTTTATATGAAAAACGAACGAAACAAATTACAATCTCCTTGGTGAGAAGTGTGGAAACGTTTTTTTTTTTCTATAAAAAACACTAGTACGGTAAAGTAAAAAAAGCACGAGTGCGTAATAGACTATATTATGACATTAAAATCGGTGCATTTAAAGGCCCGTTACTAGAGTGTGTCGAAAATACTTTATTGTTACACCACATAATATGTGAAACAGAGAAGATTTACAATTTACAATAATAGTGTTACAATGGGCGGCCTTATCATTAAAATAAATCTCTTCCAGGCAACCTTTGGATGGAGAGGATCTATAAAACCGATTATAAAGGGGTGTTGCATTACTTATATATAACTAATAAGCAATTGAGTATTGATTTTAAATATAACACATGTGCAACTAAATTAATACAAAACGTACATACATACAAAACGATAAACATAAACATATTAGCAATAATATAAATAGGTATAGGCAGGTATCTCTTAATGTTTGCGAACTAAATTAATGTTTACACTATACTTTAGGGCTTATTCACGTTCAAAATAGCGTTATTTGACTAACCTCGACGTTTAGTTCGTTGCATCGATCGTGGTGTCGAGCTGACTCATCCTCATCAACGACTCGACAACGTCTGATGTACTCGTATATGTTCTATGACAACCTCTGAGCTAAGTCAGAAGATGCTATTTTTACTTTCATTTGTGCGCTAATAGACCCGAAAGCTTTTAAACAAGGCAGATACCCTTCCGTATCTTATGGCCGCTTGGTTATGCCGCTATCTTACTTATGGGCAAATTTGACAGCATGCTTGATTATAAGGTACAGTATACCTAGATGATTTCGTGAAAACTTTTATTCATAAACAACACTTTCCAATTATTTCAATATTATTATATATCGTATTATTCTATTATATCAATTATTGCAAATTTTTCACCCTAAATATATTTATGAAAAAACAACAAAACGGTAACAAGTATCTGATTAACATTTTATTGTTTCTTTTAAGGTACATATCAGTTTAATTTTATGAAAACAACTACTGATTGGGAGTTGCGTACATTTTGCAAAAGAATATTATTTTGAGGTATATTTTCTTAAAGAAAGATGTATCATTTTTCTCATGCTACCAGTAAGAGATTTGGAATGAGGGTTTTTCATCGGTAAGCAAGTGATATACGAAAATGGTAAGCAAGCCGCGTGAATTGACCATGAAAATATGCTTTGCAGCTCAGTGATTTAGAGTTATTATGTCTCGGTCCTAGTATATAGCGTAGAAACGCAGGAAATTCGGATGCCACGGCCCTAGGCTTAATTTGTTGGAACCCTCCAGCTCTGATCGTTTCTCTCGGCATCATTAAACCATTCGCTGACCAAGCGTTGAACAAAAGTGACCATTTTAGGAGCGTTGGCTGTGTAGATTTAGAGAGTAACATAAAAAGAAATTAATTTTGAATCAAATACGATTGCCGGAACGTAACAAGTAACAGGGCTTCTGTCAAATGTTCACCTGGCATCCCACAAATGTCTCGTGCCTCCAAAACGTCGAATTTTCTGCGTTTTCCACAAGGGAAACTTTTCGCGGCTAATATTTCATTGCCGCTAATATTGTGTTGAAATAACTTTCTGTCTTTGTTGTTTGTTCTGTTGGAATTCATATGGAGGGAGAGTGCTTTGTTAGCATCAAATTATTTTGGCAATCTTTGTCATCCTTTAAGATTTTTTGTTCTTTGATTGCAGTTAGTCAACTTTTAGCTTCTTTATGCTGTTTGGATTGTGTTTCTTTGATCAACTTTTAAATGGATGATAAAATATTTCAGAAAAATATCATAAGAAAATACATACATAAGAAAATGTTCTACATTTTGATGCAGTATTTTTTGGAATCTAGTTTTCTTATTGCAGGCCGCACCATCACCTATGAAAGTTAAAAGGTTAAAAAAAATAACTCTACTCAAAAATAATTCCACTCGAACACAGTCGCTGGCAAACAGTAAATAGTAGATACTTCTGTGAGGGAGTGATAGCATAGTAGCTATTGCTATGGACTGCCCCGCAGAGCATACTACCCCATTTAACTTCAACCTGATAGGGTAGGACATTTTCCAAATACTCGTCTGACTAGGGACCACAGTCAAGTAGAAATTTGATTTCCTATACACCTAACAACTTCATACATGCCGCAAGGAATTTTAATTTTTGGTTCATTTTCTCCATATGAAAACACTTAATTTTTTTTCATGAAAGTTAGGAAAAAAATGTGTTTATAGAAACACATTTTATATAATCCTTCATTGAATTTAGATGGCACATATTAATGTTGTTGTTGTTCTTTTCTACATTTAACTCTATTCCTAAAGTTCATGAAAAAATAATGGGTTTCTGGCGGGCCCGTCCGTGATAGTACGGACTAATTTCCTTTAATGGATAATGTAGCTAGATTCATGATGGACTGAAAAAAAAATTACTAATCATACCTATATATTTACTTTATATTTAAATTAAAAGTTTCGGAGAAAGCGTTCCCAAATATGACCACAGTTATAAGAATTGTTTTGTTAAATATTAGGTCCTTACATATGAAATTGGCGTTTTGTATGGGAGGAACAAAAAGTCGAATATTTTTTAATATAATATATTTAATTAATCAAAGTATGAACCATTATTTTCTATGCACTTTTGCCATCTCATAGGTAGTTCATTGATCCCTTTACTAAAAAAACCAGTCGGACGGGAATCAATAAAATCTTTGAAGGCGATTTGGACTGCCCCATCGGAGTTGAATTTTTTCCCTTGCAAGAAGTTATCCAAATTTCGAAAAAAATGGTAATCTGTTGGAGCAAGGTCCGGGGAGTACGGAGGATGTCTTAGACTTTCCAATTGAAGCTCTTCTAATTTAGTAGCCGTCTGTAGCGCAGTGTGTGGTCTAGCGTTGTCGTGAAGCAGCAGTGGCGTGGAGCGATTGACCAGCCTAGGTTGTTTAGCCGCTAGCTTTTCCATCATGGTTTGCAATTCCTGACAATAGACATCAGCCGTAATAGTCTGGCCAGATTTGAAAAAACTGTAATGAACAATACCGGCACTAGTCCACCAAACGCTTACAAGTAACTTTTTTTTGGGGTTAATTTTCGCTTGGGGCAGGATTTGGCTGGCTGGCCAGGATCTAACCATTGCGCTGAGCGCTTCCGATTATCGTAAAGAACCCATTTTTCATCATAGGTAATGATTCGGTTTAAAATACCTTCATTATTGTGCCGGTTTAGTAATGTAACGCAGCAGTCGACGCGCGTTTGCCGGTTTGTTTCAGTCAATTCGTGAGGTACCCACCTTTCAAGCTTTTTAATCTTCCCAATTTGCTTCAAGTGAATTAAAACAGTTTTATCACTAACATTGCAGCCTGCAGCTAACTCGGACGTGGTTTGCGATGGATCCGCTTCCACAATAGCCTTCAACTCTTCATTATCAACTTGAGTCTCAGGCCGTCCACGGGGCTTGTTCTGCAGGTCGAAATTTCCAGAACGAAAACGTTGGAACCAAAAACGAACCGTGTTTTCTTTTGCAACACGACCGCCATACACATCATTCACCCTTCGAGTTGTTTCCGCAGCACTAGTGCCACGGCGGAACTCGTACTCGTAAATAATGCGATATTTAAGGTTTTCCATTTTGTAAAATGAGTGACGCAAACAGAAAAAAACAGAAGAAAAAAAACAAATGAATGACGATCATCGAAGCACAAATACATGAGTCTATAGCTGTACAAATTTGAATTTGGAATTCCTTACCAAAGAGGAAAAATTCGTGATTAAAGTGGCCAGTACGAAAAACGCCAATTTCATATGTAAGGACCTAATATAAAATCGGATGATATTAATTATAATTAATGTTATCAGATTTAATGTAATTCAAAAACTCTTGACATGGTTTCAAATTACAATAGCTGTCAAAGTATGCTACATAATTTTTAAATTTTACTTAAGCTGCCCGTATAGGTACCAGGATTTTAGAATTATAGAAGTCAAAGATTGCACATTCTTTTAAAAAAGGATACGATGGAAAACTATCTCTCATGAATGCTCCACGAATATAAAGAATATCTTTTGTACACTTTGTAATTTCAATATTAGTAAGAGCTCTCCTATGGGTAACCTCTGCATTCGTTATTTGGTTTTAGACTTAAAGATGTGTAGATAACAGTACCATTTTTATACGGTTTAATTCTTAGTTTATTTCAATTTTTTTATTATATCTTTGTAATTCGCTGTGTTTCGGCATCTGTACTTGAGAGCCAGTAATTCTAAGTTTAGCCAGTCATTCTTGACTACATTATAACTTACCTACGTAACAGTATGGTTGTAGTCAAAGGATAATCTAACAGCTGTAAAAGAAACTAGTTTATGAGAAAGATGGCGTCGTGAAGCGACATCCGCCTCACACCAACCACGTCATTTCCGCTCCCGGACCGGAAACGAACCGTGCTTCGCACATTGCAGGATAAATCGGGTGGCTAATCTCCGCACCATTTATTTGTCTAAGACGGTTGGATGAGTTTAGTTAGGGTGTTTACTGTCTCTGAAGTGAATAGAAATAAGACGCTTTCTATATAATTCATAAATAAAAATGCGCGTTGTCAGCGACAACGAGGAACACTGGAGGTGATATTCGTTTGCATTAGTAACATGAGTAAACGAATATAACCTCCTGAGCCCGCAAACCTGATTATTTTTGATTATTGACGATATTTATCAGATTTTATTAGATTGACTAGATTCTTTTCGTGATGTACTAAAATCTAAGATATTTTTTTTTTCTGACATTCAAGTATATTATTTTTATAAAACAAATATATACAGGATGTCCCAAGAAGTAGTGATATACTAATTTGCTTGATTGCATCTACCGCAATAATTCACGTCACCATAAATAAAAATCTCATCATACTCGGCGATAGGTGTAAAATTAAAAAATAGTCATAACTCCGAATATACCTACGCAAAATCGCGGAACATACATGGGGGTGATGCAGATAGCCCTCTAGTCCTCTACCTGCCAGATTCAGTATATCACTACTTTTTGGGACATCCTGTATATATGGTACTATAGGTTGTACTACAACGTAAGTGGAACTATAGGTGTGGCTCCATCCCCATGTTGTTTAAAAGAACGAGCGGAAAAATTAGAGTTACGAGTCATTGTCATGTTAGCTCAGTCACGGTCAGAGCATACCTCGGCTACAGGAGTGGAAGACGCGGGTTCGAATCCCGCACATTACTATAATTTTCCTCTCGGAAATTTGAAAATCTGTAATGTAATCTGCAGAGCATGCTTTATTGCAAAAATTATAATATTAAAAAATGTTATTCTTATATTAATTATTATATAAGTTATTCTTAAAGCTGAAACGTATAATATGACCGTTTCAGCTTGGGAAAAATACTTTCATATGTTTGCACGGATGTTCTCTTCTACAGGCTTCATTTCTCAACCGATACTTATGAAAAATTGACAGTCAGTTCGTTGATTATTATGAAATGCTCGCGGTATGCGCTCGTTTGGTAATAATTGTTGGAAGCACTAACTGTATAGGATTAGCAAAAGTAAGCAATCATTTGAAGGTGAACATGACCAACAACGAAAACGTTAGTTCATATGTCTCGCCCAATAGAGCGACCGAGACATGAACGTCTTGGGGGGACGAGTGCAGTGTTAAGCAAAACGAGGAAGATGACACTGAAATTATAATGGATAGTCGTGGCGCTCACCATCCTGCGGGCGATTTGTCCATATCATCACTGAATAATATTTTTTTGACTTTAATACTAAAATGTGTGAAATAACTTATTGTAGTGAGTACCATGATGGTTCAAAAGTACTTATTATCACAATACTGTACGCATGGTACCGACCTCGACAAGTTATTTCAAACTTTTGAGTATTGAAGTCGGTTCCATTTTTAGGTAAAAAATTCATTATTTTGATCCTTGCTACTTACGGGACGATTGTCATTCACTGTCAATGACATATCATCAAGATAGGACAACACTTTTCAGTTATTGGAGTGTAATTCAAAAACGGCTGTAACGATTTTAATGAAATAATTCAAATCCTAATGCTCCTAAATGGGAGCACACGGATAGCATCAGCTTTCAAATATAAAATTAATCATCAAAATCAGTTCACACAGTCAAAAGTTATGAGGTCACAAACATAAAAAAACTAATTGAGTAACTGCTCTTTTTTTTAAGTCGGTCAAAAATAAAGCTTCTTGACTACACTCCTTGACTAACTTTAAAACTGTATGAACTGCGTCAACACGCACACAACGAAAAATAACAAAACAAAACCTTTTCCCTCCTGAACTAAGAAACAACTGACCATTCATTTCCTCATTTGTTGTTGTGCAAGATTGGACACCATTCCATCACGGCGGGGCACAAAAATACACGCTAGCGTTTGTCCCCGGCGCTGCGCGGTCGTTAGCCGAAATGGCTAATGAACCAGGAATTGGCAGGGAGTGACCAACTGGCTACGTAGATTCGTTGAATTAATACTAGATGGCGCAGAGATAAGGGATTACATTATGGGAAGTAAGCCTTCTTTTTTATAAAGCAAGTTCGCATATCATATCCAAAGAGTTCTGTTGAACTGGCCAGCTATAGAATCTATTCAAGAAAATAAGAAAAAAGAGAGAAGAGTTAACCGATATCTTTGCAGCGGAAGGTGCGGGTGGTAACTATTTTTTCTTTAGCATGATTAATACTAGTAAACGTTAAAAGCCAAAGTAGTAGTAAGCTAGATTATTTCACATGTTACAGAATATGTATTAGTATAGCAGATTGCCTAACAAAGAGTAATGATAATACCAAATTTTTTTAAATAAAAGGCGTTAAAAACATACAATGTGGTCGAAGGTGTTGTTCAGGCTAACCTAGAATTACTGGCTCTCAAGAATAGCTGCCGGAACACACTGCTAGGCGAGAGATTGTCTACTTAAGGGTGGTAGCTAGCCAGGCGGGAATTATCAAAATGCCCTACCACCATGCTATGACGACTGCCATCCTAAGACAACAACCGGCACCGACGGCTTAACGTGCCGTCCGAAGCACGGAAGCGCTCAGTATAATGTCACTAGCGGTCACCCATCCAACTCAAAACCGCGGCGGACGTTGATAATTTTACTGATCGGTTAAGAACAGCTAAGCAAACTTCCCTACGAGCGCTTCAACTTTTTTCTTTTAGCTCTAATTTGCGTTAAATGGTTATACATGCAAACGTCAAACTTGAATATAATCAAAAACGATTATGGTACAATATCTAACGTACAACAACAAATACTAAAAACCGGTCAAGTGCAGGTAGACTCTCGCTCAGAATCTTGATCAGTATGAAAAAAAAAACTGTTTTTTGGTACATTATATGCACGGAACCCTCAGTTTTTGAGTCCAACTGGCACTTGGCCGGTTTGATTTACTCGTTAAGTAAAGTCTCTTCTATAAAAAGCTAAAGCTATGGCCGAGAAGACGGCGGACATTGGTTAATTACGTTCGATAGTCGGGAGCTCACGAGAGAATGATTGCAGTCCTGTAACGACTCTCGGACTTACGTCGCTAGGCCACAAAAACAGCGGGTATTTTCTAAATTATAGAATGATATTCGCTTCCAGAGAACTCTAGATAAAGCATAGTTTGCAAACCACTTTTGCATAGTGGTAGGGCATTTTATGAATGCCCGCCTGGCTAGCTACCCTCAAGTAGAAAACCTGTTGCCAAGCACTTAACGGGGTGTTCCGGCAGCTGTCCTTGAGAGTTGGTAATTCTAGGTTAGCCTGAATAACATCTTCGACCACATCATCATTTACCATCAGGTGCGATATTGGTCAAAGGCTAGCCTGACGGTAATAAATAAAAAAAAGTGTGTAATTCATGAGGCAGAAGGTAATTTTTTTATTTATGTAGTTATTATCATGGTTTAAATGTATGTGTGAGGGCTTCGTTATCTAATTTGAAGATAAATGATTTTCATTTTGCTATTTGAAGTCTGTAATTGGCATAAAATCATATTTTTTTTTATATATTTATTTTTAATAACGTATTCTCTGCGAATTACATTACAAAATTACAAATTTCCGGGAAGAAAAATGTAGTCATGTGCGAGATCCAAACCCGCGTCATCCACTCCCATAGCCGGTGTATGCTTTTACCGACTGAGCTAACATAACAATGACTCATAACTCCAATTTTTCCTCTCGTTCTTTAACCATCGTTTCGGGATGGCGACACCTATAAACTTACGTTGTACTATATAAACAATATCACGCACATAACTAAATTTTTTCCGCTCGTAAATTTGTAATTTCTTAATACATAAAATTCTCGTGTCACAGTTTTCGTTGCCATACTCCTCCGAAACGGCTTGACCGATTTTGATGAAATTTTTTGTGCTTATCCGGTATCTATGAGAATCGGCCAACATCTATTTTTCATCCCCCTAAATGTTAGGGGTAGTCCACCCTAAATTTTTTTTTTTTGACAAAATTTTTAATTTCTATTTTTTTATGATACAACATACAAAAATACATACAATCCTCAATTTTCACCCTTCTACGATCAACCCTTATTTTTTAAATTATTTATATGGCAAAACAACGTTTGCCGGGTCAGCTAGTTGTAATATAAAATCATCTAGTTAGACAATATGGCTGTTGTTTATTCACTAAAGCACGCCCTTCCACAGTAAGTTATTGATGCGCATTGTGCTAATGTTACATATAGGGTGCGTACCATTTGGAGTTAAATTCGCCAAAAACAATAAAACGATCACACTCCCAAAAAGTTGTTCCTTGCCATTATTTTCGCCATAAACGCAATGAAGCTACTGGAACAGTTTGAATTACCTACATCTATAGTCAAAAGTGACAAAAGTGGCAAATTTTAGTGTTCTTATCCTAAATGGAACAGGGGAAAACAGTTCCAAGCGATCACAGTGATCACAACCATAGACGCAAATGTGCTCAAAATTATCGAAATAACGAAATTGGCGTCAAATGGAATACGCCCACAGTAAAGCAAAAAAATAATCGCTTGAGTAGTAGTTACAAAATACACTCAAAAAAATTGAGGGGCATGCCTTCGTGAAAGGAAAGTGCTTGTAAAACAGTACGAAACTTTGGCACCTACGCGACATGAGACGAAATTATTGCTCTACTAAATAATACAACTATCTGCACTGGCCAGCTCTTTAAAGACAAGATGCGTAGTCGTTTCTGCTAAGAGTGTAGTTTTAACATTTTAAGCTATGATATCTCCCCATCCCCATCTCTACCAGTGGGTGTCGTAAGAGGCTACTAAAGGTAGGTACCACACCCGAAGATGGGCAGCAGCAGATGGCTTTCTGAGGAACAAGCACCTGATGTGATCCGGCAGCTGTCCTTAAGAGCCAGTTACTTTAGGTTAGCCTGAACAATATCTTCGACTACATCATCATCACTTACCATCAGATGAGATAGTAGTCAAAGGATAGACTATCAGCTATAAAAAAGCGACTTGACTTGATTTCTACTGGTTTCTGACTGTAATTGGTCGTTTTAGAAAGCTCCTAGACCAGACATGTTATTTTTTGTATTCAATTTAGTTCCCTCTTTCTACTGAACATTATATTCTGTAAACTTGGGGCCCAACTCCCACCTTTTAAAAACTATTATGGAAACCAACATCATTATTCCAAACCTAAAATATTGATACTAAGATTCGTACCACTGCCGTCACAAAATAATAATGTTCATATGGCGCGAGGTGTGATATATAGTGATCAAAGGCTAACATATCAAAAGGCATAAAAAAAACTAATGCATCACACTGCGATCCCCAAGCCACCTGCCAAGCGTGAGGATGATTGCTGAGAAAACTGAAACTGTCCCGCTAATTTCGTGGCCTCGTTTGAACTAAGCACGTACTCAGTAATGTCATTCGGGAGCCTGGCACAACAACTTGTTTATGGGCACATTTCGCACTCCACACACAAACAGCTATTGTGTACCAAAAGCACACATAAAAGTTTAGCACTCCTTCCTATTTATCAATGTTCGAGTTTGGAATGGTACAAAAATTGTTTTTTATTGTTCAATTGTATTTGGCAAGAAAACACTTCGCATTTATTGTGCGGAGGAACGTACACAGTTTCGCACATTGAAAGTGATGATATTCAGTGACTTAATACCTGTCTGATTGCTCTCACGAGGAGCATCTGATGTTAATCGATAACCTGTGCCTATAACAGTCCATTTTGTCACAAGTGATGAATTGCACTGATATGTTAGCCTTTGACCAGTATCTCACCTGATGGTAAGTGATGATGTGGTCGAAGGTGTTGTTCAGACTAACCTAGAATTACTGGCTCTCAAGGACAGCTGCCGGAACACACCGTTAGGTGCTTGGCGACAGATTTTCTACTTGAGGGTGGGAGCTAGCCAGGCGGGCATTCGCAAAAGGCCCTACAACCATGCTATAATGACTGCCATCCAGAGACGACAACCGAGACCGATGGCTTAACGTGCCCTCCGAAGCACGGAAGCGCTCAGTAGTAATGTCACTAGCGGTCACCCATCCAACTCATGACCGCGGGCGACGTTGCTTAACTTTGCTGATCGTTTAAGAACAGCTAAGTAAACTTCGCTACGAGCGCTTGTTTGAGTGTTATGAGCCTGTAATTTTACTGGCTCTCAGAGACTGCTTCTCTGGAACACACTGCTACGTACTTTACGACAGATTTTGTACTTGAGGGTGGTAGCTAACCAAGCGAGTATTCGCAAAATGCCCTTTCACCATGCGGCAAAGCTCAAGCCGGCGGTAGGGAGCGAACCATGGACCTGCGGCACGTCAGTCCATACTTTATACCGCTCGGTCAACATTCAAAATGGTGATTGCATTAATACCAATACACAACAAAATAGGTAACAATATATTTTCATGAGTACATTTTTTTTTTATTGCTTATAGGTTATTTGACCACTTTATCACTTGATGGTAAGTGCTGATTTTGTCGAAGATGTTTTTCGGGCTAACCTAGAATTACTGGCTCTCAAAGATTGCTTCCGGAACACACTGCTAGGTGCTTGGGGACAGATTTTCTACTTGAGGGTAGTAGCTATCCAGGCGGGTATTCGCAAAATGCCCTAAAACCACGGTGTAATAACTGTCATCCTAAGACAACAACCTTAACTTGCCCTACGAAGTACATGCACGCTCAGTAGTAACGTCACTAGCGGTCACCCATCCAACTCATGACCGCGGCGGACGTCGCTTAACTTAGCAGATCGATTAAGAACAGCCAAGCAAACTTCGCTACGAGCGCTTCGAATATAACATACCAGCTTACTCATTCTCTAAGCTATAAGCTAAATATTAAACTTACGTAAATAGGTAAAGTGCCTAGAAAGCTGTTTAAGCCTTGTTGAATACCAAAAACAATTCAATGGCCGTAATAAGCACCAGCTCAATCATTACCTCTTGAATTATCCATCTGATTACTTTACCTGCTAAGGAATAGTAAAATTTTGGTATTAATTCCATGCGACACTACGACCGGTTAACATGAACTGTCATTAATCAAGAGAACGCCATCAATTTAACATAATAATTAAGCGCGCTTCAGCCGAAGTTCCTGACCCCAGGGCAGGCTCTCAGAACAACTGCATTATTATCCCCTTTGGTCCTCGCAAGTGACAAACTCATAAACATTTGTCACTGAATGGACCGTCCAAGTAATTGCGACCGCTCGACCAATATAACAAAAGCCCTTCTTTCGCACCTTACTACCCCTTTTGTGAGGAATTTTGTTCATTGTACGCGGAGTGAAGAAGGTCAGAACAGCTTGGTGAGTGCATTACTTATTGGTGCCCCGAAACGTTTAACCGATCCTGTTCTAAATTTGAACAAATAATTTACGGACGGTCATTCTTTGACACCGGTTGGAGTATCAGGGTTGGCAGAAGTGTGAAAGCACTACTTACTATGTTAATCTGGTGTCAATAAAGAGTTTTCGTATCGTATCGTATCGTATGTTTAGGCTTGACAGCACTCTATACATTTATTGAAAAATATATTGATGTTCAGAGTCAGCTCAGTTTTAGCAATTCTGGGCGAACGGAATATGACAACTAGTCTGTCGGAGTGACGAATACAGCGTCACGCCAAACTCTTCGCTACTGACATTTCGACTGCCAAAGGCAGGTGCGACCCCTGAATGAGGAACCATGATCATTCAAAACACTTTGAGCCCACATTTTCATGCTCCGACTTCCACAAGTTATTTCATTATTTTCAGTTATGAATGTCAACTCCGTATTTTTTTTAATATTTTATTGTTTTTTTTTAATTAACAGTATCCGATATGTACCTCCAATCAGGTCAACGCCGACAAAAGTAGCAATAAGTTATTATCAACTCATCCACGTACAGGCATAATCGCAAAAACATTTTCCGTAAAATGTGTGTAGCTTAATACTCGATCGTAATGGTTTTGATTTACAAAGAACCAAATTGTATACTCACTCTAAAATTTTATCAACCAGTAGATATTATTGCGTGGTATAATATCTTTATTTAAAAAATATGCGTCAACTTGACAACCTTTTTTTTCGGCAGTCAATCAAAACGATAAAGCTCTCCATATATCAAACTAACAAAGCTTTAGCGAAGTGAAATTAAATTCGGCTAGATCACGCCCATTGTAAACCACAGCTTTGAAATCTACTCAAAAAAGTGCTATTAATGAACATAGTGGTGGTACCAATCTAGACGCCTACCTCACCAGGAATCCTAACCATTTCACTTAACTATTACAGTATTTTGCATAATCTATGTTTTTTGCATCTTTGTGCCATAGAGTTACGACGTTTACGTGATTTAGTAACTTGCAGAAAAGTAATATTTTGATTGTTATGGAATGAAAAAAATAAAAATAAAATTAAATGTAGTGGTAGGTAGCCCTGTAGCTCGTTGAATAATTACGCGATTGTCCCGCGTCCACGGTCGCCTCAGCGCCTGCAGGCAGTATTGATGAGCACAGTCACCATAAACACCGACAAAACGATACCTGACATCACACTCTAATGAATAAACTGAAACAATGCAAGAAGAACAGAATGGTAGCTCAGAGAATAAGCTTTTACTTTTATCTTATATTGTTAAAGTAGCAGTAGCTTTGTAGATTGAATAATTACATAGATAATCCTTATTTAAGACGCTGTCAAATGCTGAAATTTGTCACTATCGGACTGCTTATGAATGAAAGAGAGGCAGCGATAGTGAAATCGCGATCAGTTTAGATAAAATTCGAAAGTAAGCTTAACAACACAGAACTTAACGTAAATCAAAAATGTAACTTTTCTTGTCCCTTTTGATAAAGTTTTGCTATTTTCTTTATATATTTTCATACACATTCATACGTAAATAATTAAGATACTTACGTTACAAGCGTAATTTAGAGTCAACTTTGCAATTTTATTCCATCGAGAAAATTTTAAGGTAACGTTTTTTGGACTTTTCTTGGCCACAGATAATATGATCAAGAATAACATATAATTGTCTTAGTCATACAAACTAAATATATTTTGCTCAAAACCTGTTCCAGTAAAGCTATGTAGCACTTGTCAACGCCTTAACCTCCAAATCCCTTGTCAAAACTTACTCCTCTCCATTCAAAGGTTGTCTGGAAGAGATCGCTTTGAGCGATAAGGCCGCCTATTGTTCACTGTTATAATCTAAATATTTTTAATTTTGTTTTAGTTTAAGGTGTTCAATAAAGAGTTAATCTATCTATCTATCTATCTAACCTGCTGGCAGTCTTGATGAGAGCAGTCATTCTAAACACCGAAAATATGATATCGGACATAATTGAATACTTTGGACTTATTGTGAATACTACAGAATAGTAGTTCACATAATAAACTTTTACCTGTCTTGTAAGATAGCGGTAGCCCTGTAGTTCGTAGTATAACGACATAAATGTCCCTCTTCCACAGACGCTTCAGAGCTTCCAGTCCAGGCACTATTAATGAGAGCCATCACTATAACCACCGACGAAGCGATACCTCACATCGCATGCTAATAAATAACCTGAAACAATGCAAGAACCATAAAATAGTAGCACAGAGAATAAGCGTTTTCCTTTATCTTTAGCAGTGGCTCTGTAGATCGTTGAATGAATACATTAATGTCCCTCTTCCACTGTCGCTTCAGAATCTGTAGGCAGTAAACACCGTCTAACAATAGAGCAGAGTGACATACTACAATTTTATAGAGAACATCAATATCTACGAAAAAGTCCAGAATAACATATGTCTAACTATTACAGCTATGTCACAATAACTACTTTTTATGTAATTAAACAACTTTAATCGGTTTAAATCGCGTATTATTATCATAATTTACACCCGACGTAACGGGGGTGCGTGACCACGATCACTGCAAGTGTTTGAAACGTCGGGACAAAAATAATGATAAATATACGCGATTTAAACCGTTTAAAGTTGTTTAATTACTCTGTGGAACAATCGCGAAAACCTAAGACAACATTACTTTTTATGTGTTTCAATTTACAATGTTTGCATACATACCCATGCAAAGCTAGAGCGGGCCACTAGTTCATTATAAAATATTATTTACAATATTACAAGACACTGTCAAGTATTTATTTCAACTATTATACCTACGAATATATATGAATTTATTCGTAGTATTATCTACGAATAAATATTTATTCGTAGTATTATACTGTATTGGCAGGTTAACAAAAAAATCTATGTTAAATCCTAAATACTGTTACAATGTTCTACAATGCGACCCTAATATCCCAAATTACGATGATCGCACAAAATCACAAAACTGTATGTCCATCATAACCGTCATAATCTGATAATTCATATAATTTCCGCTGTTTAAAGTCGTTCTACTAAAGTGGGACATGACTTGGAATTCTGACATACATATTTATGAAGGAAACTTTATTATTTTCGGAAGTAGTTTGGGTCTTAAAACAAGACCATGTAGCAACTGATTCAAATTTTATTATAACCTTTTTTAAGGTTCCGTTCTTGCGTCGATGAAAATTTTTAATGTATAGTGGTTCCAGTTGACATTGGAATTTTGGATCACCAGGATGTATATCAGGTGGGGCAAAAGTAAATCACCCTGTTGGAAAACTTTTACAATTGGCGCCAAATTTAAATTCGGATTTGACATTTGTGAAGTAAACAAACGCAAAATACAAATCGAAAAGCCATCGGTATATTCCACAAGAACCGGAATAATTGCTGTAAACTTTTTTTTTGAGAACTCTGGGGCCATACTACGACTGATGTTGCGCTACAGAGCCATGATTACCGATTTTGTCCTTCTCAATTGGATGAATTGGGATTGGAGAACATGTGGTTCCACTATTATGGCACACTACTAGAGCCACAACCGATATTCTAAAGGAAGCATTTCCGGGTCGCTTGACCTTTCGTTTTGGTCATTTGCACTGACCGGCCAGATCGATACGATTTAACCGTTCTAGACTTCTTTTTATGGGGATTTTTGAAGACGCGGGTTTACGTACAAGCCTCAGACTATTGAAGCCCTTAAGGAGAATATTTGCCATGGATATGAGAACCTGTCGCCCGAAGTTCTGGCAAGAGTGAAGAAATGCCATAAAACGAGGGAGAGTATGGTTATCAACTCTGGCGGCGGCCACTTGGCCGACATCATTTACTCAAGTTGATGGAATAAATTCTAATGGATTAAATAAACAAAATTTCATAAGAAAAACCAAAGTTTTTAATGAAAAATTACAGCAAAATAATATTTCCCATAGTTCGAATCCCGCCGCAGGCTTGAGCTTCACCGCATGGCGGAAGGGCATTTTGCGAATGCCCGCCTGGCTAGCGACCACCCTCATGTTGAAAATCTGTCGCTTAATATCTAACGGTGTGTTCCGGCAGCTGTCCTTGAGAGCCAGTAATTTTAGGTTAAGCCTGTTAACACCTTCGACCACATCATCACTTACCATCAGGTGTGATTGTGGTAAAAGGCTAACCTATCAGCAATAAAAAAAAATTGGGTGACTAGTTTTGCCCTACCTTGTATGTCTCACAGCCTTTTTCTTCAAATCTACCGAACCGAATGAATAAGTTGTTTTTTGCACAAGTAGCTCATCACACCGTCCCTATACGGTAAAACGATAGGAGCGAAGCGTAAATTTCAGCTATGACTCACTCACTGCAATAGCTCAGTTGAAAGAGCATTTCCCGGCTATAGTCGTAGTAGACGGATGGTCACGGGTTCGTATCCGGCTCGTAGTTAAAATTTTTCGTTTCGTTGTAATTTTAAACATAATAACTCAAAGAATTCAAACGTGTATAAATTAATTCCGATTTTAGAGAGCATCATAAAAATAACTATAAAAATATTCGTTAAGTGCTTCATGTGACGACGTACCTAATGCAAATAAAAATAAAAGCGTAACATTAAGTACGACCACGTGTCTGAATTTTAAGCTTAAATGGTTACCTATTCGTCTTCGCAGTAACATGTATGCACTATCTACTTTATATACTACACTTTTCTTTCCTAACACCCTATTGTATCTCAAAAAAGGGTTTTGAATTTCTAGCTGATGCCTCTTCTAGACCCATGCGCTCCACCAAAAAAAGCCTTACTCTAAAGTTTTGCTTACTTCTTGAACAATTTTCGGAAAATCATTCACAGTGCAAGCTACTTGTTTGTAGAATGCTTTGCTTTTGACCGTAAGGCACCTAAAATCCCTCGACGCATTTAATAAATGACTAAAGAATATTAGATACTTGTCTAGCTCACTCTTTTCCGCAAACTACTGAAACTGCTGCGTTATGATATACAGGGCGTCCAACGGCGATGCCACATGGATGGAAAGTACCTTGGATATTGTAGATGGAACATTTTACTGAAAGAAGACATTATTTACATTTAAAAAACAATTTAAACTGCATTCTCTCATTAGAGTTATCGTATCGTGATATAAACGTAGGTTCTACATTACACTAAAGAAATCTGTGTCGATTTAGTGTAACTGTTATAGCCGATTCCAAGAGTGTTATGTATTCACCACAATATCTTAGCTTAGACTAAGCATTAAGTCTGACCCCAGTAATGATAACGGTTTCGACACCCGCTCGTAGTTCAAATTTTCCTTTGTGATTTTGTAACCCTATTCCACGTATAAATTTTATAATCATTTCTGAGATAGTTAAATATTATCGATAAACTTTATTAGAAAACAGCAAAAAAATCTATTTCATCTTGACTCTAGACAAAACCAACCAACACAACACATTGACGCGTAATCATATTGCTCCTATGAATAACTCTGAGCAAAGTATCCTGGCCGTCCGTGTACAAACTAATAAACAACGCAGTTAGATTCCCGAGTTGGGAATCAGTGTGGTCGGTCGCTGATATAATTAATGTTAGAACGTCTCTAGTTAGAGCCCTCTGGACCTCTTACCTCCCCTTCGGAGAGACCACAGAAGGGCTACTTCTAGAGAACGATGTTGGACGTTGAAATGATAGCATTGGCGTATTATTCACGAAGTGAGTAATACAATACTACAGGGTTATTGGTAAAATGCTAACAACCTCTTAGGGTTGACTTCTGCTAGTCCTAAGAAACATTTTGAGATGTTGGTTTTTTGTTTTGAATAAAAAAATAAAAATCAATCCTAAGTAAAAAAAGTAATCCTCTGTGCTAAGAGCGCCCACCGTCCACCACACTGGACCGCACCTTTGAATAGTTTTGAATGTCTACATCGAGCAAAGTAATAAAAAATATGAAATAATACATTACAGGCACAAGAGACTTTTGACATCAGGTAGACCTCTTGCTTATTCAGTGAAAAACATATAAAAAAACATAAAATCTTTTTGAATATTTCCCTTTTAAAATATATAATTTTAAAATATTTCCCTAAGAGGTTGTTAGCATTTTACCAATAACCCTGTATATACTTATGTTTGTATTTCTGTAAATATTTATTATTCTATACATAGGCTCGAAGCAGTAGTTCGGGGTGCATTTGATGCGATAACTATGTTACCTTCCTATAAAACTCGATTCAATAGATTAATTGAGAAGGTACTTTTTGAAAGACCACTTTAACGCAGCAGAAGACGCGTCTTAGCTATCCTATCTACTTATGAGCCGCGCGAGAAAGAAAAATGGGACTTTAGATAGTTGTTGTCATTAATAGAATATGTTTTAATATACTTTGTTTTAATATTTGTATGTTTGCAATAACGCATGCTCTGCGGATTACATTACAAAGTTAACAATTTACAAGAGGAAAAATTAGGGTGGATGGACGCGGGTTCGAATCCCGCACATGACTTAAATGTTTCCTCTCATAAATTTCTAATTTTGTAATGTTTGAATTTGTTTTACAAATAGTCCTGCAAGATAATTTTAAAATAAAAAATAAATAATATAATGCAGTTCATAAGAATGAAGGTGAATGCCAAAACGACGGGCGATAAGGTAAAGAAATAAGATATGGTGTGCCGAACCTATGTTGTGGAATAAGGGTAGGAACACGATTAAATATAATAACTAATTATTCAAATTGCAGATCAAGGTCACCCATTCCTGGTAATGATATCACATCAACAGGAACATCCACCGTTGAACAAGGTCCCTCATTGGATCGCAGTAGAAGTTTTCAGTTTTTCAGAAGGCGCTGCTTCCCTTCTTGGTGTTTTTCCCTAAGTCGCCTTTTTTTTATGTTATTGTGATGGAACTAGCGCGAGGCCCAGCGGTATCCTCTGCCTATAACAGATGCATTTCATCACAAGTGACGAACTGCAATGCGCCCATCACTTTGAAACAGTTGTTAAGTCTCATTTTGCCTGTTATTTCACTGGCTCTCAAGGACTGCTGCCGGAACACACCGTTAGGTGTTTGGCGACAGATTTTCTACTTGAGGGTGGTCGCTAGCCAGGCGGGCATTCGCAAAATGCCCTTCCACCATGCGGTGAAGCTCAAGCTCTGGGCAGGATTCGAACCATGGACCTGCCTCTTACTACACTTACGGGAAGAAATGGAGGGGTGACATTCTAAGCCGGCACCACACGAGGATCAAACTGGATTAAACATAACTAATACCCTTATCTTATTTTTTGCTGAAAGTCCCTTTTACCACTATCTCACCTGATAGTAAGTGATGATGCGGTCGAAGTCGAAGATGTTCCTAAAGTTACTGTCCCTAAAAGACATCTGCAGAAACCTTATATTAGATATTTAGCACTTGAGACCGATTATCACAGATTTTCCACTTGAGGGTGGTAGCTAGCCAGGCCGGCATTCGCGAAACGCCGTCCCAACATGCTATAAGGACTGCCATCTTGACAACAATCGGGACAGACGTGCCCTCCGAAGCACTGAAGCGCTTAGTAGTCAATGCCACAGCGGTCATCCGAGTAATGACGGTTGACCGCAGTGAATATTGCTTAACCTACGTAAAGGGGCTAAGAATTGCCAAATCAATATTTTCAACTCAAAATACTGAAACATTATTATATAACTATACACTATTTTAAAACATTATTGAAATATTTTATGAAAGAATCTTTCATCGCGATTAATTGCAATTGAATTGAATTTAATTACATTTGCTTAGATTACGACGAAACTACGTTTGTCATTAGGTGACATGAAAATTGTATAAGATGTGAGCATGATTCAACTCGATTATTATTGTTATATTGTAAGTTTCATCATCAGCATCATCATCATCAGCCGGAAGACGTCCACTGTTGAACAAAGGCCTCCCCCATATAACGCCACAAAGAACGGCTATTAGCCACTTGTAACCACTGGCTACCCGCGACTTTCACTATGTCGTCAGTCCACCTGGTGTATTGTAAGTTTAGTACCCACAAATTCAGATAACAAACCAATCAAATCAGGTGGTGGGTCACTTTAGCTAGATCCTATCTTGGTGGACACCACCGCAGTTTCAGATGTTCTGCCTCGAAGTAGTAGTGTGCAAGCACTACTGTGTTTATGCGTTAAGTACATCGTAGCAACTGGAATTACTAGGCATACGAGGCATATGACTTCTTGGCGTGACGATCGCAGTGCAGTGTTAAGCAGAACGAGAAAGGTGCAAGGTGACGCTTTGGTAAGTGTCACGCCTTTAGGCGGGCGGCTTGTTCGTATATATCACTTTGTGACGTAAAAAACCCATCGAAATTTTTCAGGCATAAACCTATGCTTCTTCACATACAAACTTAGTCAATCCATTTTTTTTTCTTCAGCTTTCCTCTACTACTATATCCACATACAATTTTAACTGACTTCGAAAAATGAGGGAGGAACCTGGATTTGACGGTATGTTATTTTTTGCATACTTGTATACGCGTTTACTCCGCCAATAATAAACTGATTTTGATGGTTCTTTTTTTTAGTAGGTCTTTCAGATGTAGTCCTATTTTATCGAAATCGGTTCAGTAGTTTAGTTTCTATAATCAAAATAACTAGAAAAACACCTGTGTCATTCAAGTAAATAAAACCAAATTGCATTGAATACTTTTCAGTTGTGAAAATACGTGTCGATTCTTCTTTTTAAGTTAGTAAAGTTTTTACAAGTAATATCTTGAAGAATCCAACGCGGATGGGCAGCGTTCGGGAAGTTACGCGACATCTTCTCTTCGAACATCCCGCAGAACCTGAATACCAAAGTATTCAACCAGTGTGTGTTGCCAGTGATGAGTTATGGCACTGCGACGTGATCCTTAGTTGTGGCTTTTATGGACAAGCACAGAGTCACTTAACTAGCTATGAAGAGTTTCTTTGCGCGATAAAATCCGGAACGCGGATATTCACAAAAGAACCAAAGTCACCGACATAGTTCTGAGAAATTGCAAGTTGAAGTGGCACCCGTTGCAAATTGTCACATTTCACTTGCAAATTGTCACATTTCTCGACGAGCTAATAACCTATGGGAAAGAGAGATTCTTGAGTGGTTAGCACACTACACCGGGAGACGTAGAGTTGGTAGCCCCCCCACTAGGTGGACTGAGGACATCGTGAAAGATGCGGGTAGCCAATTGTTACAAGCGGCTAATAGCCGTTCTTTGTGGTGCTCTATGGGAGAGGCTTTGTTCAATAGTGGACGTCTTCAGGGTAATGATGAATATCATGCTAAAATAGGTTTTTCCTCCCACCTGATGACAACATGCCTCTACCGTGGCTAATATTACTCTTCAACTTTTCTGTTACCTACTGATGTTACTTCAAATCTTACTCTATTTAATTTTTTTTAATGTTATTGTGACGGGAAAAGCTCGAGGCCCAACTGATGTTAAGCGGACTCACCTCTGCCTATAACAGATGCATTTCGTCACAAGTCACGAATTGAACTGCGCCCGTCACTTTGAGACATAGTTCTTAAATCTCATGTGCCTGTAATTTCACTGGCTCTCAAGAAATGATGCCGGAACACACCGTTAGTTGTTTGGTGACAGATTTTCTACTTGAGGGTGGTCGCTAACCAGGCGGGCATTCGCAAAATGCCCTTCCACCTTGCGGTGAAGCTCAAGCCGCGGCGGGATCCGAACCATGGACCTGTGGCGCGACAGTCCATAGCCAATGCCACTGAGCCATCACTGCTTCAAAACCTTACCTACTCATTCTTTGATATCGCTACCTTTATACATTCAGCGTCAAATCTAAACTCTACACGATATACAATACGTAAACTAAAACACGCATTATTTCTCTCGAAGACATCAACAAGTTCTCCTTGCGTGATTGTCACTCCGCAGGGAACCTGAGGGTCCTTGTACCTTCCAGGTAATTACACCGATCACCGACCGTTGTCTTACAGGGGCGATAAATAAAACTATATTTATTTGGGGACGTGACAAAATTGTAGTCGTGTTTGGTGCACACTTTTTTTTGTTTTGTTTATGTGTGTAGAAAGGTTTTTGCAAGGTTCCGTATGTATGTGAACTAGTTTAAGTAAATAACAATTGTTCGGTTTTTATAGTGGACTGTAGATTATACTTAGAAGTAGTGGGAATTTCGATTAACCAATGGATCGAACAACAAAATAAATTGACTCACCGATATATATCCTGTGATGTATAACTGATATATAGCCTTACCGGGATGCAAGTAAAATAATAGCTACTGAGGCGCCCTTTTACTATAGATCCTTACAATACCCATTCAGGCGACGATGATACTGCGTATTTGGCTTGCAGAAATGAGATGACTCCAGGAATCGGGTTACTGCAATTCTCACGCTGCGATGGCGATAATGTAACACACGTATAATTTGATTCGCGGTGTTAAGTGGAACGAGAACGAGAAATAACGAGATATCGACGAAAAAATTGCACTGATCAGCTTGACGACAAATTTTGAACAGGACTGAATGTATAACTGGCATTAACTGCCAAAAAGGCTTTTAGGCGGGGAAGTTTGTGTTGCCATTGCGAATATTGACATGAATATTGACTGTGAATATTGAACAACAATAGTATACTTTTTTGGAACTGTGTCCAAAACTAACTGGACATGCTTTTCCGACTCCCAACAACTATAATGAAAAACGTTAATAACTTTTAGGTGGTATGCCTTTATTAACAAAATACTACGAACTATGAAAGCTATCCATGAAAGCATTTAGACAACCTACAAGTCATTGCAGGCAGTCCAAATGCTCCAGCTCACTACCAGTTAGCAGCATGCCCAGCATGGTTGCCCCGTTGAATTGCTATACTTATTCGTTGAGCCTAATAGGTGCCAGTATTTTGATCACGCGTGGCATCGACGAAGCGCTCTGAAAACGTTATTTGTACCGAATTGTAAATGTGTAGTGGTACATTGGAATTCAATATCATGTTCAGTTTTGGTTAACATTCTAAACAAAATATAAAATTTTTAGTTATGTAATTCGTTCCGTTTACGACATAGAGACCTGTAAGATACGCAAAGATATTGTGACATATTTTTGCTCTTTTTGTACTAGACATAAAAAAGAAATACTATTTATATTATATAATAGTGGCGACTATGTAACAATTATGTACTTAAATTTTTTATTATATATATTATGGAGGTTCTCATTATGTTCACGCTAATGTATAGCTTTTCTGTAAACTATGATACTTCTTATTCTGTTTGTAAAGATCTTAATCCAAATTGGTACCCATAAAACTTGTGAATATTCAATTTTAGGCATATTTAACGCACATTTAGTCTTTGACAAATTCAATTATTATGCCTGCAAAATCAAATATACACATCGTAATTTTCAAGATAATGTGATGTCCTAAGTTCTTAATTATAGAAGTTAACATAAACATGAGTAGAAATGTTCGAACTATTCATGATTTTAAGATACTTCTGTGCACATAGAGAGAAACAGAAGCTTTTGACACAATTTTGAAAATTTCAACGTGTATACTTGTTTTTGCAGGCGACTGTACCTTAACTAAACTGATCTAAACTTTTCTTAACAATTGAATAGAATAATCCTATTTTCAGAATTAACATTCTAAGTGTTACCTAAATATGGATTTTTGTGTGAACAGAATAGAAAATACCTTAATTTTGCGAAATAATATAATTGGAGAATTAAAATTTAGAGAATTGACATCATTATCTTTATTTTCAGAATCAGTAGAAACATGAACCAACTAAAATCAATGTATATAATCAGGTGTGGTTTGCCAGTTCTTATAAAAAGTCTTATCACATAATACTCGAAATAGTTTTCAAACCCACTTTCACTGGCATATTATATACAAAAGCCTAAACAAATGTCTCGGAATACGAGAATTATGACGGTCCATCGGCAACTCCTCAAGGTGGCGTTAATGTTAAATTAGGTGATCCATCTAAGAGTAAGGGCGTTAAGGGTCCAATAAATTAGTTGGGGACAGTAGGGCTAATAAACACGGTGCCGAAATGGCAGCGCCAAATAACTTGTTACGAGTTACCCCGGCTTCCCCTTTTGACTAATTACTGCACTTTGTTTAGTGAACCACCTGTTTGAAATAAACATAGGCACGTATTATAAAACTACATCTATAAGAAGTTTAGAAAGTCTCTCAAAAGTATTTCTAAGTCTTGTATCTTGGTGAGTACTTCTGCTTTAGTAATTTTGCGACTTCTACTCTGGTGGTAACCAAAGTGTGGGCGTCATATGATACGATCTGGCTTAGTTCAGACCAAATGTTAAGAGTTGGTTCGTTGGTGATCGAATGTTTGCTAGTAATGAAATCGATTGAATTAAACAACCTTGACCTTTCCATACAAAGTTTCATCCCCAATTTCACCCCCTTAAGTCATATCTGTCAAAAACATGTTGAACACGTCATTTATTATTTTGAATGATCTTTTTGAATACCTACTAATGTTCAGAACTGTAAGTTAATAAATACTTTCATACAAATGTTTTCACCCATTTACCCCCTTAGGGGTTGAATTTCAAAAAATCTTAGTACACCCCTACGCGTCAAGATAAATACACCTTCTAAATTTCAAGTCTCTGCGACCAGCGGTTTAGGCTGTGCATTGTCTGTCAGTCAGTGAGCCAGGACTTTGATTCTTATTATATAGATTATATGGATTGTATACCTAGAAAAGCTGTTTTGTCAACAAGATCGCAACAAGTCGAGTCGCAACAGCACAAAGCGTCGAGGTCCCACATCGATCAGGCTAATCTACGTGGACGGGTGCGCATACGCAGAAATCGACACGCAAGCGGCGGTAAAGCACTCCACTCTACTCATATAGGATGGTGCAGTAGTGGAGCTTAACCTATTTCCAAACAAAGCTCAGTGGCAGTGAGATCAGGCTACTGGGTAGGTGATCTAACGTTTTTTTATGTACCTGATAGTTTAGCCTTTGACCACTCACCTGATGGTGAGTGATGATGTGGTCGAAGATGTTCTTCAGGCTAACCTGGAAGTACTGGCTCTCAAGGACAGCTACCGGAACACATGTTTGGCGACAGATTTTCTACTCGGGTGTGGTCGCTAGCCAGGCGGGCATTCGGCCCTTCCACCATACGGTGAAACTCAAGCCCACGGCAGGATTCGAACCATGGACCTGTTGCGTGGCAGTCCATAGCCAATGCCACTGAGCCATCACTGTCTCAAATTGAAATTAATGGGCGAACGAGAAATAAGAACTAACGTCTTGGAGCGACGAGCGCAGTGCAGTTTTATGCACAACAAAATAACCAGGCGTGACGCTTAGGCACCATCAAGTAGGTAACATGTCAGTCTCGTTACGTCATGAATAAAAAAATATGAATGTGAGAAATGCTATAATTTTAAGAAAAAATCAGTGTTCAAATATACAATACGCATTATTAGGGATTACTTAGGGATTACACAAATACCTACTACTCGTCACATCTCACTCAAATTTAAATGGGACCACATGACAAGCACCAGCTTTCAAGTATAAAAAAACATCAAAATCAGTACACCCGTCTATTTATACCTGGTACTGACAACTATCTCACCTTATGGTAAGTGATGATGTGGACGAATATTGTTATACGGGCTAACCTAGAATTACTGGATCGCAATGATACACTGCCGGGACACACCGTTAGATTCTTAGCGACATATTTTCTACTAACTTACACCCTGCAAGGAGGTAACACACAAAAAAGTAGATTCGATTTGAGAACATCCTCGTTTTTTTAGTTGGTTAAAATGTTTTGTTTATGTTATTGTGACGTAACAAGCACGTGGCCCACCTGTTGTTGCGGAGTAACCTCTGACTATAACAGATTCTTTTCGTCGTGTGACGAATTGCACTGCGTCCGTCATACTGAGACATGGAGTTGTCACGTCTCATGTGCCTGTATTTTTTCTGGCTCTCAAGGACTGCTGCCGGAACACACTGTTAGGTGCTTGGCGAAAGATTTTCTACTTTAGGGTGGTAACTAGCCAGGCGAGTATTCGCTAAATGCCCTTCTAGCATGCGGTGAAGCTCAAGCCGGCGGTGGGGATCAAACCAGAGACCTTTGGCACGGCAATTCATAACTATTACCGCTCGGCCATCATTACTTCAAATGTAATGTATCCAATGGATACAGTAATATAGATTTTAATGTATAGAGTTAGATCACCGCTTTACGCTTGAGATTGTATACTGCCGTTATTATTTAGTGGTCGTCGGTGTCCAAGGAAGGCGTACAAGGATGCCCACTCAAGGGGAGATATAAATACGGGGAGTTTATCAGGCGACAATACCGCTCGATAGCGAGATTCATTGTTATCGCACAGATAACTTGTGTTTACCTAGTGCTAAAGGATGTTCCGATAAAAACAAAGAAAATAATCGATTCTGGATTTGCCGAGCTAGGACTCGCATCCCCCCATCACTTTCCGAGGGGTTCTAAGAAACTGTAACTAAATTAAACTGGGAGAGTAGCACCATTCGGTCAATCTGACCCTATATACACGAGCGTAGCTGTGTTCGCTTAGTTGCATTACAGGTACAGAGTTCCTTATGCGCGTTAGATACTGTTATAAAATGCCTAATTGTTCAAGGAATTCTGCAAAAATAGGGACAACACAACAAAGCTTAGTACTAACAAATACTTTTAAAATATTTTAAGAAAACATCTAATTAATATTTTAATACAACACTTAAAAAATATAAAAATATATCTAGTGACAATTCCGCTTAATTTTCCTGCTAAGCCGAGGTGACGTCACAAACGCCACGCAGCCAAACCGGAAGAATTTTCGACGCCTTTCGATTCTACACGAAGCATCCTCAGGAGGTCTTTTCTCTACGAGCGCACGATCGAGAAACTTCCGGTTTGGTTGCGTGGCGTTTGTGACGTCACCTCGGCTTAGCAGGAAAATTAAGCGGAATTGTCACTAGATATATTTTTTAAGTGTTTTATTAAAATATTAATTTGATGTTTTCTTAAAATATTTTAAAAGTATTTGTTATTATTAAAAACGGATTTCCCCAAGTAACGCCTGAATTTCATTATCTTAAAGCTTAGTACATTTTTTTTACATTGGTCGCAGCACATAATTTTGAACCGTAGCGAAGTTTGCTTAGCTGTTCTTAATCGTTCAGCAAAGTTAAGTAACGTCCGCCGCGGCTATGAGTTGCATGGATGACCGCTAGTGACATTACTTGAGCGCTTCCGTGCTTCGGACGGCACGTTAAGCCGTCAGTCCCGGTTGTTGTCTTAGGATGGCAGTCGTTGTAGCATGGCGGTAGGGCATTTTGGTGTTTTCGGGCAGCTGTCCATGAGAGCCAGTAATTCTAGGTTAGCCTGAACAACATCTTCGACCGCATCATCACTTACCACCAGGTCAGACAGACCACTAGGTCAAAGGCTAACATGTCAAAAATACAAAAAAAAAGGCTGAAAAAAATGCGCCTTGCGCTCTCTCGGATATATGTATGGGTGTACATAGAGAGTATGTAGTAGAACCAGCTGTATACTCTAACTTAGCGAAATTCCTCAGCAAGGTGACAATATTCCGCGGCTGCACGTTATCGAATTACGATTTACGACCTTCCCGATATCTGTCGAAGCTCATGTCGCGCTCGCTTTTTATCTTTTGCCTCACATTGTGCGCAGAAATATTTGTCGCCCCATGATATTTATTATGAGATTGGATGTCCGGCGACAGTGAGTTTTGTTTTATTTGCCGTGAAGTTTACGAGTGTCTGGCTCTCACAACTTTTGGGGTTATTGTATGGTGAAGGTCTACTAAAATTATCATTCGCGGAAATATTTTGTGGACAACATTAACAATTCCACGAGAACTTAAAGTCAATGATGAGCATCTATATAAATCGTTGTCAAGTAAAGAAATATTTATATGTTGCCGACAAAACTTAGCACGCGATGACGGCAAGAAATAAAAGAAGCTCTCAAAGCAATTTGGATCAATAACGTTCGTACTTTAGTAAACTTCTTTTCTCATCAATTCACCAGACATGACAGAGACGAGCCAGAAGTCTTAGCTGGCCTATGGTTTTAAGGATGAAATTGCATACGACAATAACTTATCCGAACAATTGCTATGAACATCCACTGTGTTCCCGCTAAGGCTAGACATTCGGATTCTTATGTAATGTTATCGAGACATTTTTAACATTAGGTAGATACACGTGACCGTGGATCTGTCTGGCCGTGCTGGAAATATGCAGAAGTTCTTAGGGGTGAATTCGGGTTAATGATAACCCGACATAATGATAAGCGAAGATGCGATAGTGGCATTGGGAGCCCAAAAATAGCCTGGATAAGGATATCATTTAACTAAAAGTAGAGGTTCTGGTCCACAGTTTCTAAGAAATAAAGACGTTCTGTAGAGGCATGTAAAGAGGCGAGGAATTGGGCTCTTCACATGAAGAACCGCAAGTTGACAAGACGCAACAAAAATTAAGACAAAAGGTTCACAAAAACGTGAGTTTAAGAACGAATAAAATACGGTTTTGATCCTAAATGGTATAACAGCTAATGAATACACCACCTCTTAAAGTAATAGAATAATATTATAATAGTCGTTATTTTTTTACACACCGTCATGGCTGTACACCTACGTAAGTATTTGCCCTTAACGTTTCTAAACGAAACATATGTATAATCTGTGGTGTGGGTGAAAAGCCCGCCATGCGCTAAAAAAAGTTCACGTATTTCGTAATAATAGTTGTGTGGTATATTAAAGCAATAATTCATATTTATTTACTCGCAAATGTGATGAAAAACATTGTATGTTTCACGGGCGGTACAGGAATTACGAACTTCGACTCAAGACTTCGGGCTTCTACCAGAGCATCGATCGTAATTCCTTACTTACCGCCCTTAATACACAATCTTATTATCATTTACCGGCAGTCGAGTAAATATAGTAAAAAGGAAGCCATCAAAAATATATCACTATAAGCTCTTGCTAAGCAATATCAAACATGAATTTTGATCTGAAGTCCGTCGCGATTCGGCCATCAATAGTAACGGTGGTGCCCCCGAGAGTCGTAGAGTCGCAGAAATCATTCCTCCGGCAAAATATCAATAAAACACAAACGCGTTGCGGCCCCGCCCGGGGGACTCGTTGCCATCGCTGCCGAATTACAAATGGGCCCAAATACGGCCCTGCCCTTTTGATGGGACACTTTATTTTTTGAGTAGATTTTTGCATCTTAAGTGTTATTCGGTTTTTGTCGTACTTCTATTTTTTGCAGTGAAATCTTCACGACAACTATCTAACCACCGTTGAACCAAGGCCTCCTCCAAGGAAGAAGGGGATTGTTTTCCATAAATCCCCGCTTGGCAGGCGTCATGGGGATGGCAATATATGATGGCAGTTCTTCAGAAAGCGATTCTGCCCAACTTCTTGTACTTTTATTTTCGTCGCCCCTTCCGCTTCCCACAAAATGACAAATTACAAGTGTTTAATTCTAGCCCGACACCCCACGGGGCCGTGGCGACCAAATACCAGCTCAAGTTGATTGGGATTACTTTGCTTTTTCCTGACTGTTGAATGAAATAACGTCTCTTAAAAATAGCCTGGGATCAGAGATGAGACGAATTACTTAGCATTCCATGGATTGCCGATGATGCCGGGTCCATAGCACTGCAGAGGAAGAAGCCAGAGGGGCCTGGGACTTGCAACGCAGAAGTAGGTTTAAGGGGCCCCTTTATAATATATACAATAGAAGTTAGAGACTTCGAAAATTACCATCTCTGAAATGGGTACAGAAATTGAATTGGTGCTGTAATTTTACGACAGTGGCAAGGAGACGCCCAATTTAATGCTAAGGTTCCCAAATGATGATGACCTGAAATATAGGAAGTGACTGTCCATAAAACGAACCCAAAACTTGTTACAATTATGTCCATGTGTTGTTAGATACCGTCCCACCAACTTATCTGTTCAGGTGGCAGAAAAAAGAACTATGTACAACATTCCTTCAAATTGTGACAGTTTGCAGTTGATTTCCTTAATCAGTAGCGCCCTCGCCAACTGCACAGTTAAGTTGGTGGTACATTATATCGACCCATATAAGTACGTGTGATAAAAGTAGGAAGAAGTTCTCTATACATAAACCTATTTTGAAGCAAAATCTACTCTCCCGATTGCAACCACTGAAGCCCATTTTTTCCTACGGCAATTGCGACCGCAAGCAGACGTTTGGCAACATTATGAGATTTACATTTAGTAATGTCGTTTTATTGCAGCCATAACGCGAAGGTATTGCCATAATCTGTTCTAATGTTAGAGGGAAAATCACTTTAGCCGTGTGAAAAATTCAGAAAGTGCGGTACGTGGGCATCGGTTTATGAATGTCATAGGAGCTGCAAATAAGTGTTATGGGGCGTCGGTAACTTGCGTTTGAAGTTGACTATTTGTTTATGAATGTTGGTTAGGGTTGGTAGATTTTTTATTCGATAGCTTGACATATTCGCTAAGGTACCCAATGGAGGTAATCGTTTTTTTTATAAATTATAATGAATACATTCAGGCGCTACTTAGAGGAATAGATATTTTAAAAATATATGAAGAAAATGTAAAATTTATATTTTATGTAAATACTTAAAATATATAAAAAAATATCTAGTGACAATTCCGCCTAATTTTCCTGTGAAGCCGACGTGACGTCACAAACGCCACCTAGTCAAACCGGAAGAATTTTCGGCGCGTTTTGCTTCTACACGAAGCATCCTCAGGAGGTCTTGACTCTTCCAGCGCACGATCGATACTCGCGTAGTTCTCTTAAAAACACACAAAAAATATATCTAGTGACAATTCCGCCTAATTTTCTTGTAAAGCCGACGTGACGTCACAACAGTCATCTTGACAGGAAAATTATCTAGAATTAAATTAGAAGATGGGCTAAAAGTTAACACCAGATAGTAAGTGTTGATGTGGTCGAAGATGTAGTACCTAGAACGGCCTTAAGGATAGCTGCTCGACACTGACACCGTTAGGTGATAGGTGACAGATTTTCTACTAGAGGTTGGTAACTAGCAAGGCAGGCATTCGCAAAATGCACAACCTACCCACATGCAATAACGATTGGCATCCAAGACAACAACCGGGACCGACGTCTTAAAGTGCCCTCCGAAGCACGGAAGCGCTCAGTAGTAATGCCATTAGCGTTCACCCTTTAAAAGTCATGATCGCAGCGACAGTTGCTTAACGTAATTGATAGTTCAAGGACGACTAAGCAACCTAAGTTACGAGCGCTTTAGAATCCCATGATCACTTCGAGCAGCGCTACAAAGGCTTCAGCTACGCTACGAGCGGTTCAACTACGCTACGATCGCTTCAGGTACGCTATGAGCGTGTGAGATTTGTCAAGATAGAGAGCCTTTATTTAATTTTAGAATATTCTACAATTACTTAATGAGTAACTTCTCGTAACTTATATACTTAAGGGAATCTAAGCTTAACAAATATATGATTCTAACAAGCGCTTCAGCTACGCTATGAGCGCTAAGCACGCTACTAGCAATCAAAGATTGAGCTTAGATTGAGGTCTGGTATTTAAAATATCCGCGTAATGTCCACAGCGTAATATCCACCGTTGAACGAGGTCTCCTCCATTGGGGGGATTTGCCATAATCCCCACGCTTGGCAGGTTTCTGGGAGATCCCATAAAAGTTGTCAGTTCCTCAGAAACAACAGACAGGCGCTGCTTCCCGCCTTCTGATATTTTTCCCTTAGTCACCTTTTACGACACCCACGGTAAGAAATGGGATGGTGACATTCTACCCCGGTACCCCACGGGGGAAATTTTGTTAATAATGCATGTATATTCAGTTATTATATGCAGAGATTACCGCTTAATATCAGGCAGGGCTTCGTGAAGATTCTTTCACAGTACAATAAAAAAAACCATGCATTCTCTTAACTCTACGGACGCCTTATCCAAATGGGCCAGCAAGCTTCCAGTCTTGTAGTGTGAATTTCTCTGTATAGTTGTTTTTTTTTTTAGCTCTATATTGTGATCATCTGTTTAGTAAGTGATGATACTATCTTTTAAGCTCTCGTTCCGGCTATAATCCTCTCTTGGACCCGTTGCGCAGTCCATAGTGATTGCCACTGTTCCATCATTGCTTCATCATTTCGCCAGCGCATGTCGGAATCTTAGGATAGAGTATTCTCATCACAGCTTTACATAATTACGTACTTATAACCTGGTTTAATAAAGAAACAAATCTAAAATGGCGCCGAAAATCATTTCCTCTCACTTGCATATGACAGACAGTTAATGTGCAAGTGAGAGGGAATGATTTTCGGCGCCAATTTTGATTTATTTCTTTATTAAACCAGGACATACTAGTAATATAATTATATTAAAGCAAAAAATATAAATGACTGAAGCGCTCGCAGCGAAGTTTACTTAGCTGTTCTCTACCGATCAGCAAAGTTAAGCAACGTCCGCCGCGGTCATGAGTTGGATGGGTGACCGCTAGTGACATTACTATACTGTCGTTTCCGTGCTTCTGAGGGCACGTTAAGCCGTCGGTCCCGGTTGTTGTCTTATGATGGCAGTCGTTATAGCATGGTGGTAGGGCATTTTGCGAATGCCCGCCTGGCTAGCTACCACCCTCAAGTAGAAAATCTGTCGCCAATCACCTAACAGTGTGTTCCGGCAGCTGTCCTTGAGAGCCAGTACTTCTAGGTTAGCCTGAACAACATCTTCGACCACATCATCACTTACCATCAGGTGAGATAGTGGTCAAAGGCAAACCTATAAGGCATAAAAAAAAAAAAATTGGTTACGAGCAAATGTTTATAAATCTGGTTTCGTGCACTAAAGCTTGTGACACCGATCCCTATTCTAACTTTTAATGTAAATGTCACCATCATTCAGCTCCGAAAGCGGTGAAATCAAATATTGAGCGTGACTGGAGCTGTCCCTATAAAACTAAGCGTCGTGCTCTCAATACCTCAATAAATCGATCAGTGGACACCAGAGAATAGTAGGGTCGCAAATATAATCTATGCGCTTTAGTAAATTATTATCTCAGTATAAAACTCATATAATCTCAAAAAATTAATTACCATAGACAATGTATTACTTACTAATTTTGTACCTAGGAAGGGAATGCAGAATTTACAACACAAGAGTACATCTTAGTGTAGATTCTGCAAGTATTATTAGCAAGTAATTAAGCCACTTTTAATAAGTTATTCTTAAGTTTCAGTTTTTTTATTTGTACCTTTTTGAGAAATAAATTATTATTATTAATCTTCAAGGATAATCATTCGTATCCCCCGAAGGGGTAGGCAGAGCTGTCTAAGCACCCACGTTTCGCTGTACGTATTTTGGCCCCACGTAGGGGCGAGCCTATTGCCATCTACCGCGCATATATGCCGTATATATATATATATATATTGCAGACCCTAGATTGTTATTGCAAATGTCTTTATCAGAAAAACCCAATAGCTTGTCGGTCCTGGGAATAAGTCAAATATACTTAAAGCGCTTATTATTTATTCTGTGCCTCAAGCCTCGTTAGGTACCCACAAACCAGTCGAGTTTTTGTATTTAAAGCAGGTATTAAAATATCTCTATGGATTTTAATGTTTTGTGGTTAATTTTACATCTTATTAATTGACTTTTGGTTCTCTTTACCACTATTATAGCACATGTATAAGAAAAGTTTTGTTTTGACGTTCAAACTTTGTTGTCGGTACCTCCAACTTAGGGTAAGTTATTGGTTACCGTTTTGCTAATAAGCGCATTGAAGTGGCAGGTGCAGAGGCCCTGCTTTAGGCTTCAAATGCAGCAAAATCATACTCACGTCGATGTAAATAGTTGCTATTATTGCTCCTCTACCGGCTGATTATTTCACTAAGTCAAATTTTACGTCAAACAACAAGGAAATACTATAGATCAATCCTGCACTAACAATAAATAACGTAAAAAGTGAAGCCTAATTTATTTAGTGTATTATTGCCTGTCAAATACAAAGAAAACTACTGTGTGCGAACATTCAGTGTGACCACAGCCCATCTTGGACCATCGATTCTTCCCAACTTCAGGGTAAATCGATCACGTCAGGGACACCGAGCGCCTCCCCATCTTAAATACTGGCCGGTGCAAAGAGGGTATTTATTGGACGTAATTAAAATGAAAACAGACAAAGGATCGCAGCTGATCGGAACGTGCTTAGCACACGAACATTTAGAGAGGTGACAGTTTTATCGATATCATATCGTAATGTTGTGTTACAGTGACATAATAAATTACCGATACGCAAAGGAACCACACTGATTTGCCAGTTCTTTATGACATCGAAGTGGAAAGATTTTTATCTATTTGTTTCATAGTAACGTCAAGTAGATGTTTTTAGAGAATATCATCGATTATAAGATTACTTACAACTATGGAAAACGGTGCTGGAAAGAGATCGTCGCTTGTACATCTATTATTTAGGAATAGGCGCATCTATACGTATCGCTAAATCTCGTCCGGGACAAGCTCGGGAATATACGTGCATATGAAACGAAGCTTCGTTGATACGAGTACGGTGCCGCACCGAGGCGATACCTCCTTTGAGTATATAGTATTATTTGGGCGATAAGTCTCCGTTGCCCATTAGAAAACATACCTAGCAAGCTTTGTCTTTTGCGTATTACAAACTTAAATAATGATGTGAGATAGTCACAGGATTCATAGATTTTCTATTGTGCAATAATCTACTATAGTCTGGTCTTTCAAAGACAGACCACGGTCGAAACGTAAGTATGTTAGTAGTATTGATATAAAAAACGTAATATAAGCTATAATTTCAATGTATTGATATACAAATACCCGATATCGTGAAGCTGCTATTATTATGCCCAACTAAAGCATATACCGTGTTTATCACGGCTTCTACTCGCGCGTTGTTATCTTAATGGACCTTTACATTAGAAATCTTATCACAAATTTACTACTTATTATTTTCTATTTGTGAGTTCGTAAACTCAGACAAAGACCAGATCGTATGTTTTATCTCAGCTGGCCTTAGTGCATTTAATATGATTATTTACATTAACATAATAAAAACTTATAAACATAGATTATTGGGGCATCTAGACTGACTATATTGCTAAACTATTAATAGCAGTTGTACATAAAATAATTCATACATAAATTTCACCAGTTAGTGTTGTTTGCTTCGATATTTGTATCGACTTAGATTAATTGTATAAAACCGTTGATCAAAAACATTCAATTGTTTTATCATTTATCGATAAGCGACGACCACCAACAACACTAATGAAAGATCACAAGTCGGTCGTGCAAAAGAGGACTTTTATCAGTGACCGATACGAATACTCCTAGATTCCGAGACTTAATTTATTGCCACCCTACTTTCCCCACTTTCGTCCTGCATTGCGTTCCACCTTTACTGCTACGTAATACGACTCAATTCTCTTAAACATTTCAAATGGGAAGATTGTGATGTTTATATTGACGGGCTTTAGCACTTATTTTAACTCTTATGTCTAGCTATTAAGGTGTAAAATGTATTGTAGTGTATTCAGCACTGTAATTTAGTAGAACCCCTTTTGGTGAAAAACGATTGACAAATAACTTTTGGGCTCTCTGTTAAGCGATTGCTGTTGACCAATGATTAATTTATTTTTTAATGATTGATTAAACTCAAGTCTATAATCAACGCTAAACAGGAAAACATTTTCGTTAAGTATAGTTTTTCTGAGTTATATCCAATTATTTTTTGGTTTAGTAATATTTATTAATTTTATTGCGTATGTATGCTATTCGTTTTTTTTATTGTATTATGACGGTCCATGCACGGGGCCCGCCTGGTTAAGTGGTAGCCTCTGCCTGTAACAGATGCATTTTGCTACAATAATCATTGATGCACTGCGCCCATCCCTGAGACGTACCTATGGTTAAGTCTCATGTGCTGTAATACTTTACTGGCTCTCAAAGACTGCTGCCGGAACACACTGTTAGGTTTGGTGACAGATTTTCTGTTTGAGGGTGATAGCCAGCAAGCACCATGCGGTGAACCTCAAGCCGGAAGGTAGGATTCGAACCATGAACTCGAGCCTGCACGTCAGTCCATATATAGCTATTACCGCTCGGCTATCATTGCTTCATAAGTTATACAGATAATTTTTACTCCGCCTACGAAGTTTTAATGCTTCGGAAGTACAATAGCAGATTTGACAACTTCGGAACTCCGGCACATAATTCTGCATAAACTTCGCAGATTTCAGTAAACTTTGCTCAGGTACCAACATAAAACAACGGTCTGAACTTTGTTTGACTCACATTCTTCTTGCAAAATTGTTCCCCAAGTTTAATCACATAAGACACGATGGACAGGGAAGCTAAAAAACTGGCCAAGTGAAATGTCTCAAGCACCAGTGCGTAGATTTTCACAATATGTGTTATGTAAATTAATCAAAATAGTTTTTTTTTCTTTCACATTTTACGCCATAAAATATGGTTCAATTTTATTTTCTTACTGTTTATAGGCTAGCCCTTGACCACTATCTAAACTGTTGGCAAATTATGGTCGAGGACCGTAAACGGACTAGGCCTAGGATCTAACCATGAACGCTGGCGTACCTCAATGGTTTGTACGCTCTGCAACACTTCTTGCTACACATTAATGACCTGCTTAGATCCTGTATCTTTGATAAATATTAAACCGATATTGATAAAACATGCCCTATGCCTAAGTTGAAGTAATTGTCAGTAATGAAAATAGTTACGAATCGATCACATAATAATATTGAAGTAATGTATGGACAAACATACCTAAATAGGTACTTACTAACACACGTACACAGAAAAAAAGGAATACTTGAGCCAACGCAGTGTGTTTTTTTCAAGAATATTTGTGATTCATATATATTGAAAACAATATATTCTTGAAAACAGGACACAATATTCTAAGGAATATATTCTTGAATCAAAGTATATATTGCATTCTTCTTTGGAGATATCGTTAAGTGTTTAAATACGAATATGGTTAGTTTTGAATCCAAGAATCTTACCATAAATATTCGTAAGTGAAGCACCTTAATTACATTCAACAAGAATATTTAAAAATATTTCAAGAAAGAATATAGAATTTTTATTTTGAGAATAAAATGTTAACAGAAGAATTCCTATTTTATTGTTAGAAGAATATTTTCGTTATCTTGAAATAATAATTTGAATACTTTATGTCAAGAAATATTTCTTGGGTCATAACAATATTCCTAAGAATATTCGAGTGTAATATCAAGACTCGATTATTTTTCAGTTCAGAATATATTCTTGTTGTAATACAGAATTGTCTTGAATTTATTAAGACAATGTATATTCTTGGCTAAAGAAGTCTTTTTTTTCTGTGTACATACACCTTTAAAAATTGTTTAGTTGTTCGGAGGCCCTAATAGATTATCATAATGTGAATAAATTGCAGTTCCAATGCGAGTCGAATTGAAAACCTATCATGTGATAAATCGAAAAAACAATACTAAAATCTACCGATACTAAAGTAGGACACTGAACCAGAAACAGTAAAGCTCATCCGTTCGCAGTAACGTTCGTTGTCGGCCGTCATCGGTGCGATGTCGCAGCGATACGCATGATAAACGCAGCCGGCCGCAGCCGCGACAAAGCCGCCATTAAACGATACAACACGACTATAAAGTAGCGCTCACTGTGCGATGACGACGTGCGAACGATCTGGTAAGTGGCTCTACTTCGGCAATTTAAATAATAAACATCTAAAGAGCCTACAGTTTTTTAAAGATGATACAAATAGTAGTTTTACTGGATCTACATGAAATGTTTATTATAGTTCCTTTTAAAAAAGAGTATGCATGTTTTAACGGTCATTACACGATGCAGAACCACTAAATAAATAGCTGTGCGATGACGACGTGCGAACGATCCAAAAGGAGGTTATATTTGGGAAATTTTAAATTCTAACATCTAAAGAGCCTACAGTTTTCGAAAGTAATACAAATAGTAGTTTTTTGTATCTACATAAGAAACCTTTATATTAGTTATACAGGTTAACGTTCATTACACGATGTAGCACAACTATAAAATAGCGACGATCTAAAAAGAGGATATACTTGGGAAACGTACAGTATTAACCTCTATAATAATAACACAGCATAAGAGCTTAATAAGCAGATCATAATAATACAGTATTTAATTATTAATAATCTGAAAAATAAGTATTTTTTATTTTTACTAGCCTGCATTTTCTTTTTCTGACTATAGTACGTAAGAACGATCCAGAAAGTATATTAAATTAAGAAGCTTTACAAGCGATCCATCATAATTTTATTTTTTCCGGCAGTCCATTCTTTTATTAATTTACAGAATGACAGGTGCCACACTCAAATATCACAAAGTGATGTAAGTATATAACTTATATATGAAATCGTTATACAGAACCCGAGAGTTTTCAGATAAGCTGTCGAATATGTATAGTCTAGTTTTTTTATTATTATCTATATATAGCGGTATGCCTTTATTAACCAAATACTACAAACTATACACAACACTACAGCTACTACAATACTACAGCTACTACAATAAAAGCATTTGGACTCATAGGCAGTCCAAATGCTCTAGCCCACTAATTAATAAGTCTAGTTTATTAGAACAAAGAACATAACATTAATCTTAGCCGTATCCTTTTTACAAGCTTTTATTTATTTCGCCTGTCCAGATGTTTGTCATCAAATCTTGCAAATTAAATTTGATCCTCTTCCCGTTTACCGATTGAGCTAAAATTTTGCATACATGTTTAAATCGCGTGACAATGCAATATTATGATGACATGGTGCTGATCTGAAGATGGAGCTGGAAGGTGGCCAAAGGAATTTCGCAATGAAACTACACAACCTCATCGAGTTTAGGCTTATTTGAATCGTCTTACCGAGTATTTTTTTTATTGGTTAGATCATAAAAACTTGTTTTTTAAAAGTTTTTATTATATAGTAAAGCTTGTTTAAATGTTAGTACTTAATGACCGTGAAGGGCTTCAAATATTTTTTGGATTATACTTGTTGGGGCCATGGATCGTGTATAATGTATTCTCTCAAGGTTACTTTAGAAGTTTGTTAAGATTTTTTTAGACTGCAACGAACAAGGTAGAAACGCCTTGACGAATGGTATATTCGAGGCGATTGCACTTGTGTTATTGATATGGTTTTCAAAAAGAATTCTCACTAAATTCAAAAGTAGAGCACGTGACTATGCGATGCGCAAGCGCTACAATATCTCGCACTACACGCATAATGGCATTCATTTCGCATTATAGTATGTAACATTTTCACGGTACTGGAATTGTGCCGCGTCTGTTGGAAGCCGCGCTGGGAGTCAGGACTGCAGTCATGGGGTGGATCTGCGCTGATCTCTTCTATCAATGCCTTTTTATTTTGAAGCGCTCCTAGCTAAGTTTGTGACTTGGAAGCGGATGAACGCTAGTAGCACTACTCCTGAACCTACTTTAAACGTTTTATCGTTCCATTAAAACTGCAAGTTATAAGTATATATGGTATCATTATTTGATTGATTGAATAGTTTTTAAAGCCTTTTGAATAGTTTTGGAAGAAAATATTTTTTTCTCACAATATGGCGTCTAATACCCGCCAATATATAATTTTTTTTCATCTATCTTTGCGCAAACTTGCTCTATCAACGCGAATCTAACGAAATTTCGTATGTTAAAGTCGGTTAATCCGTTTGAAGTTATGGTGGAATAAAGAAACATACTTTAACCCTGAAAACATAACACTCTTTTTTGGCCAGTCGTGTAATTAGTGGTTTCGCATTTTGTGAATGTCTGCTTGGTAAAAATCCGTCACTAAAGACTTACTGGTGTTTTACGGCAGCTGTTCTTTATATATATTTCCCATAGCTTTTTTATTCTGTGGTCATAGCCAGTTCCCATTCTGGCCTAGTTTATCCGATGAAGTGGAAGTTCCGATTAGTTTTTATTTAGAACACAGCACTCGGGAAATAGCAGCACTTGTAGTTATAATGTGGTCGACGACGGTCGACCATCGTCGACCACATTATAACTACAAGAGATGAGATTCTGCTCAAAGGATAGGCAGCATTTTTATTAACAGTGAAAACCCACCCGCGGCTTCATCGCGTTGTAATTTGTTTATAACGCAATTTCCCGAGTGCTGTGTTCTAAATAAAAACTAATCGAAACTTCCGTTTAATCGGGATATGCTTTCCAAATATCCTTTACATCGTTTCAATGGTTTGGTTCAAAGATATCTACCTGTTTTGATTGCGTTATCTATGTATTATCTAAGGAATCCATTACCAAGTTTGGAAAATTAACGGAAGGTAGGTATTCCAATATCGCTGCAGCTTCTGTTACTATGTTACTTATAAGTAGTGCTTTCCATTCAAAGGTAGTTTCGTCATATTTATAGACCATAAAAACTGTTTATATTTTGTACAAAATATTGCCACGCGACAACCGAATGTCACGGCTATTCAAATGGTTCTTGCTTATCATTAACCAATAAATATTTTATTATAGATATTTTACAATATTCTAAAAATATGTTAAAATATTTGTTTCTTGTTTGCTTCAATCTGGCCACCAATTGTTAGTAAGTGGCCCAACAGTGAGTCGAAGGTTACATGAAGCTAGTCTTTATTCAAGCATACCACTTCCAGTAACAACTGCTTATTTTTACGGACTGGCAAATTAGACATTTTCTGTATGAATGCAAAATTCACCATATTCACACTTCGTTTGCACAATATGATGAATCTACATTTGTATGGTAAACGTCCACCACCAGCTACAAGCATAATATATACTACCACAGGAACTATCCTTTTAAAGACAATAATATCGAGGTCGCAAACTACGGTAGGTACAATGTATCGATAAAGCAATCACTTCCATCCTTACGGAATATACATGGTAATACTCCGCCACTCAAAACATGTCAATTGTCTTGGCGAAGGATTATACGTTATTTATGTCCGATGTTAAGATGATAAGCGACTTTATCGCAATCTTACATCGCGATGAAAACAAACCTATACGGTTTACTTTTTGAATTATGTTATTTTTTAATAAAACTGTGCCAAAATGAGCCCTTGACGTGGCCTGCCTGAATTTTTCCCGCTTAAACAAATAGAGACAGTTAATATTCTGTATAAAGTTAATAAATTATCCACTTGATGCATTAGTAAAATGCAAATCCGTATAGGTATATGTGGAAGAGGACAATTGGAGACAATTGGAGTGGAGAGACAATATTGTAAACAGTGCTGTTTGGCGACTGGTTATATCTTGAAAGCAATGCTGAATCCCACCACCTGGGAAGATTTATAATATACCTTAGAGAATAAGTAAATATATTTCAAAATTATAAATTTATAGGAAAAATATAATATATCAGGAATTGCTAAGTTACGGAATGCGGGATTCCGCACATGACTGTAATTTTTCCTGTCGTAAATTTATAATTTTGCTATGTAAGTAATCCGCAGAGCAAGCGTTATTGCAAAAATAAAAATTTTAAATATTTATATTATTAATTTTTGGATTATTTATCTTCAGATGTGTCACAACGACGACAAAGTATCGATTTCCTCGAAAGCTAAATACCTCCATATCTTATCTCCCAACGATCTTGCTCACTTTACTTTATGTGACACCTTTAGAACTAATCTCGAGCTTGACAAGGGAGTTATTTGGATTCTAAGAAAAATCTTTGTCCTCGTATGAACCATTAAAAGATGATTTGCATACTTTGTTGCGTATCGGAATTTATGATGAGGTATTTAGCGGTGACTCGTTTATAGTCGGGCGCCGAGCGGCGAAAGGTAAAAAGGATTGGCTAACTAGGCTATTAAGTATGCTTCAAGTTTATCACAATGATTAATGAGAAACTATATAGCTTTTGGCTTCATCGTATATTACGTGAAAATCATTAATTTAGCAATAGTCAAGTATCTAACGTCGTTTACCGGTAGTAGGGTAATCTGCTAAGTTGACAGAAACGAAAGAGACAAACGAGAGAGAACAAAAAAAATAATGAGTACCTATAGTGTGGCATGGGCATGCCATACAGGATTATTGGTAAGTGGCCAACAACCTCTTAGGTTTGACTTCTGCAAGTCCTAACAAACATTTGGAGATGTTTTTTTTTATGAAAAATAAAAAAAAACCATCTCCAAACGTTTGTTTTTTTTTTCAAACATTTGGAGATGGTTTTTTTTTATGAAAAATAATTGTATTATTTCATATTTTTTATTACTTTGCTCGATGTAAATATTGAAAACTCTATTCAAAGGGAGCACGGCGCGGTCCAGTATTCGCGCTCTTGGCTCGAAGAAGGCATAAAAATACAAAAAATACAATCTTGTTTTTCATATCAAAGAAAAAGTATCAAATGTATCATAGGACTAGAAGAAGTCAACCCTAAAGAGGTTGTTAGCCAATAACCCTGTATATATGGCACAAGACGGTAAGACCGGGCGGGGTTTTTTTTTAAATATGAATGGTGTTCGATTAGTTTGTTAGGTTTTGTTTCTCAGTTGTAATGTTTTTTTTAACAAAATCGGTGTTGTTTTATGAATGATGAAGGGCATAACTATTTAAAATATCAAAGTAAAGATTGGACCTTAATAAGGTGCTTTCTCTCAAAGCAAACATTTCACTCTCTCTCTTTCTTTCGCTCTGTCTATGCTCAAATGTTTAAGAATTTCAAAGAAGTTTTTTTTTATCTCAATATGATACTGCTACATACTATTTCTATATATGATTACAAGCGCTATCATATGCTAATCTATACTGTATCAGTCGGATTGTCCACTGCTGTACACAGCCTCCCCCAGTATGGGGTGGTTTGCCATATGGGCGGGGTTTGCTTTTTTTACAGTAAAGAAGAAGTGCATCACATTATACACATTTTAGAGCATAACACGTACTATGCTCTAATTTTATTTTTATAACCGTCATAGGGCACGTTGCGCAGCCAGAATACTAGACCACTACACTTCAGCTGATCGAAAGTAGTGCGTATTTAAATGAAGGCACCCGGTGCGTAAAACCAGGGACGCGGGTTCGACTACCGTACGAAATGAAAATTAGGCGCTCTAAAAATTTGCCATGTAAATGGCAAAAACTAATATTTAATTTTTTTATCAAGAACAATTGTTTATTTTACAAAAAAAATGGCGCAAAATAATATACCCTTAATAGGGCATGGCTAAACTGTGGATGTTTGCAAAAGTTTCAAAGCTAGTATGTTATTAGTGAAGCATACAGATTTAGGATTTCATATCAGTATTTTTTTACGTGTTTTCAGTTTTTCAGGAAACGATGTGGGAAAATAATTCCTGTTGAGCGATTACAAATGTAAAATGTGTACCATTGACCGTTTAAACTGTGAAATTCATTGTGGGAATAATGTTCATGTTGCCTTATTAAGGGTTTAAGCACTATCACTACATAGTATAAAACAAAGTCACTTCCCGCTGTCTGTATACCTATGTATGCTTAGATCTTTACTACGCAACGGATTTTAATGAGTTTTAATAGATAGTGTGATTCAAGAGGAAGGCTTAGGTATATCTTTAATACATGCATAATATAGTAGAGAAGCACTGATCATTTTACAGGTTTCTAATGTGAAGTCGTAAATAAACACATTTTTTGCGCTTACATAGCAAACGCTAGCTGAATAAAATTCTGCAGTATATTTAGTATCAGCATTGCTCTGTGCGAAGCCGGGGCGGGTCGATAGTTCTATAGAGTAGAGCTTACTCGAATTATTAATAAAATAATTATTTATCTGATACAGGAACAGTAAGTGTCTCGTAAAGTTACTGCGAAAAATATGGTTTTGATTTGTGTTTCGAGAAAAAACTAAGATGATGGTGTGATTATTTTTAATTATTGTAGACGTATTTTACCATTCCTGTATCTCCAAACACATAAGTACCTATTATTTATCGAGAGATATGTTAAAAGATTAGCAACAACGTATGAAACTTAATTAGAACAATCCTCCAACACATCCACGATAGCGAAATAAGGACAATATCCCCAAACTAATTAGACATCATCCCAAAACTACCCAAATCCCTTTCCACTAAACAATCATAACTATTAACGTGACCCGGACACAAGAACAATTCCCTTATTAATTTAAAGTCGGGACAAGCGGGACAGCCCGGGAATAAATATTAATTTACCAGGATACTGAAATACCGGGATCATATCTCCGGTAATGAATAAGTGATGTAACGGTTATGTTATTAGGGAAGTGAAAATTATCAATTTAACGGAGAATGTGCCGCAGGACGATCGACCCTTGACTCGTGGATGCTTCGAGAGTCGGGATGGAGTTTAACTTGATAGGGTTGGGCTGAAAATTAATTATATGGATTCAACAGACTACGAAAGGAAGTGTGTTTAGTAAAATGCCTTTATTAACAAAAAACTACAATATAAATACAACACTACAGCTACTACAACAACAGCATTTAGGGGACCTAAAGGCCATTGCAGGCCTACAGGTACTCCAAATACTCCAGCCACCAGTCGGCAGCTTGCCCAGCATGCTGGCAGCATTACCCCATTGGATTGCAATGCTATTAGTAAATAATGATAATAATAATAACAACATAATAAGTAAATGGTTTAAATCTATATCTACGCTAATAGAGAAATAGTATTTTTGGATTTCTGTATGCAACGAATAAACTTAAAAACTACTTGACCGAAATGAATTAAATTTGGTATGGAAATAGTTTGAGACCCGGGGAAGGACAGATGATAGTTTTTATCCAACTGCGCAAAAAGAGGTTAATGGTTTTGCGCGATAACCGACACACACGCGGGCGGAGCCGCGGTCGGAAGGCTAGTGTAGAATAAATGTAGTTTTAATATATATTTTTATTATATATAGAAAAATATGGATTGATACTCAATTTAAAAATAGTGTTTTATTTAACTAAGTATACCTTACAAGTATTTCATCAGCAGCACATCATCTTCTAACCCAAGGGATACGTCCCAAGTATGTCTATTCTCTTACAACACAAAGGACAAGACATTCTAGACATTTTTGCTTCCAGTTTTATGGTTGGCCTGATACAAACCCTTCTTACTGATGTTGGTACAAAGCCGCTGTGAGCCTAACATGCAGCAACACCCTGCACCTCGGAGCAATCTGGGCACTCTTTCCTACGCCATAGTAGTATTCTAGCACTATTCATTATGTTGTGCTTTAATGGGACACGGAATATTAATTATATGCCATCAGCATATAAACAGCTTTATTAATGTATATACTTGTTTTGAACGTAGTACAAAAACAACTGTAACCCAATGGTAGTGTGTCTGTTGCCAATTGGGTGGTCATTAATTTCATTCCCAGTAAGGGCTTTCGCGTCAAAGCAAAGCTTTCTTGTAATCCAGTGCTCATTATTTGTCTAGCCTCGTACAAACTCCGTCCCTATTATTTCTTCTCGTAGCAAAAGGTAAGAATGTTGTCAAACAAAAGGCAGACTTTAAAAGTATAATAATATATTCCTCTCATTAGCTGTGACAGCCCTGGACTAGCCACCCCTTTACTTTGCCGCAGGCGGCGGTGCAGCTTCATATGACACACACATAGGCACCTACAGATCATAAAAGCAATTCGCCAAATTGTTATTGACATGTTAATAGTACTGCGACGTCATTAAGGCGACCAGTTACCAGCAGAGCAGTTCGTTATGGCAACTTTATGTTCAGATCATTTTAAATGCCTTTATGATCGTGTACGTTACTTTGAGAGAACATTATAATATTGTTTAACGTGAAGGGTTAAGTTTTGGGTTAAATAGAGGCATTAATGTTAAGTTGTTATGGTTTATATTGTAGTAAATTTTGGTGAATAATTTTATACGATTTTGGATGTTTCAGTTCATTTAAGACAAAGTTGACTTATTGTGTAGCAATAGTTATTTTGATTTTATCTCTGTTAGAGGGTTTATGACGTTATTATATTGTTTTCCTATCGAAGTAGATATTTTATTACAAAATCACAAATATACGATAGGACAAATTTAAGTAATGTGCGGGATTCGAACCCGCGCCATCCACCCCTTGAGCCGGGGTATGCGTTGTACTACACTACTTGTTTGTAGTACAACGCAAGTGGTACTATAGATGTCGCTCCATCCCAATACGATGGTTAAAGAACGATAGGAAAGATTCGAGTTATGTTAGGTCAATTGGTTAGAGCATACCCCGGCTCAAGGGGTGGATGTACGCGGGTGCGAATCCCGCACATTACTTAAATTTTTCCTATCGTATATTTGTGATTTTGTAATGAAATCCGCATATAGCAGGCGTTATTGCAAACCTAACAATATTAAAATTATAAGAGATTTTATATTGAAAATAGGACAGTGTTTTTTTTTTATTTTTTTTTATGCCTGATAGTTTAGCCTTTGACCACTATCTCACCTGATGGTAAGTGATGATGTGGTCGAAGATGTTGTTCAGGCTAACCTAGAAGTACTGGCTCTCAAGGACAGCTGCCGGAACACACCGTTAGGTGCTTGGCGACAGACTTTCTACTTGAGGGTGGTAGCTAGCCAGGCGGGCATTCGCAAAATGCCCTACCACCATGCTATAACGACTGCCATCCTAAGACGACAACCGGGACCGACGGCTTAACGTGCCCTCCGAAGCACGGAAACGCTCAGTAGTAATGTCACTAGCGGTCACCCATCCAACTCCTGACCGCGCGCGACGTTGCTTAACTTTGCTGATCGGTTGAGAACAGCTAAGTAAACTTCGCTACGAGCGCTTCAAGTGTTTCCTGCTGTTAACCCCTGATGGCAACGAAGGGGTAACACAACTTTGCCGCGTTTGCCTTTTGTGACATGTTATTGTATCCAGTGGTGTCATACGTTGAAACCGGGTGAACTGCTTTTGATGGTGATGTTGCTTGAAAACAGACATTAAAAGCGATGGTTCTTATCTATGTGTGGCGAAAATCTATTAAGGCGTTTCCAAGATATTCAGTGCCCATTAATATATGTATATATCAGTCACAGAAATGTTTTTATATATCATGGATAAGAACTGCTTTACATTGGTGCCAGGGTTTGCTTTTTTACAACAAGGTTTTTCAAACTGTCAATACAATAATTTTAAGAGAAGAATTATTACTCCTTGCGCAGCTTTTTTCTGATATGTTTTATCTGTAATCTCGCTTACTTCACAGAAAAAAAGGAATACTTGAGCCAACGCAGTGTGTTTTTATTCAAGAATATTTGTGATTCATATATATTGAAAACAATATATTCTTGAAAACAGAACACAATATACTGTTATTATATACTGTTGAATTTGTTCGGTTAAATGCTTGGCAACAGATATTCTACTTGAGTATGGTAGGTATAGCCAGGCGGGCATACGAAAAACGCCCTATGACTATACCTGCCATAGTACCAATGCAATGCAAAAAGAAAAAAAATGCAAATTAATTAGGAGGTTGTAAGGGAAAATAAAATAAAACGTGAATTCAACGAAGTCCAATCTCAATGCACGTTATGCGTGGATGCTACGACTTTGTGCTTCACTAAAAAGTGGAGAAATATTTTTCTCTCTTTTGTCTATTGACAAAATAGTACATCTCACATGCGGTTGTCCGATTATAATCGACTTTCAACTGAAACTTTCAACATGAAATTTTAAAAAAATATAACAGGACACATTATAGAGAAAGTTAGATGAGAAATAGTTTCTAAAAATTTGAGAAGTAAGTTCATTGAGAAGTAGTTTAAAAAAATTGTTTGATAAAAGCTATATTCCAATTCATATTTTTACCTATTATTCGAGCAGTTATGAAAAACCTTTTAGCAAGGTTTTGAAGACAAAGTTTTGAAGCTCATACATAGTACAGTCGCCTGCAATAATAAGTATACACTTCGTAATTTTCATAATAATGTGATGTCACTAAATTCTTAGTGATTGAAGTTAATATACCCATGAGTGAAACAATTCATATTATCCTTTGATTTTAAGATACTTCTGTGTACATAGAGAGACACATAAGTCTTTGCCACAATTACAATGTGTATACATATTATTGCAGGCGAATGTACATATTTTTCTGACTTCAAACAATGGTCCCATGAAGAGTAATTCATCTTCAAAATGGCCAAAATCAGGATATCGCTTCAAAAGAGCTAAAAGACATAGCTCCGATACGAGTGCTTTAAAATACTGGATAGGTTCCCATAAATTAGAAACACTTTAAAACATTGGTTTCTTGAATTTTTCAATATCTTCACCGTTAATTTTTTAATTTATATCCTATATTACTTTTCTATTCTTCAGTACCCGTGATTCTTAGAAAATCTACAAATGTATCATTTAAGCCATACGAACCTCTTTCATTTGGTATCTTATATTCTTCCAAATATATCCTAAGCAAGTTTTCTGACAAACAAGATAAATATAATAATCCGGAGGCAACAATAACCCTTTATTCAGTTACCGCAACAAGGGCCCAATTAGCTACGGGACCCTCCGCCAAGATCAGTCTCGCGTAATGCTTATTTACCTCCCTTCTTTTACCTTACGATATACCGGAAAGTAAAAGAACAGTTACAAATATATAGATAAAAATGATAGACTTAATATATCGCGTATATGACAGAGAAGGCAATACAATCTGATTTATAATAACGAAAAATAGAACAAAATATATATCACATTTACAATATTTTTAATTTTTAAATGTGACTTTTTAACTTACAAATAAGGCGGTACTCATTCGACGGTTTTTTTTCACGCATAACTCTTTAGAGATTAGTCCGATATTGATAATTCTTTTGTTTATTGAAATGGGTATAACTCTGAGGTCCTATATAAATTTCATTAAAATCGGTTAAGATTAGTTTTTAAGTTACACTTAATTATCTGAAAAAGGCTTGACATACCTAGACGATTTGGTAGTTGCAAGTTTTGTCGATCGTTGAAATCTAATTATGACAAAAATAGAAGATTATTAATTTAAAATTGGAACCGATTTCTAACACTTAAAAGTATTAAGTAACTTGTTGAAGTCAGACCATAAAAATGTGATCTCAGAGTGCTTTGAATCAGCAGGGGGCGACTTTAACAATTATTGCATAATTTTCAGTGTTAGAAGTCGGTTACATTTTTGTTAAAACATTTTTAGAGTGCAACAATTTCATTAACTGTCTGGAAATCCACAACTTTGCGATTTTCACGACATTTTCTACCTCGCACTGCCACAATGTGGAACCAGCTGCCAGGTACAGTATTTCCAAACGGATACGACTTAGGGGCCTTCAAAAAGAGAGCATATTCCCTCCTCAAAGGCCAGCAACGCATCCTCGATACCTCTGGTTTTGCGGATGTTCGTGAGCGACGGTGATCACTTACCACCAGGTGAGCCACCTGCTCGTTTGCCCTCCGATCACAAAAAAAAAAAAACAGTCACAAGTTCTGAAGTAATGAACTATAAAAAAAGTAGTCGAATTGTGTACCTCCTACTTTTTTGAAAGTCGGTCAAAAAGAAAAGATAGTAATGAACCGTTATTTTGCTGAATGCTGTTCACTGCATGTGATAAATAAATTTTAAATTTAGAAATATGCGGTTAGAGTCAGAAAATAAGATTGAGGACAGTTGCCGAGAATAGGAAAAAGGAAACATATAGATTTACCTGGTGCATTAGGGTACCTTTAATTTCTGAAAAGTTTGTATGTTGCTACAAACAATATGTTTTGCTAAAAACCTGTCCAATTGAAGCAATTTTGCACTTATGTCAGCCCCTAGGTTTAAAAATAAAGAACAGCAAGTATCTGCGCGTGCTTGAATAAATGGGTTCTTGGTTCTCCTTCTGGTATCTGGAAGTGCAAATATCATCAAAAAAAAATATTTCCTTAATACCTTACAGGTAGTAGAACTTTTAAAATAGAAAATAAATTAATGATGGCCGCGCGGATTCATTTCGGATGATTTTTCCAATCGAATTACGGAAGAAATTGTTCCGATACCCAGACTGTATAAACAATTTATAAGCCTCCAGCAAAACATTTAATAACCAAGTATAGATTGAAGTGAATGAATATTATCAACGTATATACATATACACCTATATCACTTGCAATAATGAACTTGCCGTAAGAAAAACACTTGAAGTCAAGCTGACCATTATACTACAAGGAAGGCACTTTCTCAACAACATATTTGTGTAACTGGATTATTATGTTTGTTAGGTAGTACCAACAGTTATTGACATAAAATTCAGCGTGACTCTCTGAATAATAATTCTATTTATAAAAATCTGATGGTCGATCTCCTAAACTTGAGATTGTTTACTTATGCTTTGTGGCTTGAACCGGAAAAAGAACTTCTTTACGATTTATGAATGCATCGTGATACTGCTTAATAATTGTGCTAGCTACGTTAGTAAGATGTCAATAGTTTATTAACTCTTCAAATAAACCTTAATTTATTTATCTTGATGCTGGAGTGTGATATCAAATCAATGTTATCGTAACACTACAGATGTTATGTATGTAGTTGACTTTATACTTTATTTTTTGAAGATTAGCTACCAAAGATATGTTCGGTAGATTTTTTTTACTCTTGATAGGTTAGCCTTTGACCACTATCTCACCTGATGGTAATTGATAATGTGGACGAAGATGTTGTTCAGACTAACCTAGAATTACTGGCTCTCAAGGAGAGCTGTCGGAACACACTGTTGGGGGTACCGAGGGTGGCGGGTAGCCAGGCGGGCATTCGGAAAATGCCCTACCACCATGCTATAACGACTGCCATCCTAAGACAACAACCGGGACCGACGGCTTAACGTGCTCTCCGAAGCACTGAAGCGCTCAGTAGTAATGTCACTAGCGGTCACCCATCCAACTCATGACCGGACTTTGCTTAACTTTGCTGATAAGTTTAGAACGGCTAAGCAAACTTCGCTATGAGCGCTTCGAAATTATTTACCAAATTACTAACTAAACCGAACTACTGTATGGTTTGGTCACTTCAAGGTGCGAAAACAAAAATTTTAATACAAACTTTATCATATATTTTTTTTCTGTCTAGGGGTCTGATGAGTGCGCACCGTCTCCATGACAGTAAAAACCATAAATAAAATATATTAAAATTCACGCTTTACCCAAGATGCATTGCGTGCAAGATCCAGTGCTTCGAGCCAGACGTGGATTTGATGAACGCCCAACGCATATAAATTTAGAATGTTATAGAATTTGTACGTGATAAATTTAGAGATTTAAGTAATAAATTTAGACCCCTTTGTCTGTTCTTCTGTAATAGCTTTTGGAACTGCCCAGCGCATTTCTTATATACCTAAGAATTGGCATGAATGTCTTCTTCAAAATGAGGATTATGGCTGGCATTTTGCGAATGCCGCCCGCTACCACCCTCAAGTAGAAAATCTGTGGCGAAACACCTAACGGTGTGCTCCGGCAGCTGTCCTTGAGAGCCATAATTCTAAGTTACCCTGAACAGCATCTTAGACCACATCATCACTAACCATAAGGTGAGATAGTGGTCAAAGGCTAACCTGTCAGACATAAAAATAAAAATAAAAGTTCGGAATGTCAGTAGTAACTAACTACCTGCATACAATAATCAGTAAAGACAAAGTTTAATTAAAGCCGCATTTTGCTAAAATTATGAATAAACACATTGTAGCGACTCCACGAAAGCCGGACGCCTCTGGGCCCGGCCCTTCAGACGAGACATTTAATTACCGGCTAATTTATAGCCCGCCCATTAATCCGCAAACCACTCTAGCCCCAACATTAAAAACACAAAAAAAGCAAATCTATCCCCTTGATTACAAGCTGTCACGTCGTAGGATTTTTCTAAGCCCTCAATTCTAATTAGTCACGTCGCTTTGAACGCTCTCCAAAACATCCATTTTCTTAAACGCCCAGTGTAATTGGCCCCCACCTCGGATGTTACCAGCCGCAAAATTTATTGCTTAATTACCTCAAGAAAACTCGTCGCGGCCTGCGATGCGCCGACAGATGTTTTTTATTCGCGTGGAAAAACAAAAACGGCTTAAGAATGACATTAATTAATTCTTAATGAAATTCATCTTCACCCTCGGCATGTTTTAAATTAAACTGCCGATTTATTGCTTGTACAATTTGTCGCTCGCGCCCCGCAAGAATAATTAAAACAGAGCCGTTCGTTATTACGTTTATTAGCGACAAGATCCGCGGACACCTCGTGAAATGTTTACAAATGCATTAATAAATACTACAAGACTTTACAAAACAAATCGCTGACTATTTTTCAAAGTTATGAAAAACGAGCCAATGAATGTGTTTCTTATAATCAGTATTTCCTTTGATACGGGTCGGCGACAGGTGTCTGAAATAAGGGCTCTTCAAATCTAAGATACCCATCATCAGATCTCATAGAGTTATGGTAGATTTTCGCAACATCACTATAGCTGTCACTGCTATCATGGTACTGATGACTGTTGATCAAGTTTCTGTTAACGTTCACGTTTCTATTAGCCATGTTCCTCGTCTTATCTTCTTTTAAAGGCAAAATAGGAGTAGGTGTTACTTTGTCTTCAAGTTTCTTATCCTTGACCACTGTACCGGCAGGTGCAAGATCGCGATAGTTTCTTTCCTCCTTTCTCAATGGAACTGGATATCTGCTGTTTCTGAATCTATAGTCGTAGCGACCATTCCTTGCATAAACATCGTCATCAAACCGTCTGTAAGGATCTACTGAATAACGGTATCTCAAATCTACACTTGGCGGGGTTCTGACAACTTCAGGCAAATGAGCGTAGTAAATTATCCTCTTCGGCTTTCTCGGAATAGCGTTGTCGTAAGGTTCGTCGTATCTATCAATCCTTGGAACTCCTCCGTATGCAGGATAGAAACGTCTCTGATCGTAAACTGGGTAGTAGGGGTCAGCGCGTCTGTAAATATCGTCCATGGGAATGTATCGGTCTTCATAGAAAGGACGTCGAGATTCGTCGGGGTAAAATACTGCTTGTCTGGGATAAACTGGCTTGTATTTAGCTCGGTCTTCTTCTTCAGGTCTCACGAATTCAGTTCGTATTTCATCCTTCCTTGTTGCTCTTGTAATCGACTCTTTGTCGTTACGAGATTCAGAAGCTTCCAAGCCCTTGTTTTGTGTGACGAAGTTGACTCGAGGCATTCTAGAATTGATCAGTTCGCCGGAAGGTTGAGGCGGGGTTAGAATGTCTCCTGTCTGCGTATCGTCATGACCAGGGTAAGGAAGTTTGATCCAGTTTTCATTAGAAGCTCTAGCTCCCCGTCCTGTTGGTTTGTCAGTCACTCTTTCAGTAGTTTGAAATAATGGCAATGCTTCATTAACGTCGTTTGTGAGCGATATTTTGGTAGTAGGGTCTTCTGGGGGTAAAGGTCCGGGAATCCATGGGGCAGGCTGGTTCATCTGTTGCCGGTGCTCAGAGTGGACGTTGTAAAACTTTTCCTCTTCGATGACCCCGCGACGGTCCCTTGCTGAATCCGTTTCAAATTCAACCTGAAATATCACAAATACATTAAATAAATGTAGGTACACATTTCTAGTGACAATTTCCGTGTTATAAATAAAACTGTTATTTACCTCGGTGTGTTTTTCGAATTCATCGTGTAGATCTATGCCAAATACTGTTGGCATCAACAAGCCCCACCATATAATAATCGACTTCAAATTTTTCATCATGCCGATGTCCTTAGATACTGTAAATATAAAGAACAGAACTGTAGTTATTATTATGTTATCAGTCTCATCACACATCAAATCAACAGCCCTAAGCGTCACCGTTGAACAAGTTCCTCCTTCGTAAGGCGGTTTGCCATAATTCTCATTCTTGAGTAAAGGCATCATAGTTCCCAATTCTTCAGAAGGTCGCTGCTACCCACCTACTGGTATTTTTCCTTTCGTCGCCTCTTAAGACAAAAGGGATATCAAAATTTTACTAGCAATTTACTTTTCCGATATACTTATTAATAGTAGAACTAAGCGGGTCATATCACTTTTGAAAATCCTTCCCAGTAGACATACTCGTTTTTATTTATGCCTGATAGGTTTAACCTTTGACCAGAATCTCACCTGATGGTAAGAGATGATGTGGTCAAAGATATTGTTCAGGCTAACCTAGAGTTACTGGCTCTCAAGGACAACTGCCAGAACACACCGTTATGTGCTTGGCGACAGAATTTCTACTTGAGGGTGGTAGCTAGCCAGGCGGACATTGGCAAAATGCCCTACAACCATTGCCAACGACTGCGATCCTAAGACGACAACCGGGACCGACGGCTTAACGTGCCCTCTGAAACACGGAAGCGCTCAGTAGTAATGATAAGGTAAGCAAACTTCGCTACGGGCGCTTCAAAACTCGTAGCTTGGAGTACCATAATTCTAATCACAACTATATAAAAAGTTGTAGTTGTTGCACTTCAAGGCTTCTATGTGTGAACGTGAGTTGTCATGGACGCATTTTATAAAATAAATTAAATAAACTATATATTTCATCGTGCCGACGATGTGCGTTGATTTGGCGCGCTTTATAGCATTTTCAACAAGACATCAGTTTGATGTATTGTTGAGCGCTTAGAGTCTAATTACCTGTCATACATACATTTCGCCAATATTAACTAAAAGGGATATTAATACCGGAATATCAAGCTACGAGTACAGTAGACAGATATATACTTATATATATAGATATAGAGAGCTCCATATATCTACGGTGCTACGACTAAGACCCGATCGCCTCAGACGAATACATCTGACATTCTTTGGATAAAACTTTAAGATGTAGGTTACTTTGTAATTAGTTTTGCCCGTTTGATACTGTTCGAGCCAACCTCGTATTGCCTCGGGGGCTGATGACGGAAACATGATGAAATCAAACGGAAGCACAGCTCGGCGGACCATGAACGTTATCTCTCTCTGTATATATTTTATTGTAGAAAATGGTTCGGCCTCGCTTTTACCTAAAATTTGGAGTAATAACCATTATTATTGTACTGTAATGGAATATTAGTTTAAAAACCAACCAAGTATTAGTCGGGCCTCGCTCTTTTAGGGTTCCGCATTTCAAGAATACGTAAAAAAATGGTTTTGAACACAGCTTAAAAAGTATATTGAAAATAAGCATTTTCAGTACTGATAGGTTGCTATAAAGTTGCTAAACGTGTTTCCCCTAAAGCCCATAACAAATAGCCCACAAACCAAAAGGGTTCTGCGAAAAACAGTGCCTGTGATCCGGTTAAGTTTTAAAATGATGGTGTTATTCTACAGATATATTCCTTGTGTAGAATCCTTCCGACAACTTGTCAAAGGCGAAGCAGATATATTTTATCAACCGAACATTTTTCATAAAAATTATAGCATTTTTTTTCTTTATTTGTAGATAGTTGGAACTCTTTATGCTATCAACTTAAAACACGCCTATTCCTGTTGCACCAGTCGTGAAATAGGAATAGCTTTAAATGCAATACATAGAATAGGGATCATATGTATGTACCTACGGTAGTAATATAATACTGAATATTATAAGTTTAGAATTTGAACTTTCTACGCGCGAATCGCATTTTAAAATTCGTTCCGTACACATTTTTTTTATCCCAGATATATGCTAGGCACAGTTACACAATATTTGGTTTTATAGTTTGCACTAATTTGAAGTATGATTGCATCCTCGGAAAACGTCCATAAACAACTGTATTCTAACGATATAGTCAAATGACAAGCGATTTGCCGACCTGGCCAACTAAACTACCTCAAGAAGTAGAAACCCTGTCGTAAAGCATCTAACCATGTGTTCCGGCACCTGTCGTTAAGAGCCAGTGCCTATTATATAGATTAATTTTGCTTACCACCTTTGATCACATTATCACTAACCATCAGCTGAGAAAGTGATCAAAGGCCAGCTATCACAGAAAAGAGGTTTCTGAGCACCAACTTTTTATAAAGTGTCATCAGTCATCACTATCAGGTATAGTAGCTTGAGGCAGAGCTGAAACTGTCTATTGGAATAGCTTTGTCAGAAAAAACTAATATGCAACCACCCCTGTCCGACTATCACTGGAAAAGTTAAGCGGAACACCAACACGTTTTATCTATGCATACAGGTATACCTAGTTTAAAAATAAAATGAACACATTACGGACCTACTATCAAACAACGGTATTAGCTGATGAAATGAAACGCAACAAAGCCCAAAAATTCTCACGGGTTCGGCGATAGTGTTATGTACCTATGACTAGTCGTTCTGCTCCATATACCTGCTATAGAGTGCCTATTGACAATTGTCTATTAACTGTCTATCAATCACCGTTATGGTAGGACCTATTGAAGGCGAATGACCTAGTTAAAGGCAGAGGTAGGAGAGTCGATGGACATGGATTTGCAAGAACGGCTAGGACCAAAATTCGTTCAACGAGTAAAATATAAAAACTATACTAACCGAAGTAACGAGTCAGTAGTCTGTAAATACTACACACATAGTCGCCAAAAATTTGTGGATCGCCGTAAGTCGCCTAAATCGTATCAGTTCGGAAATACTTCACGAGGCAGATGGCTGGCTAACGTCGTCGACATGAAATTGATGAAACATCATACTCTTTCGGAACGTTCGTTGACGTAATACAGCTGCCGGAACCGAACTGTTCCTCGGAACACTCCCCGTGATAGATAAGGTAATAGATGCAGAGTGATCCAACATATCTCTTGAACCTGTGCTGCCTACTTCGCAGTGCCAAAGGGTCGAGCTGATCAGAGAGACCTTGATCGTCCAGAATTCGAGCCGCTGAATAGAGGAAGCTGGTAATGGGAAGCCCCTGCTCAAAGGTGACTATGGACATACTATACTCGTGCATTGATAGGTACTCGTTGAGGCAGCAAGGGGAGTGTCTTAAAAACGCAGGGACAAAGGGGATAGTTTAGAGGTAAACGTATAAACTTGTATCTTCTTTGGGTTGAAGTGAACTAAATTCATTCTAATGTCAACAGGGTTTCAACTTCAAACGCAAGTTTGTTCCGACTCTCGACAAAGTATACCCGAAAAAAAATAGCACGGCTGGTATATAAGGCATATCCGATACCTACAGTCATCCGCTTAGCAATGAATATCGCTGAACTGCAACATGTCATTGATGTGCAAGAGAAACAAAGACGGAGATAGCACACATACTTGCGGGACCAAATCGCCAACGCCTCACCCTTGGATTCCACCACCTTTACCCCTTCGATGCATAAAGTATACTTTTTCTAAAGTTCACGTTGTACTACCTCAATAGGCCCAATCCTCAATAAAAGAGGCAGCAGAGTTTCAAGAGATATTACTCGGCGCTGGAAAATCCCTCTCCGGGAATCCGCCCAATAGGATCTGTACCTGAAAGTGGATGCTCGGGCTGCCCTACGTATTCTAGAGTCAAAACCATACTCAATTATTTTTAGCTGATCGGGGCAAACGAGACAGACGACAACTTCAACCACTCTAGCCGTGGACTTTTGTTACATACAGGGTCCCTGTTCTAACCTAAACGACGTTCATTATATGAATAATACTAAGCATGCCTCCTATTTTCAACCGAAACATAGATATGCTCTCCGACAGACACCTCCTTCCTCACTTACTCAGGGTACAAACTGGAGCATTAGTTTTTGCCGCGAGGCGGATGTAAATACGCTTTTACATCAAAGAGGATATCTGTGCTCGTCGTCTCAGCAGCCTTGAAGGACGGGGCTTATTTAACATCTGGCTGCGCGTAGACTGCGATTTCCACCCGTAAATCTACGCGTGCCTTTATACTAACGGTAATGCCGCAATTTACCAAGCACATTTAAAGCGCTCTTAGCGAAGTTTGCTTAACCGTTCGTAACCGATCAGCAAATTTAAGCAACGTCCGCCGCGGTCATGAGTTGTATGGGTGAACGCTGGTGGCATTACTATTGAGCGCTTCCATGCTTCGGAGGGCACGTGAAGCCGTCGGTTTCGGTTATTGTCTAAGGATGGCAGTCGTTACGGCTTGGTGGTAGGGCATTTTGCGAATGCCGGCCTGGCTAGCTACCACCCCCTAGTAGAAAATCGGTCGCCAAGCACCTAACGGTGTGTTCCGGCAGCTGTCCTTGAGAGGCAGTAATTCTAGGTTAGCCTGAGCAACATCTTCGGCCACATAAGTGCCCATCAGTGGCAGGTCCCAGCCCTGGTTTAATCGCTCTTGTAAAATGGCCTCCGGCCTTAAACGAGAGCGTTACCAAGCTTGCTGGTAACGCTCTCGCTGGTGCATTCACTGGCGTCTAAGGACGTAAATACCGGCAAACTTATAAAGAACTAGAACTTTGCCTTTATACCCTTAAAAGAGTTTTCGCTAAAATATAACAAACAGCTGCAAACACAAGTGGCAAAGTATTTTAGTAAAAACATGTCATAACGTATACAAAGTCGTTGCACAGTCACTTATCTCACCTGTTGGAAGCGACGATGTGGTATAAAATGTTAGCAGGGCGAGCTATCGAGATATACTTAGTCGCAAGAACACGCATTATAATGCTGGGCGGCTGATTGTCTGCTTGAAGCTCAACCCTTTGGTAGAGGTTTGCAGTCAAGACCGCCAACCGGCAGTCAACCATCAATGTCCATGGTCATATCACAGCACCAAAAACAATGTGATCATCTATCAACCCAGTATTTCATACAGGAGTCTTTTGCTTCCTGGCATTGTGTCCGTTCCTAGTGAGTGCTAGTATAGTGCTCGTTACAATAAGTGAAAAGGTTAAAAAAGGTTAAAAAAAGGTCTTACCTTATCATAATCCTCCGTAGTGCAGCCAGCACGCCGTACACCACCACAATGGCAATACGAGGGTCCCATCGAACAGTCGTCACGGCGCGCGCGCTTTTTGTTTGTCCATACAATTGGTCACCGTGTCCATTGGCTTCCTTTTTGGTCGTTCTGCATTACTTTCGGCAATTTATAAATTGACGCACTATTCGAACGTATTGGATAAAATAGGTTCTATTGCTTTCTTGTATCGAATATAACCTACTTGATTTTCAACTTAGAGGACGAACATTTTCTACACCGCTCAAGAATCCAAATCATGAGATGCTAGGAAGGATACCCTGGAAGGTGCAGTGTACTTGGTATTTTTCCCCCACGGGTTGTAAGGCTGAAACTGCATTTTTTTATAATCATTAGTTTTCCGAAAAACAGCAAAACCGTATTCATAAAATCAGAGAAGTATTTTCAGCTTTAGAATATTCTAATTACAAACAAGCTATAGAAGAACGAATTTATTGAAAATAAGTTTAAAAAAAAACTAAATTAAATATTTATAAATACAATTGTAATTTTAATATTGACATAAATCATGGTTTCGGTCCAGCCCTTTACAAAGGCATGAGTAGACCTGAGGGCTGAGACCAACTACTCAAGTTGTATGTTAAAAACATTTACAATACTATATAAAACCAGGATTTTTGGAAAGAAGTCAGAGATTGCTATCGTAAATATAAGAGAAAAACTGTTCGATTATTGGGTACTGTAGGTACACAGCTTACGTATACGTACAGCCCCAGACAATATTAGTTATTCCTTAACACGTATTAAGGCCTGACTTAAAATGTTTTGAGGCAATGGCTAGTCGTCAACTCGCCACCCACTAAACGAGCAGCCAGCCACGATGGTGCTAACAATGGTTTTGCTAAAGAGTGACAATATGAATTTAGAAAGCTTGGAGCTATGCTCCACCACCTGACGAAGTGTGTTTTCCACCTGGTTGGTCAGTTTTCCAACAATTTCCATTCAAGTGACATGAACGTTTATTACCAACGGTCCACTCAAACCATCAGCCTTAGAGATTGGTTAGGAGTTTAGTTCTTATCAGACCACCCGTGTCTACCAAGTTGATCTGTAATCACTCATACGTAACAATTCCAATATACCCACTTCAAAATCCATCATGAAACAACCATGGAAACGTGCCCAAGTAACTGTACAGTCCAATTTTTGGTATAGTTTTTCCAACAATGCGGACTTGTATGCGTGTCTCCTGTCCAGGCACTGCGATTATAAATACACGATTACATTTATCGCAACATCTACTAAATTCACCGCAGTTTAATAAACCCTCACATTGAAAAGGTTTGCTTTGGATTTTGTTCTTTTGTCTCTGTTGATCGAATACATAATGAAGTATTATAATTAGTTGAGTCGGCATAACATTAACAGTTTTGGCATTTTGTGAATGCCAAAACTGTTAATGTTAAGCGGCTGTTAATGGCTAGCGACCACCCTCAAGTAGAAAATCTGTCGCCAAGCACCTAACGGTGTGTTCCGGCAGCAGTCCTTGAGAACCAGAAAAATTACAGGCTAATGAGACCTAACAACTGGATGTCTCAGTGTGACGGGCACAGTGCAATTCGTCGTTGACGAAATGCGTCTGCTATAGGCAGAGGTTAGTCCACTTAACATCAGGTAGGCCTCGGGCTAGTTCCGTCACAATAACATAAAAAAAATATTAAAAAAATTTGTCATATTTTATTGGTGGCGCTTCCAAAGTGCATTAATGTTAGATATGTCAGACGTAACTTGGTATTCTAACGCGTAAACTTTTGTCTTAATTTACACCAAATTTTACCTAATTGAAGCGTTCGTAGCGAAGTTTGCTTAGCCGTTCTTAACCGATCAGCTAAGTTAAACAACGTCCGCCACGGTCATGAGTTGGATGGGTGACCGCTAGTGACATTACTACTGAACGCTTCCGTGCTTCGGAGGTCACGTTAAACCGTCGGTCCCGGTTGTTGTCTTAGGATGGCAGTCGTTATAGCTTGGTCGTAGGGTATTTTACGAATACCCGCCTGGCTAGCTACAAGTAGAAAATCTGTCGGTGTTTCGGTAGCTGTCCTTGAGAGCCAGTAATTCTAGGTTAGTCTGAATAACATCTTTGACCACAGCATCACTTACTATCGGGTAGGGTAGGCATTGACCACCAATTCAATCAGCAATAAAAAAACTAGAGCGTTATTTGGCAAGGACACTACGACGCAAACTACCAGTAGTGTCATTTACTAGCGTTTAGTATTGTTTATACCTCATACAAGTTTTTTTTTACCTACATTGAATGTATGATATGGAGATGTGACGATGTCTTTTTTATAGAGAGAGAGATATATATAAGATACTTTTGAACATTCTGTTTGACATATCAACTTTAGATTATGGAAATCACACACGAATCGATACCAGTAGGTATACTACTAACATAATATTATTTTGAATAGAAACTAAAGATCATGAAGGCCGAGCGGTTAAGGAAGCCTATAATGAGGGACACCTATAATCTTATATATAAAATTCTCGTGTCAGTTTTCGTTGCCATACTCCTCCGAAACGGCTTGACCGATTTTGATGAAATTTTTTATGCTTATCCGGTATCTATGAGAATCGGTAAACATCTATTTTTCATCCCCCTAAATGTTATGGGTAGTCCACCCATAATTTTTTTTTTATATTTTTCAGACAAAATTTTTCATTTCTATTTTTTTATGATACAACATACAAAAATACATACAATCCTCAATTTTCACCTTTCTACGATCAACCCTTATTTTTTAAATTATTTATATGGCAGAACAACGTTTGCCGGGTCAGCTAGTTGTATTCTATAATTTGTAAATGAGGTGTTTATTGACAATATATTTAGATATAGTAAGAGATTCAACCCCGCGACCACGTTCACTGCAAAGTGTTTGAAACGTCGGGACAAAAATCATGATAATTTTACGTTATTTAAACTGTATAAAGTTGTTTAATTACTGTATAGTAAGAGGTAATATTATGGAGGGTAGATCTACCTTCCATAGTTAATATTTACTATCCAACAAAGTTGACACATTGAACGTCTGTTAGCCATATGCATCCAGTCTCCCATTACTTTCATAATGTCACCCACAGAAAAGAGAAATAGTATTGTATTTCTCCATGATGTTAGTTACCTAAATTTCCTGCTCATGGTCGCAATTCGAAAACCTGTAGCTGTGTACCAAAAGGAAGTTAATTGAACCAATGCTAAAGCCATACAATTTTACCTAGCACATTATTTGATTAACCTAGATTCAACATTAAAATTAAATACATTTAACGCGAAATAAAACAATACATTAGTGAGTATATTATAAAACTTTAATACTATTATTGTTCACTTTTAAAATAATCATTTTGAAAACGTAAATGCACTCCTGTGAAATATTCGAAGAAACGTGACCATTAATATAGTAATTGATAACAGAAGAAAAATCGCCTGAATTGAACAAAAAATAGAGTTCATTATATAGCTTTATACATAAGGCATTCATTATTAGCACTAAGTTACGCGAAAGCTAAATAACTGTTCTCGAATGATATCAATATAACTTGATTAGATTATTCTTGGACACACAAGTTATACCGATAAACACTCAACACATAAAAGCTAGTTTTTAATACGTTTTAACACTTTTGAGGAGATAATGAAGCCATTTACAAGAACAATGTGATGTGAATACTTTATATTAAAAAAAACATCCAAATAGGAATAATTACGTACAACAATGTACGCCCGTGGGGTGCCGGGCTAGAATGTCACCCCACCATCTCTTCCCGTGGGTGTCGTAAGAGACTACTAAGAGATAAAATACCGGAAGGTGGGAAACTGCTTTAATCCCAAGACGCCCGCCAAGAGTGGGGATTATTGAAACCCTACCATTACGAGCCTGTGGTCAGTAGTGTATAATCCGGCTGATACAGTAATGTACAACAATATGAGAAAACCTCGTAAAAGAACAACAGCTAGTCAACTCTCTTTATGAGTACACTTTTCTTAATATCAATTTGTATGTTCAGATTTTATTTTCAACCTTCTTGAACAGTTCTATTTGAATTGTCTGAACAAAATCAGTCTAATTTTTCACTGGTATTTGACTACTCTATGAATGCATATTTTTTAACCCATTGGCATCGGCGATAATGATAACAATAGAATTTCATTCATAACTGGGATGTAGTGGTCCTGACGATGCCAACTTATGTCGGTCATAGAGCATTATTTTTTATAAACAATGGCATTATTTAGCTTGTGACATGCCTGATACTAATCTAACTCTATTTTTAATATATCATGATGTAACTACTAGTTTATAACTATTTTGGCTCGATTATCTCCCCAATAAGTTAAATTTAATGAATTAGTTATTCTAGCCAGTTCTAATCTCTAGAATGTTCTAGATTGTAGCATTATTCTTGCGCCATAGCGCCGGGCGCCGCGGGCTCCTTGCCGTCCTTCTTCTTTGAACCGGACACAATGTCGTCAATCCGGAGTAGGAGGATCGCTGTCTCTACCGCTGTTTTGTACACCTGAAACAGATGTGATGCTTGCGATAAGTTGTTTGTAATTACAAAACATTTTGTGTGATACAAGCAAGTAAGACTTGCGGTACAGTACAGACCGTTTAAGAGACGATAATGTTCTGCGCTCAAATCATGATAAAAATATCAAAGCAGGAAAATACCAGCTGGAAACCCCAGCGCCGACTTAGACACCAATGATGCTTGTATAAAATGATTTTGGTCTAATAATAGTCACTTGGCAACGTGCATGGCTGATACATTATTATTTTTAGTAAGTAATTTTAATTGAAACTTGAGGAAGCAAAGGATTCTAGCATTACCAAAAATAGAATCCAGAGCCTACACTCAAATGTTTCAAAGGTCCAAGACGCAAAACAACTTTGCTGGCGAGTGAAACACACAATTTTTCACCTCACTAAAGGGAGAAAATTCTGCGTGCACGAAAAAAAAATGATATGGTAATTGATAATATTCAAAGTAAATTAATTATTCTAGAGCTGTTGTAAAGGTTCGAATTTTAAAACCTTTGTCATGCTAGCTTTTTATAAGCACTTCTCCACACAGATTTTGAATGATAAACAGCGCCTTTCCGGGCTTGTACGGCGAAAAATACATTGTTAATCAGCCATTTGACTCCCAGATGCCTTTGATGGTCTCATCGACGATCTTACTCCGTTCGGCGTTGATGACTTTATGTAATATTGATATCGCTATAAATACTTCTCGGCCTAAAGACGCCATTGTTGCTTGTTTTGTGAAAATTTTGTTCCAATAAAGCGTTTTAATCACCTATAGTTAGACGGCTAGCGGTTCCCAGATACCCTTGACGGCCATATCTACGATCTCTTCTGTCTCACCTTCGATACATACGGATAATAATTGTGACTGCTACAAAACACTCAATTCATTCGAGCTAAAATTGTCATTATTGCTTTTGTGAAGATTTTGTTCCAATAAAGCACATGGATCACCTGTAATTTGGCGACGAATAGTTCCTAAATACCCTTGACGGCGATATCGATGACCTCCCCTGTCTCACCAGCGTTACATACATACATAAATAAAATCACGCCTCTTTCCCGTAGGGGTAGGCAGAGACCACGGATTTCCACTTACTACGATCCTTACATATCTCTTTCGCTTCATCTACACTCATCAATCCTTTCATACATAAGCGTCGGTTTAGGGTAATCTTGACCTGGCCTTTTTTCAGAACGTCTTCAATCTGATTTCGGAACGTTCGCCTAGGTCTTCCCCTTCCAACACTTCCGTTTAACCAGCGTTACATACAGATATGGGACCGCTTTAAAGCACTCAAACCCTTCGAGCTAAAATTGCCATTATTGCTAGTTTCTAGTAGAGAAGTTTTTTTTTTTTTTATATTAGAACTGATAGGCTAACCTTTGACCACTATCTCACCTGATCGTAAGTGATGATGCGGTCGAAGATGTCGTTCAGGCTAACCTAGAAGTACTGGCTCTCAATTGTTCCAATAAAACACATAGATAACCTGTAATTTGACGGCGAGCGGTTCCCAGATACCCTTGACGGCCATATCGACGATCTCGCCGGTCTCCCCGTCGATGCCGGCGGTGGAGCCCCCGGCCGCGTGCCTCGCTCGCAGCGCCGTCAGCGTGCGGATGGTGTTAGCGCCGCAGTTCTGAGCCAACGTGCGCGGGACTATCTCTGTACCAAACAAAATAAGTATCAGTAAAGATATAAAGAAGATTTATTAGCCCTTCAGTAAACATTTTTACAGGTAAGTCCAAATTACACATAACTACTTAAATAATTCTAATTAGGTCTATGTAAATAATTGATAAAAATTTTATAATCGTAATATTTTTACACTTAATATAGTTAAATAATTAACAGTTATCACGTTTGCACTTGTCCTAAAAACAAAGATTCTACAAGCTGCATTGACATATATTCTTTTAATGTGTAGAAGGGATTGTTTTCAAAAAAGTTCTTATGTTTTACTTTGAACAAACTATATTTTAAGGTGGTCAATCTTTTTGATAATTTATTATAAGCGCGTATATGGTTGGATGCTGGGAGATGCCAGGTTGGAATGTATCCCATATCTTTCTGTGGGGGTCGGAGAGAGAGACTTATCCAGAACAACATCTTAGATCACATCATCACTTACCATTAGATGAGATAGTGGTCAAAGGCTAACCTATCTGGAATAAGAGACAAGAAAATAGCAGAAGGTAGGCAGAAGGATCTTCTGAAGAACTGACATCTAACACTGCAATACCCAAGACGCATGGCGATTATGGTATTGAAGGAGGGCCTTAGTTCAACAGAGAAAGTTACGGATGTTGAAGAACCACAATAAAGGGCACAACGGCGATGTCCCAATGCACTATCGCAGATTAATCATCTTCAAAAGAAAATGTAATACATGCAATGGGTAATATGCATGACAAATCAATGTAATAAGCACCCATTTTTGTGTTCATTGGTATGGAATTTATTCATACATTTTGGTTTATATTTTGGCTATAACGAAGACTTATCTATTTATAGTTAAATTATGTTACAATGTAAGTGACTATATGTCTTTGCTGGTTATATAGTTATTAATGCCCAAACATCATCTTCTTATCTTTATCAACCCGAACTTGATTGTGAAGCTCGCCTTTGCTATCACCACTATATAAAATCTGATCATATCGTGGTAGATAATGTAATAAAAACCAGCCATGATCGGGATCCTTAACCCAAGTTTAACACTTGTATATATTACCGTTTCTAAAATAGACCAAGAAGAAAAATCGTTAAAAAAACACATTCCTTCCTCATAATCCAGCATTTTAACACATATGTTGTGAAATTTGTAACCAACTATTACCTTTCCAAAGATACAGTCCTTTAACGAGACGGACGGACCACTGAGGCTTAATAATAGAGTTCCATTTATATATGGAACCCTACAAAGGGTAAATATAGAATGGGATAATAAGAACTGGCCCTCGAGGACAATTGTCCGAACACACTGATAGATATTCTTCCGATTTTCTATAAGAGGGTGGTGAACAATTGCCAACAGCATTGACATCGCTTATGGCACGCACTATCTCTGTAGGAATAAAACTTATTATTTTTAAATATTATGTTCAAGCATGCATTCACGCCTAAAATTTCACCTCTTTCTTGTATCGAACCCTCGTCTTTCGGCTATACTCGCTGGACACATTCCCATTATGGCCACCGAGACAGGAGACAGAAAAGGGCACTGATTGAATACCTTTTTTGTTTAATGCATCATAAGAGGGGAGTTCATAGTGCGTTGATGAGTCATAACATTCTTAGGATGCTTCGTGTAGAATTTAAACGCGTCGAAAATTCTTCCAGTTTTTGCTGCGTGGCGTTTGTGACGTCACGTCGGCTAACCGGAAAATTAGGCGGAAACGTCACTAGATATATTTTTTTAAGTGTTTTATTGAAATATTAATTTAGTGTCTTCTTAAAACATTTTTTAAATATTTGTTATTTTAGAGTAGTTTTGGGTTGACGGGTGGTAGGTTCTCTAATGACAGTATCCAAGGTGACAATTACAAAATTATGTCGGTTTACCATTATGCTTATACGACTCGAAAATATTGTCCAAAATCAAGCACCGCGCTGTTATTAAATTATTGACAAAACAAGGAAAATCTTTAAAAAAAATTATATTTTTTTGAAGAAATGTTAGCAATTTAGAAGGAATCCGCTCTTTTGTTGTACCATTCAATTGTTGTTGTCGTTGTACCATTCAAAGTAGGCAAGTAAATATACAAGGGGCAGAGAAAGCGTTGAAGATGACCCTCGATTAGATGGTCCTGTTACTGCCACCACAGAAGAGAACTTGAAAAAGGTCGAGAACTTAGTCGTTGGTCGAATAAAAATCAGCAGAGAACACCAAGCTATATCCTTAGGAGTTATACATTTAATACCTCTATGACTTTTTAAACCTCTCAATTCTGTGCAATATGGATGCCCCGAATGCTCGTATCACCGCGGAAACAAGCGCCAATTGTATAAAGAAGTGTTTTGGAGCATTGTGGTGAAAATTCAAAATCGTATAAAAATCCAGTCTATTCAAAGAGTTCGATCGAATCGTTACCAGAGACGAAACTTAGGTTCGTCACTACGACCGTGAGAGCATACACGAGTCAATGCAGTGGGTCAAAAATGGTGCACCAGTTCCGAATATCAAAGTCAGGCAATCGGTCGGAAAGCTAACGGCCACAGTATTCTGGGACTCTAAAAAACTAAATAACGCTTCTACTCTTTTGCTGAAATTACAAAGTATAACGGCAGCAGCTTACGCAACCACTAAGCGTATTTTAGAAGAGAATAAAAAGAAAACAAAAAAGTTATTTTAGTCAAAGGCCAAAGGGCCACTCTTCGACATAATTTCTCGATCGTGCGCCCGAAGAGTGAAGACCTCTTGAGGATGCTTCGTGTTCTACGGCTACACGAAGCATCCTCAGGTTCGCATCATCCTCGGTTTCACTACGTGGCTTTTATGATATTATATAATTACGTTGGCAGAACAGGAAAATTAGGCGAAATTGTCATTAGATAAAATATTAATATATTTTTCTAAAATAGTAATGTAATGTATTAATAAAATATTTTAAAAAAATATTTGGTATTACAAGTTTCGAATTCGTTGTCGATAATTAATTCCACATTGTAGCAGTCCAGTTTCCAAGCTACTCCGCTAGACATTATAAGTATCAATTCGCATTATTGTATTCCGGTTCATGGGTGCCAGGGAAACTATGGGCATAAGCCCTCATATGAGACTTGACAACTTTGTCTCAGGACTATAGGTGCAGTTCAGTTTGTCACTCGTGACCGTTACAAACTGCATCTGTTATCACTTAATCAGATGGGCCTCGAGCTTGATCCGTCAAGGTACTAAAAAAACTGTATGCTAACAATATGTATCTAGAGCGTGAGATTAACCATTGGGCCATATCACTACAAAAGCAGGAGTGGTTAACTGTTATTCCAATTTTTAGTATGCTTCTTTGTTGATAAAGTAGTACAAGCGATACACATATTTTTTTTAGATATTATTGCGATTCGTAATGTATTGTACCTAGGGCAATTTAAAAACTTGATAATGAATAAATTATTCATTAATAAAATGAATAAACTTAAGACGGTTCGGTGTTTTCATCAGCGCCATCTGTACGCGCTAAACTAACTCAACCACAGACAGCGCGAGGAACAAGAAATCAGCGCGCCGTTTTTAAATAAATACCTAATTTGTTATTTTGGTGCAATAATGTAATTCATGTGATAATTTCCATAAATGTCGTCTTCCAACAACGAAGAAGAGTCATGTATACAGGATGCCCGGTAATGAATGGATAACCTTAAATTAGGTATTTGTATATCTAATGGCCATTCAGAAAAAAAAACAGAACATTATTACAAACATTCGATATACAAATACCTAATTTAAGGTTATCCATTCATTACCGAGCACCCTGTATAATGTTCGAACGCCGCCAGAAAAACTTACTGAGGCGCAAAATGTAAGTGATAGCCTGTTGCCCCCAAAATCAAATGACAAATACTTAGCAGCCTACGGAAATTTTATACAGTGGAAACAATCATTTTCTGAAAATGTGTTAAGCTGTGGTGTTTCTACTCTTATGTTGACTAACTATAATGCCCACAAATTGTTTAGAATAGTAATAAACAAATTGTATAGTATAGTAGTAATAGTTAAGTCAAGGTAAAGGTGGCCATTTCGAATAGAATATTGTTTTTATTTTTTACTGAGACTTTAATGAACAATGTACATATAGGTTATTCTTCATTAAATAAAAGTGCATTTTCATTTGTAACAGAACTTATCGCCGGACTAGGTATATAGGTATATACAGGGTTATTGGTAAAATGCCAACAACCTCTTAGGATTGACTTCTGCTAGTTGTAATAAACATTTTAGGGTTTTTTTTACACATCTCAAAATGTTTGTTAGGACTAGCAGAAGTCAGCCCTAAGAGGTTGTTAGCATTTTACCAATAACCCTGTATATAGGTATGTATATGACTTATTAATTGTTTAATTATTATTATAATATTGTCATTTGAAAAACAGCGCTATAGTTCACTATTGAACATAGTATATTCTGTGAGTTTTCTGACGTCACGCAACATCGAAACTATTTTACTGATGTATTATTATATATTTTGGATTTATTAGGTATGTTTGGTGTGTTATTTATTTCTTTTTTGTATTGTATGCAATTATTTTTTGGTTTTAATTTTTTTGATGTTTTGTGTACTTGGTAATAAATGTATTTCTTTCTTTATTTACCTAGAGCAGAAGCAACGGCACGGTACGGCGTGTTGTGAGCCGAATTGGCTCCCAGCGCCTGCGACACTGCCATCTCTACTGCACCGCCGCCCGCCACCAGGCGCGGGTTCAGTACCTGAAAACACAAAATACTTACTCTTAACAATTTTGGAGCAGCAGAAGTGTAGACAACTTTGTCCAAGGAAGTACAGGCTGTAATGTAAACATTACTGGCGGAAATTAGAAGTACAGTCGCCTGCAATAAGATGTATACACTTCGTAATTTTCTAAATAATGTTATGTCGCTACGTTATGAATAATCGAAGTTACCATTAACATAAGTAAAACTATTCAAATTATTCTTTGATTTTAAGATACTTCTGAGAAAAACAGATCCCTTTGCCAATATTTTGAAAATTACAATGTGTATACTTCTTATTGCAGGCGACTGTACATGAGTAACAACTGCATGCCTCAGTATAGTTCATCACTGGTGACGAAATGGAATTGGTTATGGACAAAGACACTACTGTCTTCGTAGCTCTTTTAAAATTTCACCGATTTTGAACACTTGGTAATTATAAAAAGACGAAACTACGTTTGTATGGAAAGCATTCCATGTACTTCTAGTCTTAAGGCTGACATGGCACGGGTCGTTGTCCTCGCACATCTCTGGATATTATATTTCCCGTCAAAACTTATTTAAAAAACACTAACTTAATTGTTAACTTAACTGTACTGCACTTAATGTAGTAGCAACAGGGAGTAATACATTATAAAATTATAGGTTTGAGGTGGAGATATAAGTTTTTTTTTGCTTCCAATTAAATTTCAAATGCACATTAATAAATGCAGGTATATATATATATTGAAAACCATATTTGACCCATATTGAAAATAATCTGAACAGAATAAGAAAAATTTACACACATTGTCTAGTATCATTTTCTTAATGAATTTTCTGGAAAACGCATGCATGGTGTATTCCACATCAACTTATCCTTTAAAATAGTCTCTGATTGGGGTGATGCAACCTTGGTAAAATTCAATGCAGCAAAAACACATGCGCGTGGCGTGTCTATCTTAAGTTTTCGGAGTATTTATCAGTCAAGTGAGTGTTGATGTCAACGTTGGCTCTGTCATTGAGTGTAAGGCTCAGTTGGCGGCCAACAAGCGACCAAGCACAAGTTAGTCCTTTGTGTAGTATCACACTAGACCACCCTTTGCGATGACTCAGCTAAGTATTTTGAGCCGGTTTCAGTATTGTGAGGACACTTCAAAGTCTCGAGCATCGGAGCAGAGTCACTTATTTACCAGTTTTTTTCGAATAAATCCTTCGACGACGCCGAGAGAATATCATATGATTTTTGTTACACAGCAGAGAAAACTTATATTATTCAACCGACTATGACTCGCAAAATATTTACCGGTAACTTCTCCGACCAGTTTCGAACTCATTTGAAGTTCTTCATCGCAGTGTTATATTTCCGGAAAGAAGAGTCCTAGGGTTACCGAATACCTAATAATTATGGATAAATGAGTTATACAATTGTTTTCAGCTCGATATAGTGACAGTAACTGGTAGAAGAATTAAGTCAGCAAACATCTGGGACCAAATTACAGTACCAAAATCTTAGAAAGTGGTTAAACATTTCTACTAACTATCAAGAATTCATTGTTTTCAACGTGACATACCAAATTCTTAGCAACATGTAGCGCATCCTGAAGATTCCTCTCAATTTCGTTGAGTATATCTTTGGAAGCGCCTCTCAGTAGAATAGTGCACGCCTTAGGGTTCTTGCACTCTGTGACGAACGTGAAGTATTCGTCGCCGATTTTCTTGATTTCGAACTTGCCGGCCTGAGTCCCCACGTCCGACTCCTTGAGCTCTTCTGTACGGTTGACAATGGTGGCGCCACAAGCGCGCGCCAGACGGTTGTTGTCGGTTTTACGCAGTCTGAAATCAAAGTCAAGAAATGATTTTACAATGAAATGAAGTTATTTTTATTTCAGATTTGCATCCATACAACAATTTTAAAACTATTAGACTTCACAATTTCATACAAAACATAAAAAGGGAATTTTCCAATAAATTTTACAATATTCATATTTTATTTTACCGATAACGAAGTATCTACCTATAAAGTTAAAACTTAGAATGTACTGCATTATTGGTTTGAAATTTGAATATTGACATCAAAAAAACATCTGAGTTCATTTTATATGAGATGTCAGGAGTTTCTTAGTATTCTTTTTTTTTTGTGTTATGTTTTAATCTGCGATCAGTCCCCAGACTATGAGCAGGTTTGTTATAAGGTTTTCGGCATGTAGGAGAAGTGATCCAATGAGCAGATCTCCTTTATCTTAGTCATCACTTCCGTCCAATTCCATGATGTGTTGTCTGCGTAGCCTCTTTGGATAGCTGATGGCAGTTAGCTGTGTGGCTAAGGGGTTTGGGTGCATGGTCAGTCGCTTTTTGTAAAGAGCTGAAAAATGTCTTATTTCATCCTTGACTGTTTTGATTTCCAACTCTTCATGCAACTCGTCAGTTCTCAGGAACCATGGAGCATTTGATATGTTTCTTAGGATATTATTCTGAGCTCTTTGTACTATTGAAATATTTGTATTGCAGGCTGATCCCCATAGCTGGATGCCATAACTCCAGATGGGCTTTAGTATGACTTTATAGATTAATAGCTTGTTGTCTGTACTTAGCACTGAGTTTCTACCTATCAACCACAAAAGGTTTCGGTACCGGAAGTTAAGTTCATCCCTTTTTTTCTGTAGGTGTGTTCTCCATGTCAATCTACGATCCAGATGCATTCCTAGATATTTGACCGAGTCACTATGTGGTAAGGTATTTGCTCCCAGGTGAACGGTCTATATCACTGCCCTATTTTGTCCAACCCCCTTTGCAAAGTCTGTGATGCCACACTTGGGTCCTTGCTACTAGAGAGAATGGCAGTGTCTTCTGCAAAGGTAGCAGTTAATACTCCAGGTGTTTCAGGTAAGTCGGAGGTGAAGATGGTGTATAAGACAGGGCCAAGGACTGATCCCTGAGGTACTCCTGCTTGTATATCTTGGAAATTGGAAGTGTACTCTCCATCCTTTACCTGGAACATTCTTTCTGAGAGGTACGACTCAAGTATTCCAAAAAAAGGGTGTGGTAGCAGGTTCTTAATTTTACAAAGGAGTCCCTTATGCCAAACCTTGTGGAAGGCCTGTTGGATGTCTAGGAAGGCCGCTGAGCAGTACTCTTTTAACTCGAGCGATTTTCTGATCTGATCAACGACTCTGTGAACTTGTTCAAATGTTCCATGCTCTTGTCTGAATCCAAACTGATGGTCTGGGATTATGGATTTTTCAGTCAGAGATTTAAGCATCCGTGTAAGCAGAATCTTTTCAAATAGTTTTGAGATTACTGGTAGCAGGCTAATGAGTCTATATTTATTTTACCGATAAGGAAGTACCTACCTTTAAAGTTACAACTTAGAAGGTACTGCATTATTGGTTTGAAATTTGAATATTGATATCAAAAAAACATCTGAGTTTATTTTATATGAGATGTCAGGAGTTTCTTAGTATTCTTAGGAGTGTTAACAGTAATGCATGTCAATGAACTGGAAGGTAATTGAATCTACTGGTGGTTGAAGTTCCACTCATACAAATCATGTATCACAATGAACTCTAGAGCGCTTTTCAGTCCACTGGTGGTAGATCCTAATAGATTGAGGAATCAAAAATCTATGTCTATACGCCATTGTCATAGAGGGAGCTTTTGACAAACACACAATTTCCCCAGCATCTAAACTGATCAGGAAAATAGCGGCAATGCGGAGTTGGTCCTACACGTATGACTGGATCATAAACACGCACAGGCGATCCATGGTTCGATCCCCACCGGCTTGAGCTTCACCGCATGGTGGGAGGGCATTTTGCGAGTGCTTTCCTGGCTAGCTACCACCCTCAAGTAGAAAATCTATTGCCATGCACCTAACAGTGTGTTCCGGCAGCAGTCCTTGAGAGCACAAAATTACAGGCACACGAGATTCAACAACTATGTCTCAGTGTAACGGGCGCAGTGAAGTTCGCATACCGAAACCATCTCGTTATCTCTAGGTTGCCCACAAGAGGGTGTCCTGTCGCCACTCATATGGTATTCAATGACACGATCACCGGGCTTAACTCTCGTCGATTAATCACTATTGGCTACGCCTACGATCTGGCCATTCTAATATCTGGACTACTTGCCAGCGTCGCATATGGCCTGATCAAGAAAGCCTTGAGGATCATTGAAATCTAGTGTACAGAATATGAGCTCACCGTGAATCCTAACAAAAACAGAACTGGTGATGTTCACTAACAAATAAGACTCAAGCAGGTTTTACTTCACCTAGTCATTTTCATATGCAGCTAAATCTGTCACATAAAGTGAATTATCTGGGCGTCTCACCAAGATAACTAACTAAAATAAAGTCATCTAGAGAATAAATTAAACAAGGCCAGTGTTACTTTCTGGCATTACAAAATAATAAACGTGCTCAGCGATACGTCAACGCGGGCGTCCCGAGCTCTCCTTGAAAAAGCCCACCGGATGTGGTTGAAACTATAGTCGGAGCTATCTGACTTATTTACGTGAGTTATCCCGTATTAATTACTAAAATGAGTGAATACCACGTTAGATTTTATAACAAAATAATAAACTGTAAAAAATGAGGGTTTAGCTCTAAGATCTTCCTATGATTGTATAAAACTGTTCTCTGACCTTTTCTAACATATGGGGCTGTGGTATGGTTGCCAAAAACAAACTGCCATTACCCAACTGCAAATATTTTAGAAACTGGCCTGCTTCGCCCACGCAGCGTGTTTGAAAAACACACCTAGAGTTGCGATTGAAGCTTTACTCGGTTAGACGTAACAATTAAACTTACATCATAATTATAGACTAGTGGCTCTTCGATCTGTATACCTCGCGTATCTGCCCTTGCATAGCTTCCATTTATACCATAGCTTAGCGGTTACAATCTCGATCATAAGTTATTGAGAGTTGTGCTGGTGTATGCATGTACGTCAAACACGTTCGGCTCGCTATTCGCGTCGCGAAAAGAAGTCCTTAGATTCTTAAGTCGAAAACTGTTCAACATAAATATTTTAAATAATTGAACCTGCGAATAGCAGTAATGCCAGCCTTCACAAGATAGTGCTGTGCCAGGTCGGAGACTCCTTTCTCGGTGAACACGATGTCGGGTTTGAGCGCGATGATCTCTTCGCACTGCCGTTGGACGTGCTCTTCTTCAAGTTGCAGCAGTTTCGTGAAGTCCTGTTGAAGTGTAAGAATAAACTCCTTAAGTGTTGTGATATTTCACTCTATATTATTTTCAACTTTAATTTCCTCTACTATCCTTACTATAGATTATTGTTTTATCATCAGTTGTCTCTTTGTATCCAGTTTTGTGATATATGCCTTTCTACCAGGATGAATTCTTTGTTTTATTTATTTATAGCTGATAGACTAACACTAATATCTCACCTGATGCTAAGTAATGATGAGGTTGAAGGTAATGTGTAGGCTAACCCCTAGTACAGCTAGAATTACAGGGTCTCAGGGGGACAGCTGCAGAAAGACACCGTTAGGTGCTTGGAGACACAATTTTCTACTACATGGTATATAGCCAGACGGGCATTCGGAAAATGCCCTACCACCAACCTACCAAAAAAGCTGCCATACAACAACAACCGGACCACTGGCTTAGTAAGCCCTTCGAATCACAGAATCGATAAGTAGTAAAGCCACTAGCGGTCACCCAATCCAAGTCACAACCTCAGCGGCTGCAAGTAAACGGTGCGGACGTTGTTGAATTCAATTGATCTATGCAAGCTACACTACTTGGGAATAGTATTAATTGTAAGTAATACTAGTACCGTGCCCTTCTAACCACGGAAGTGCACAGTAGTTAGCCACCAGCGGTCACCCATCCAAGTCATGACCGCAGAGGATGTTGCTTAATATAGTTATTAATTTAAAATATTAATAGGTAATTGAAAGACTACTGGACCAAAATTTACGAACCTTAAATAAGATTAATGAGATATATATACTTTAACTATAAGAAGAAACTTACACCATTCAACAAAAAACATCCATGATTATATGAAGATTCAGTATACAATAAAAACTTAATTTAATTTGCAATTAAGTTTACCTGTTCTCCTGCAATCTCGATATTGGTCTGGCTTTCTCCTTTCTTGTACTCCAAGGGGCAGTCGAGGAGAATAATACGCGGGTTCTCGATGAACCGCCGCATCTTGGGATGTGTCACGTCCTTGTTGATCATGACTCCGTTCAGCACGCGAGATTCTTCGATGGTGCCGCCGGGGATCTTCTCAATTTTGGCATAGCTGGAAGTTGTCACAAGTTCAAGAATCAATAACTTCCTACAGTATTTCTATGATATGTTACCAAACCGAAACTATACCATAGAGGACATTAAATAATATGTATACAGGACGAAATCAGTGTGCTTTGTAGTATGGAGTCCTATACAACAAATTCATACGATACATAAGGGTGCGAGGTAAATTGTATCAGCGTCCGTCAACCATAAGGGTATATCACACCAATATTTTATATGCAACATATATAACAGTTTATCATTGACCTTTATATACTAGACGCGAAATCTCAAACAAGGATATTTGAACAGTGCAAGAATGCCGGCCGGCATACTCTCCCCCACACGCACCTGGGCACTCGTAGAGATTTTACACGCGCTTTACGTTCGAAAATTGTGTGTATCAATTATGTTTTTTGAATACACAATTTTTGAACGAAAAGCGCGTGTAATGTCTACGAATGCCCAGCTGCGTGTGCGAGAGAGTATGCCGGCCGGCATACTTGCACTGGTCGACTATCCTTGTTTGAGATGTCGCGTCTAGTATTATAGGTCAATGCAGTTTATGTGCAAATATTTTTGCCTTGTATACTCTGCAATGGCTCAACTGATTTGAATGTAAATTAGCGCTGAAATTCTTTAGATCCTGGATTAACATAGTATAATATTTATCCTAGCCCCGTTGGGTGCCGGGCTAGAAAGTCACCCCTTTCCCTCCTCCATTGCTAACTGTGGGTGTCGAAAGAGTAGTAGTGTAACAGTGGACTACCCAGGTGATACAGTACTATTTATCCTGATTTTATATTTGTAACACATAGAAAGACGTGTAACAAAAATGTCCCGTTCATATGGGCAATTCCTAAATTCTTTTTAAAAAAAGTTTAAAAAGAAAAGGTCTTCTCGCAGTGGCTCTATTATACTTTTTTCTGAATGTGGCGATATAATATATTATTTTAAAATTGATACGTGATCTACACAAGAGCATCTTAGACTTCTAAATTGAATAAATGATTTTGACATTGACTTGAGTATTTTGCAATGGCGCGTAATATACTTAAAATTCTGTCACCATCCGACTGAACAAGAGTGAAAGAGTTTGGATATAAAACTAAAGAAAGCTTATTAACACAAAACTAGTAACTTAAATCGAAAATGTAACTTAATACTAGTACCTCATGATAAAGTTTTGCTATTTTATTATTATATTTTATACACATACATGAAAAATTATGATATTTACGTTAGAAACGCAATTTGGAGTCAACTTTGCAATTTTATTGTATAGAGATTATTTAAGGAAACGTGTTTCGAAACTAACTAGGCCCGGAAGTAGGATTCAGTCCTGTTAATTGAATTATAAATAAATTCTATCAGTCGCGTGGGCTTACAGCAAGAAGCCTCACCCTATTTTGCATCAGGAAACAAGTTAAACCGTAAAGTGAACTTTATTCGAACGGCCCAGAGTTAATTTAGAGATTCGCTGAGGTAATTTCCAGACAGCACTCGGGCTCGCTCGGGATTTACATTCGCCCGGTTATGACAGATGGCGCCACTATAAAAGTTAGCTCGCGGAAACGTTTCATTCGTGAATTTGACATTATTAGACCAAAATATAAACACGGCAATCCCATGCATACGCAATCTATAACTTAGTGTAGTATTTTTGAATAGCGTGTACATCACTAAAAGTGAAAACACGTAGTAGCTGTAAAAAAGGGTACATAAAAATCTATGTAGGTACTCGTCGTGTGTATTCGGTTCGCTACTTCTTACTGTAAAGCAGATAATATGGGTATTGTGGGTATTCAAAATCGTTTTAAATGTCACATAGGGGCTTATATGTACCCAAAATCATTATTTCTTTTATTCATTCAAAAAATAAATAGTAATTGTGAAAAAGATTAGGCATGCGGCTACTAAATGACATCATATGACAACACTCCACATGTTCATTTCTCTTTTCTTTCTGGTTTCAACTTCGGAAAAATATACTATAGACCAGGGCCTTTGAAAATGGTAAAAAATTAAAAAAATAGTAGGATGAAAATTGTTGAAAGAGGTAGAGAATATATGTAACAAGATTGAAGGGAAAAATAATTTACTGGCGATCTGAACCATAGTAATGTTTTTTTTTTACATTATCAAAAAGAAGAGATTTAAACGAATAAAAAGCCTACTTACTTTTAAAAAAAACCGGCCTAGTGCGAGTGGGACTTGCGCACGAAGGGTTCCATACCATTATCTGTAACCTAATCTAGCAAGTTACAGACACTTTTCGCAGTGTCCGATTGAGCTGGGTAAGTACGGCGAAAACCTATTTTATTGTATGGGATCCCCCTAAATTATTTATTTTATTTAAATTAATTATATTTAAAGAGAACATAAAACTAAATATTCTGTGAATAGTTAAAGCGTCTACCTGTCACCGTTATAAGTATCGAGCAAGAAACGATAATAAAATCAAGTTTGTAGTATGGGAGCCCCCCTTAAATATTTATTTTATTTTTAGTATTTGTTGTCATAGCGGCAATAGAAATACATCATCTGTGAAAATTTTAACTTTCTAGCTATCACCGTTCTTGAGATTCAGCCGGGTGACAGACGGACGGACAACGAAGTCTCAGGAATAGGGTCCCGTTTTTACCCTTTGGGTACAGAACCCAAAAAAAGCAGATATTTTGACGCGTGAATTTTGGATTGAAAATTAGGTTGCATTTGCAATTTGAGTCAAAATAAGGTGAAAATATAAATATTTTATATAAAAAAAAATACAGTGTGTTTCAGACATAAAAATGTAAGTTGTAACACCAGTGTTAATGCAAAAGTTGTAGATCTTTTTATTACCTACAACTTGGTCGTTTATTTTTTTTCCATAGGACTTGTAGTTTTGCCGGAAATCGAGATAAAACGTTTTTAATATTGTGTATACTTACCTACATCTTTATTATTTACGCTACACTTAAAGAAACACTATTTGTATCATAGTAATAAAAACCTTAAGTTTATATAAATAAAGTTTGATTACGTTCGATGCATTTTATATATAATATACTGTTGTCTCACACCGGCGAATCAGGAATACTGAGCACGCTTCGGCGGCCGTATATTCCCAGGGGCGCCTGTGACTCTCGAAGCAACGATTGCGTGAATGTAGAATACAGACGCAGCATAGTTTATTTTTATGTTGATTCACTAATAGGTAAATGAGAAAGTGTATATGAAAGGAAGGGGGGTACTTAGTATGTTTATCAAGCATTTATTTTGATAATTGGTTTCTGTATTCTTGAATAAGAAACAGAAGATCTAATAAAACTTTACGATTTTCTGAGAAGTTCCTGAGAAACTTCAGTAAAAACGAATCCCACGAGGCAGTAAAAAAAAATTCAAAACTTGCAGCATATCTTAAACCTTTTTAAAGCCTTTTTAAACCAGTTTCCATCAACCGGGCCTAGTTTTTAGACTTTCATTCTTAGATTTATGAAAATGTTCAAGTTATGTTAGATTTAAAATGTTGTATTACAATATTACTGAAATGTATTTTTATATTATTTTGGCTTTAACGCAAGCTGCCAACCTAAAAATCATAGCCTAAGTTTTTGACAGCCATGATTTTGTATCGCCAAAATATAGTACTTAGTTTATAAAATTATTGTTTATTAAGGGTTATTAAAACATGAGTGCGAGTTTGAAAACATAACCAAGCCGTAGACGAGGTTACATGTAACCCGAAACAATGTTCCTTACATTGTTTCGGTTCACTTTTAAGATCGTGACATTATTTTTGTAAGATCGAAAGCCACCGAAAAGCCTTGCTATATTTTTCGGGAGGTGATACAATAAGACATTTACTGATAGGTTGCAAGGTGCTGTTATCAATGTTATTATATCCACGTCGCCATGATACGAGTCCTCGAAATCATACGAGAAACGGCGAGTATCTCGGTAGCTAGAGCAAACAAAAATAGAGAAATTTTTACAAAATCGACGTGTTCGTTGTCCACGAACAAAAGACACGTAGATTTTGTAAAAGAATCTAAATCTAAATGTAATCTAAATCCAAACCTTACTCCATCTTAGGCGACCCTTTCGATTGGACTCTTTTGAATGGACAAGTATGAAAAGTACTATAAAATACCTGTGGATCTTGGTGTTATTTCTTCCAACTACTTCATCTACTCGAAAAAACATAGTACTTATTGACTTACTGTGCCGTGGGAAACAAAGATACCTGATGACCAACATGATAAAAACAAACAAATGTTACGACTTAACAAATGAATTAACAAAAATCTGATATGTAATTTATATGCTGTAAAATTCGGATAAATCTGTTAGCTATTTAACCCAATAATATTAAGAATGTTTATTTTTTTTGCACGTGTTCGCTCGCACATCCGGCGAACACTTGACTAAACGTAACTCGTTAATATTTTGATCTAGTAATATTATCTAGTATTAAATTATAATTTACTATTATTTTATAAATTATCGTTTCCTTTACTTTTATACAGTAAATCAGTAATATCCATATTATTTTAAGTATTTAATAGAAATAAAAGTTGTGAAACGAATGCCGCACGGTCTCCGCCATCTTGGCAGTAAGCCCTTATAAACAGAAGGTTCGCTAGCCCGAGCGCCATTCGTTATTTGAACGTCGAACCGACTACATTGTGAAACCTTGAGTTTGTGGTGTGACTATAGCAACTGTAAGTACTTTTATTATATAATTACATGTTTAAGATTTATAGAATATGGTAATAGAAGTATTGCTAAAATAATGACTTAACCCTATTATTTTGGTCATGTGAAACTAAATTAGTAAATAATGTTTTCCATAAATTATTGTGATTACAAGGTATCGAAATATATAACGTTGTTTATATGAATATTTGGTTTCATTAACATCTCAGAAGTGGGATTGATAGTAGCCACATTTTTTTTTTTCCTTTCCTTATTTTTCTGCATTTTTTTTTTCTCTTTGTTTTTTCCTTTCTCCTCGTTTATTTTATTTTGTTCGTCTGACTAAGGTGATTTTATAAATGTTTTATTTACTACCCTTATTCTAAAATGGTCCGTAATTATTGACGACAGATTACGAAGCAAAAGTTAATAACAAAGTGCCTTGGCAGTCGAACATAGTTTTCTATTGTTTTTTAAAAGGAAACAAGTGCTTGTGCTTTTGTTTAAATTATTTCAGGTTCACGATGGAACACGTGGTTTCCCCTGTACTGCCTAGTGGTGTGCCAGTAAAGCAGACGATACCACATGGTCCTGAAAATGAAGATCAGAAGCGTGAAACCGACGTGCATCGGAGAACACCAACTAGGGGTTCACCGCACCGAGGCCAGCGAGAAAGCCGCTCGCCCAGCCGCCGGGTGTACAGCATACCAAAAAGCTGCCCCAGAAGCCGTCAGCCACGCAGTCGTTCGCGAGTGGCGGCACGTGTACGCCGTTCGCGTCACCGATCCAGAAGCAGTCACCATCATCGGGGGTGCAGCCGGCAGCCGCGGAGCCGCTCACGAGCAGGGCCTTGTGGCCGTCGATCGCGGCCACGGTCCCGAAGTCGATCCAGCTGCTGTGAGCAGGCACGCTGCGGTCATCGGTCACCATCGCGACACCAGTCCCATGATGTGCATCGTAACCACCACAGCGTGCTACACAACAAGCCGAGCTCCGAGCGCCGCCGTTCGCACAGGTCGCTGCGTCCTGCGGAGCTGAGCCCCAAGCACCGTTCACGAAGCCCGCTTCACCCTGAAGAGCCGAGCCCCAAGCACCATCCATTCAGCCCGTTGCACTCTTCAAACTCCGGGCCGAACTGTGGATCCACGGGTATGCCTAATGATTTATCCTTGCTAGTCCGTGCTTTGAAATCCATTACCAAAGATTCAGAAAAAATAAATTCCGTCAGCAATACCATTCCTGAATTTGATCCAGCAGGAAAGGAGCAGACAATGACAATGTGGCTACACAAAGTAAATGAGTGTGCAACTATATACGGCTGGACTGAAAAACAGATAGTGCACTTTGCACTCCCTAAGTTAAAGGGTGTAGCCAAAAGATGGTATGAAGGCTTGCCATCTCTGCTCTTTTCCTGGAAGGAATGGCAGTCAAAACTTCTTGCGGCATTTCCTTCCGATGAGAACTACGTTCAATGGTCAGCGACATGTTAGCCAGACGTGCGCGTTTCGGTGACTCTTTAGAAGATTATTTCTATGATAAAATTGCATTGATTAATAGATGTAGCATTACTGGTAGGAAGGCTGTTGATTGTGTTCTGCATGGTATCGATGACCGTGCCGTTAGGTTAGGTGCGGAAGCTGCACAATATGATGATTTAGACAAATTATTAACTTTTTTGAGAAATTCTAGATATATTAAAACTAATAATGACAGGCGAAATTTAAATAAAACCAACACAGCCAAAACTGCTTCTGACATTCAGCCTCAATCAATAACATCACAATCTCAACCTTCCCGAAGAAGGATAATACGTTGTTTAAATTGTAAAGCTGATGGTCATATGATTAGCCAATGTAGTGTCCCGTTAAAAAAATGTTCAAAGTGCTTCAGAATTGGACATGAGACTGAGAAATGTTATTTTAATTTACCATCAAATGAAAAATCTGTCAATAGGGTTGTTTTTGATGAACGCCCAAACCAAAAGTATTACAAAACTGCATTCATTAATAATATTCCTATGGAATCGTTTATTGACTTAGGAAGTGACTGTTCTATGATAAAGAGTTCATATTTTCGTAAACTAGGGATAGATCAAATTAACTATACCAATCTACCCGTTCTAAAGGGATTCGGAAATTCAACTGTTCACACTTTAGGCAGAGTTCATGCTTTTGTAGAAATTGATGGAGTTGGAGCTGATACAGAGCTGCTTATTGTCCCAGATGAGGTCATGCAGGTGCCATTTATGATTGGTCAAACTTTTACTGAACAACCTCACATTCTGATACAAAAACATAGTGATCGCCTCGACCTCTTACATTGCATACATGACATTTCACCTGTTAATAAAATTAAATTACGTTGTCTAGATAATTTCACCATTTCTGGGTTAACAATCATCAGAGTCAATTCTGAGCCTAGATTTGAAGGAGATTTGTATGTTGCGGGTGGTTTGAGAAACAAAGGCAACTTCAGCTATTACTTGCCTGCAGGCATATATCAGCTCAACGAAGTTGGTGAAGGTCACATAGCAGTTAATGGGTTGAGGGAGCCTTTTACCTTAAATAAAAATGACTTAGTTGCACGTGGGGGCGTTGCCATTGAAGACGTTAAAAGTGTGTTGTCTGTATCTGCTCCACATCAACAAAACCATCCAATTCCTATAACTGTTTCGGATATACATTTTGGACAAAGTTTGACTACAATAGAAAAAGATGCCCTTGTAACATTGCTCAATAGGTACCGTGGTTGTTTTGCCTTTTCCTTAAATGAATTAGGTCGGTGCAAATCTTCAGAAATGACTATTGACTTACAAAATAATGAACCCGTAGTGTATAGGCCATATCGTTTGGCGGTGAAAGAAAAGGAAATTGTTAGGGGAATGGTTTCTGAACTTTTAGAAAACGAGATAATTAGACCATCTACTTCTGCTTTTGCAAGTCCTATAGTTTTGGTCCGAAAAAAAACAGGTGATTATAGATTATGTATTGATTATCGCGCACTAAACAAAAAGACAATTAAAGAAAGTTATCCTATGCCTCTTATCGATGACCAAATAGACGCCCTTTCTGGTAATATTTATTTCACGACTCTTGATTTGGCATCTGGTTACTACCAGATCCCCATTAGGGATCAGGACAAGTACAAAACTGGTTTTGTAACGCCGGAAGGTCATTTTGAGTTCAATAGGATGCCTTTTGGCTTGGCTAATGCACCAGCAACATTTCAAAGGATGATACATCAGGTTCTTGGGAATTGTCGTCATAAAAAAGCACTTGCATATTTAGATGACATAATTATACCTTCAGTAGATATATCTGAAGGAATGGAACGTTTGGAGTTAGTATTAAACTTACTAAAGAATGCGGGGCTTACTCTTAAACTTGAAAAATGTGTATTTTTTGCAAAGTCTGTAAATTACCTTGGGTTTGAAATTTCAAATGAAGGTATCAAACCAGGATCAAAGAAAATAGAGGCTGTGGATAACTTTCCGACCCCATCCAATCAGCACCACGTACGGCAATTTCTAGGTTTGGCTAGTTTTTTTCGCCGGTTCGTTCAAGGCTTTTCGATTTTGGCTAAACCACTTACACAACTTTTAAGAAAAAACGCAGTGTGGGAATGGGGGCAAGATCAACAAGAAGCGTTCCGAAAGTTAAAGAATATTTTGATTCAAAAGCCTGTTTTGGCATTATTTAATCCTAACAATGACACTGAACTCCATACAGATGCTTGCAAAATAGGCATTGCTGGGATTCTACTTCAGAAAGATGAATCCAACAAGTTAAAGCCTGTTGCATATTTTAGCCGACAAAACACCCCTGAAGAACAAAATTACTGTTCATATGATTTAGAAACCCTTGCCGATGTAGCATCTCTTCAAAAGTTCAGAGTCTACCTGGTAGGAATTCATTTCAAAATTATTACTGACTGCAGTTCATTACGAGCCACTTTTTCGAAACGTGATATGCTACCCCGTGTGGCACGATGGTGGACTATGATGCAGGAGTTTGACTTTGATATCGATTATAGAGCAGGTACATCTATGAGCCATGTCGACGCCCTTAGTCGAAACCCACCTAAGAAAATTAATCAGCATGTTGTACGTAATGTTACAGAATCTGATTGGATAGTTACAGTTCAGAACGCTGATTCAGAAATCCAGCGTATTATCGGTATTTTAAATGATCCAAGCCTTGATGATGTTACTGATATTAAAAGCAATTTCAAATTAAAGAATGGAAGACTGTTCCGAATCACACCTGATGGAGACAGATGGGTTGTGCCTAAGGGTGTTCGGTGGCAGGTTGTTCAAAAAAACCATGATGATATAGGCCATTTTGCTGTTGATAAGACCTTAGAGAAAATAAAGCTTTTTTACTGGTTTCCTAAGATGCGCCGATTTGTAAAACAATATGTAGCGTCATGCTTAGAATGTGCTTACTCAAAATCATCCGCCGGAAAAAGACCAGGTCTCCTTCATCCCATTGAAAAGATTAATGAACCATTTGATACAATACATTTAGATCACGTAGGGCCGTTTGTCAAAAGCAGTAAGGGCAATACTTACATTCTCGTACTTATTGACGCGTTTACTCGGTTTATACACTTAAAAGCAGTTCGTAATACAAAGAGCAGCTCTAGCATTAGAGTCATGCGTGAATATATGGGAATTTTCGGGGTACCACGCAGAATAATCACGGATAGAGGAACCTCATTCACTAGTGAATCATTTAAAGATTTTGTTTCAAGTAAAGGTATCAAACACATACTTAATGCGGTAGCAACACCTAGGGCAAACGGTCAAGTAGAGCGTTATAATAAGATTGTCGTAGACTCTTTAACGGCCACATGTATAGGCACAGCTGAAAGCAAATGGGACGATCACCTGCCGGAAGTTCAGTGGGGTATTAACAATACCCTCAATAAGGGTATTAATAGAACTCCGGCAGAAGCATTATTTGGGATCCGTCCCAAAGGTCCCAGTGATAGTAGGCTAATATCTGCCATTGATGATGGAGTCACAACAAATTCTAGTAATTTAGAATTGAGTACTATTCGAAACGAAATTAGCTCATTCGTGCAAACTTCTCAAAAACGTCAAAAGGAGAGATACGATAAATCGCGAATCAATCCTACTCAATACAAAGAAGGGGATTTAGTTAGAGTGGAGCGACAGGTTACAGCCACTGGAAATAGTAGGAAATTAGTTCCCAAATTTCAAGGTCCTTACAAAATTACTAAAGTTTATGAACATGATAGGTATCAAATAGAAGATACCCCCATAACGCGAAAGGGAAATAAGAAATACACTACGGTTGTTGCTGTTGATAAATTGAAACCATGGTTGAATTTCTCTAGACCCCATGATATTATACTTAGCGAAGAAGAATCCGACTAAGTAATAATAACTGTCTCAATAAACAAATTGTTAAACTCATATAGATGCGTGTTAATTTTAATCAGTAATTTATTTACTTTACAGAATAATGTAATATTTATATAATTTAACAGGACAAAGAGGCCTGATAGAAATGCATACAGAACAATGAGGTCTGTTTATATATATATATATATAATTATATGCATAACAGGACAATGAGGCCTGTAGTCATACGGTTCACAGAACAAAGAGGTCTGTCAACATATGACAATATGCATAACAGGACAAAGAGGCCTGTATAATATATAAGTTATAGAACAATTGTATTAGAAACATTATAGAATATGATTTATCGATTGTGTAAAGTCACACAAAATAATATGGATGGCCGAATCTGTTAGCTATTTAACCCAATAATATTAAGAATGTTTATTTTTTTTGCACGTGTTCGCTCGCACATCCGGCGAACACTTGACTAAACGTAACTCGTTAATATTTTGATCTAGTAATATTACCTAGTATTAAATTATAATTTACTATTATTTTATAAATTATCGTTTCCTTTACTTTTATACAGTAAATCAGTAATATCCATATTATTTTAAGTATTTAATAGAAATAAAAGTTGTGAAACGAATGCCGCACGGTCTCCGCCATCTTGGCAGTAAGCCCTTATAAACAGAAGGTTCGCTAGCCCGAGCGCCATTCGTTATTTGAACGTCGAACCGACTACATTGTGAAACCTTGAGTTTGTGGTGTGACTATAGCAACTGTAAGTACTTTTATTATATAATTACATGTTTAAGATTTATAGAATATGGTAATAGAAGTATTGCTAAAATAATGACTTAACCCTATTATTTTGGTCATGTGAAACTAAATTAGTAAATAATGTTTTCCATAAATTATTGTGATTACAAGGTATCGAAATATATAACGTTGTTTATATGAATATTTGGTTTCATTAACATATATTACAATTTAAGCGCATTTGAAGCGCTCGTAGCGAAGTTTACTTAGCTGTTCTTAACCGATCAGCAAAGTTAAGCAACGTCGCCAGCGGTCATGAGTTGGATGGGTGACCGCTAGTGACATTACTACTGAGCGCTTCCGTGCTTCGGAGGGCACGTTAAGCCGTCGGTCCCGGTTGTTGTCTTAGGATGGCAGTCGTTACAGCATGGTGGTAGGGCATTTTGCGAATGCCCGCCTGGCTAGCTACCACCCTCAAGTACAAAATCTGTCGCCAAGCACCTAACGGTGTGTTCCGGCAGCTGTCCTTGAGAGCCAGTACTTCTAGGTTAGCCTGTACAACATCTTCGACCACATCATCACTTAGCATCAGGTGAGATAGTGGTCAAAGGCTAACCTATCATTCATAAAAAAAAAAAAAAAAATTTACCATATAATAAATAGTGTATATGAAAACATATTACTAATCCTTCACTGATTTGCTAACTTACTTTTTAATGTCAACTTCTACTCTGCCATTGTCGTTGATTGTAACTGTATTGACAGCATCCAGGGCAATGTCAACAGCAAGATCTGCCCAGCGGCCAATGTATTTGGTTCCAACACATGAACGGATCTGAAACACACCCATAGAGTTTACTTGTGATAAGTAAAAAAAAACATCTTTCAGCAAGACGGGTGCCCAGCGCATTGGGCTGTAAGTGTCCGCGAGCACCTGGACAACTGATTTCCTGGCAGCTGGATCGGGAGAGGTGGACCCATCCCCTGGCCTGCCAGATCGCCCGACCTGACAACCTTGGATTTTTATGTGGTGTCAGGCTAGAGTTGGTTTATACTAGTGAAATCACGTCCAGGGACGAATTACATCAAAGAATCATAGCTGCATTCGAAATCATTAAACAAGAAATCCAGATGAAAATTACAACGACGGAAGTAAGAAGACGTTGCAAAAAGTGTATTCGCAATGGTGGACGTCATTTTGAACACGAATAATAAAAAAAAACAGTACACAGTACACAACATTTTTTTTTTTATTCCAATAAATCCATATTCATGACCCTTAATTGGTTCAGGCGCCCTAATTAAAAAAGTTTAAGACTCAGCTACGTAAATGATACCTCAAATTAAAGAGCAATAACCAAGCATGTTTTTAAAGTTGTCTGAATACCTGTAGGTATTTTATTTATTTTTTTAAATGACATCAACATTTTTTATTTTCCTTCTTTTTTTGTAAAGTTTAAATGCTTTGTACATAACTTTTTTGGACACAATGGAGCTTAAAAGTACTTTGGTACGATCGGGGACACATTGGACTACTAGAATAATCGGCATTTCTGTTTAGGTTAGAAGTTATTAGCATTTAATTGTCAAATTTTGGGTTTTTCGTGCTAAAATCGTAAAAGTCCCCTTATAAATCGAAATCGCGCTAGTTTTTTTTTTGATGAATATGGTCTAAATGGTCTAGTGTATCACCCCTTCAAATTTGTGCACCCGACCAGCAAACACCCTGTATAAATCAATCTTGAACAAACTGTCACTATCACAGTGAATGTTTGAAGTGTTTCTCTTTTTTTTTACATCACAACTAACAAATTATGCTACTTGTAAAGGTTACTATTAAAATAACATGTTATTTGGCTATACGAAATTTAAACTAGGGTCAGGGATGGTACAGCATTGGACAGTTTATTTATGTTGATGTAATTCTGCATTAGGATTATAATTTTTTTTAGGACGAGCGAACAGAGCCTGTCACTATCCCACAACTTGCATCATTTTGTGACCCCCTTTACTAAAAAACTATCACGCCTATAGAGTTGTACTTTAACATAGTAATTTAACTACATATATATATGTGTGTTATCTGTCAAAAACTATAATTTTATAACCATTAAAAAATATGAACATTCAGAATTTAGTATTCATTGGATAATGTTATTGTACTACTTACGCCATCTGTTAGAAAACCAGAGTTAATAACGCTGAACAGAACTAAAATAAATACTCAAAAACATCATAGTTAATCTACTGAACACTAGATGACACCACTAGAATCAGGTTGTAAAATAAACGCGAGCCTTCACAAAGCTCAGCTTTTTACTAGTTAGTAGTGTTTTGGATTATTCCATCATCATACTATGCATCAAACTTTCTACTCAGTTTATTAGTTAGAGTATAGTCGAGCACCTGTGTTCCGGCAGCAGTCCCTGAGAGCCAGTATAATTACAGGCACATGAGACTTAACAACTGTATGTGTCAAGGTGATAGGCGCAGTCCAGATTTATTTCAACATAGTCACTTGTGATGAATATGTTATATGTAGAGGTTACCTCTACTTATAACAAATTCAGGTGGGTGCGAGGTCCTTCACAATCAAATAAAAATAATTCCTGTATAGCTGCTAGAGATCTGCACATTCTATAAAACAAACTAGAAATGCACTCACAACTTCTTTAAGCTTGTCCCTGTCATTCATATCAATGGGCACAGAGATCTTGTCTTGCAGCAGTTTGACAGCATCCTCCAAAGCCTGTCGGTACTCCCTGATAATGACAGTCGGGTGAATGTTCTGAGTGAGAAAGGATTCAGCTACCGATAACATCTCTCCAGCCAGGACGATAACAGATGTGGTGCCATCTCCAACCTGAAAAGTTACATACATATTTTATTACATGAAATATCTGAATTTTCAATAATAATATGACACTCTCAACATTTTCTACTATTATTATGAGATCAATTTAATGTATAAATGGATCCATATGCAACTTAGTCAAGTAAAAATTACAAACAATAGTTTCATTAGAAATTTGATTTGATAGTAGCTGGGAGAATGAAACAAGGGACTATTTCTCCCAATGTAATAGTTTCCCAGAGAGCAAAATATAATCAACTTTCATGTAGGTTGCAGCTAGCTTAGATCATTTTACATTATTCATTCTAAGGATTATATAAACCATACTCCACAAAACATACAACATTAGCTTGGACTTAATAACAAGAGTATGTAGGGTTTGCACTGATACATGTCCAACCAAGAGAGAAACAACATGTGTAAACTTGTGTCTTTTAATAGAAATTTTTGCTCCAAACTTATTCTTTTAATTTATTTTAACTTAATAACAGTAATTACAGTTGAGATGTTGATTAGATAATCGGTTGATTTAGGTGTAGAATAATGACCGGAGGAATAGGTAATTTTTAAGTAGGTGCACAGGACAAAGCAGGGTTAAGTCAATTATATCAAATAACAACAGCTATAACATTCAACAAAGGCCTCTCTTTAGGGAGAGTTTGCCATAAGCACCCCTCTTGGCACGGCCACTTGAGGATTGCAGTGTAAGATGGCAAGTTCTTCAGAATATTCTGCTGTTCTACTGGTATTTTCCAAAAAAAAGTGGCGGGGGATAGCCAGCCTGGCTATCAACCACCCTTAAGTAGAAAATCTGTCACCAAGCACCTAACAGTGTGTTCCGGCAGCATTCCTTGAGAGTCAGTAATATTACAGCCACATGATGGGACAATCCATTACAAAATACTGTGAATATATATGTGGTACAATACAATACTGGGAGAATGCTAGGAACAAGATGTTTAACTTAGTTTTGCATTCAACAACTGAGGGATATGTTAAGGTTGACATCAATATCAAACTATAAATATTTAAATATTATAAATTAAACCGGCAAAAACACTCACATTGAGGATCAAATATGTCAACCACCCGGGTTTCAAGCATACCAGATGCTCATCATCAGGGCGAGCTGAGTCTGCGAGCTCCCAGCGTTTTACCAAGTGTTTTTGCCAGTTTAATTTAAAATATTTAAATATGTGTGAAACTCACGAGATTTTCAATTAAAAAACTATGAATACCCATGATTTACAAAGAACATTCATATTAACTGCTACATATTACCCGGATTCTATATTGTCCAGTTATGATTGAAATTCTATTATTATTATCTACAATGCAGACGGGTTAAGGTTTTGTAACTGAATTTAACGTTAAATGTGTAGGCACTTACAACACTACCTCTTCTGAACGATAATGATGACACACACTTCAACATGCTTATTACAAGCAGCATTATAAAAGTATGTACAGCAATCGAACTTCATACGAAAAGTAATTTACCTTTAGAATATCAAATTATCACAAAGATCACAAGTAGGCAATGCTAATAAAATAAAATTATAACCTCTTCATCTTGAGTTCTGGCGATTTCAATCATACATTTAGCAGCAGGGTGCTGCACTGTGATCTCGCGGAGGATAGCGTTGCCGTCGTTGGTCATCACGATCCCTCCCATGGGATCCATCAACATCTTCAACATAGCCTGGGGGCCGAGGCATGTTCGAATAACGTCCGCTATCGTCTAAAATAAACACAACACATACAGTTTTACAACTGAGTTAAGGTAATCATAGGGGAAATACTATATTAAATACTTTTTACAGTCAGAATTACCTTTCCAGCATTTATATTTTCCAATTGAACCTTCCGGCCGAACTCACGTTTTGTGTTTTGGCCTGAAATTATATGACACCTTTGTTAAAATCCAACTTTTCTTCAACAAACATTCTAGAATAGTGGGAAAACTTACTCAAAACTAAAATAGGCTGTTGTCCATACATTCTGATGGATTTTCAAGCGACACTATTTAAATTATTTTCTTCGAGAAGAACTCAAATTTTCTGAACTGAAAGAGAGCACAAAAATCGCGTGGTGTGGAGACTGGTGTTACCAGGATGGAAAATTAATTCTTTCTAAGCCTACACTACAACAAATTACTACTAAAAAATAGCCGCAAAAGCCTGTTTATACTTTGATTAGTGTTCAGTAGAACTCTTTAGCGATAGTGATTAGTGTAAAGTAGATGTGTGTAGTGCAGCTGTTTAGTGTGCGAAGTGTCGATTACAGGGCTACGTTCAGAGACTCAGAGTGTAGATGTTTAATTGTTTTTTAACTTATTCGCAGGTTTCGAACGTCATGGTAACCACACACGTTGAATTTGAAACAACAACCTGAATAAGTTATGTTTATATGGTGTTTTCGACATATGTCAAAGTCATGTCAGGTACGGTTTCAACCATTGAATGAAACCAACTGGTTTTAATTGTTAAAAAGTTGTAAACATCAGCTGTTCGCAAAGATTGAGTTGTTTTAAATCGTGCTCTACTCTGAAGTTATGAACTGTTATTGTGAAATATTTCACCCCATGGCGCACCTACTTAAGTCCTAAATGCACTCCTGTTTAGCTGTTGTGTTAAGTAGATATTGATGTCCTCTTTCAAATAATAATTCACCACTCTGCTCTAATGTCAACGATTTCCGCAGCGTACACGTACTAACGATTATTTTGGTATTTTTTTCACACTTTGGGTCACATTATCGAAGTTTTTTTTAAGGATAGTAAACACTAGTCAGTTGCTGCCCAAGGTTATTTAGTACTAAGCACTAAACACCTGAACTAAATGCTGGCACTAAACACTAACCAACGTGCAAACACATACCTAAAAATTCTGACTGATTCACTTTGACTACTAGACTTCATTTGACAAATTATAAGAGCACAATATTTAAAAATAACTATGTTGTCGAAATTAGGTACACGCTCATTAATAATTTAATCCTAATATGTATTGCAGGGCATAAGCTGAAAAAATATTATGTTAGACACTTTTTTGTTTCTCAACATACATTAAGTTATGTGAGAGCTAATTGGGGTTACAAAAGCATTAAAATCTATGAACCTACGTTTTGTTGAAACTGGGTGGCTTACATTTTTAATAATACATAAGAACTGCAAATATAATATCACTATAATCTGTCAATAAGCACTTCACGGTGTGTTCCGGCTGCAGTCCTTGAGAGTTTGCTTAGGTGTTCTAAACTGATAGCACGGTAGTAGGGCATTTTGCGAATGCCCGCCTGGCTAGCAACAACCTCACGTAGAAAATCTGTAGCCAAGCACCTAATAGTGTGTTTAAGCAGGTGTCCTTGAGAGCCAGTAATTTTAGGTTAGCCTGAACAACATCTACGCCCAAATCATCACTTACCATCAGGTGAGATAGCGGTGAAAGGCTAACCTATCAAGCATAAAAAAAGAGCACAAATTATCTCTCAAGGTGACGCGCGCAGTGCAATTCGTGACTCGTGACGAAATGCGTCTGTTATAGGCAGAGGTTAGTCCACTTAACATCAGGTGGGCCTAATGCATTTTCCATCACCATAAAAAAGACACCTTCCAATATTAACTTTGGCCGGTGCCAGATTTGGGCAGATTGGTCTTCTCTATGTTTGAAAAATGCGAACGCCATATTATTCTTATAAATACTGTTTTCAAATTGGCGCTCAAATATTAGCCGATAAAGCATTTTGTGATGTCACTATGATAATAAATCTCAAACACTTTATAAGTGACCACTTCGAACCTACGTCATTTGATCGAAATGAGATTCGCGTAATAAAAACTGTTACTGTCACTAATTTATGTATATATTATAGCCATTATGTCCACTCAATGATTGTGGGATTAAGGCTTTCCCGATTAAGTCGTTTGCCATAAGCTCCACTCTTAACAGGCATTGGGATCACTGTCTAAAATAGCAGTTGTTCAGGAAGCGCTGCTGCCCACTTTCTGGTATTTTCCTTTCGTTACCTTTTACCTTGGACCACTAGGTGGACTGAAGACATCGTAAAAATCGTGGGTAGCCAATGATGACCTCTTAGAAATCCCACATTTATACAGGTAGAGGGTCATATTATTGTATCCCGGCACCCCACGGGGTGACTATTACTAATACTGCATCACTGCAAAATTCATCTAACTACACCACTTTTTTTTTTTTTTTTTTGACGCTGGGAAAAATGCATTACGCATTCCCCCCCATCGGGGGATGGAGGGGGTATGTGGGACTCCCCGGTAGAAGGCCGGTATACCCACTAAACAACCCAGCGGTATTCCAGCATCGTTTTTTGTGGAGGAGGACTGGGAGACCGGCAGAGCCTTTGCGTCCAGTCCCCCTTCGACGACCGCCCACTTTTACAGCGGGGCCTACACGCCCCTCCCAGCAGGAGGGGCCCGGGAACGACCAGGAATACTTGGCCATTCCCGCGTGACGAATGTGGTGAACAGGTGCAATGCGAGAGAAAGCGCCCCCGCGCCTTTCTCTCGCTATTCACCACCGGGTGGGAGAAGTTGACGATTATTCAATCGCCTTCTCCCACCCCTTCTTCGTCTGCGCAGTGGCGCCGCAAGGGGATCTTCCTCCCTTGCACGCTCTGCCGCCTCCTTTTGCGATATCATTTCCTCGCAAAAGGAGGCGACCGCTGCCCAGGCCCCCTCGCTCTCCAACATGGCGTTGACCACATTGGGAAGTGAGAGGTCCGGCCCGACAACGTCGATCAAGCTGCGGCGCAGCTCGGACCACGAAGGGCACATCTCGAGGGTGTGCTGCGCCGAGTCTTCCACCGCGGGACAGTGGTGGCACGCCGGTGCTTCCTCCCTTCCGATCTGGTGCAGGTACGATCCGAAGCATCCATGCCCGGATAACACCTGCACCAGACGGAACGAGAGAAAGCCGTGGGACCGCCCGAGCCAGTCTTGCAGAACTGGCCCGAGAGCGTCCAACGTACGGCGGCCAAAAACAGCGGCGGCGAGGTCCTCCGTCCAATGCTGGACTACTGCGTCCCTCGCCTCACGCCGGACGGCCTCCCGCTCCTCCAGGGCGGGGGCCTCACCACGAGCTTTGCGCCCCGCTGTCCACTCGTACACTCTGGCGAGCACTCCCGCCTCAAGCTCCCAAGGAGGGGTGCCAGCCAGAGCGCACGCTGCCGCAAACCCTACCGAGCGGTAGGCCCGCGCCACCCGCAGTGCAATGGCCCTTTGAGGCCTGCGGAGAGTGGTTGTGTTCTCCCTCCTACGGAGGGAGTCGGCCCAAATAGGGCCCCCGTAAAGATCCATGCTTTTTAATATGCCGGCATACAAATGCCGGCACCGTCCTCTGAGCCCCCCCATGTTTGGAAGGAGCCAAGAGAGTGCGCCCGCGACCTTCAGCAGGCGCGTCGACAGCCCGCTGAAGTGCGGGCCGAAGTGCCACCTGCTGTCCAACACTAGGCCCAGATATTTCATCTGGGCCTTCACCTCAATCCTGACGCCCTCCATGACAATGTGGGCGTCAGTGGGAATGCGCTGCCGCTGCCGAGGCCCATGGAAGAATACGGCCTCGGTCTTTTGCAGCGCAACTTTTAATCCTAGGCGGCGGATCCTACCCGCAACCAAGGATCCACCGGCCGAGGCTAGACTGGCTGCCTCTCTAAAGTCTCTCCCCCGGGCGGTAAGGAGAGTGTCATCCGCATAGCAGATGACACTCGTGCCACGGAGGAGACTTCCCCGCAGAATCTAACTACACCACTGTGTCAACTGCCTTAACTCTATAAAGCTACCAAATTTTTCAAATTGGCAATCATTAAATTTTCTGTCGGAAATGATATTTATCTTACTGCCATCTGTGTAATTAGGAACGCAACGTCAATGATGCAAAAATACAAGTTCTTCACATCATTGCATTGAGCTAATACGTTACAAGGTCACTGGTTCTTATGGGATTATCGAATCCAAATAATCTGAATCCATAGCCCTTTTTTCAGATATTATGATTTCTTACATTTTCTACAACCAAGCAGTAATGTTTGCATTACTGTTTCGGTTGGATGAGTGTTGCTTCCTATGGGTGTCGTGAAAGTACTAGAGATAGGTAGGTCCGGATGGATACGAATCCGAGGACCCGCATCACTCACGTTATTGATGGATGTACTTCCAACCACAATTCGGATACCGATCCAACAGTACCGGCCGACCGAATTGCCTTGCTAGTCGGAGGTGAGGCACTGAGTAGTGGAACTGAATCGCATTCCGGAGCGGCATCGTGTCCCGGACACGGCGCGTGTCAGCGGCGGCGCGGCGGTGCGGTGACGCGCGGATTGGGTGGGACTGCGTAGGCGCGCGGGTGCGACCGGATCGAACAAAGTATGCGACGCAAAGCGATCAAACTGAGCGAGACGTCAGCATCAGACGATTCAATTTAACGGCTGCGCGTTTGCTTAAAATGTTTTCCGTATTTTGTTTGTTTGTTTTGCTATGTGTCATTTAATCACTATAAATAAATAGCGTGTTACAGTGCTGAAAAAAATGCTAAATGCCAATATTGCCATACTAATATGCCATATAATAAATAACATATATAATATATTTTATTAAAGTATGACCTACCTACCTTTATGTTACATAACTACATAATATCTTCATGATGTTACACAACTATTATTGAAACAGTATTTACTTAATAGTAATAAATGTTTAGTATAATTTAAGCTACTGAATTTGAATCATTGTTCTGTCGTTGCATTGTTCTCGCGATCCCGCAGTCCGCTGATCATATTGAGTAGCCGGACCCATATGGGTGCAACGGACACGGAACCTGGATGTAGGTCTTTAGAGTTGGATGTACTTCCGGATGTAACTCCGAGTTATCCTCGGACCTACCCATCTCTAGAAAGTACTGGCAACTCTGGCAAGATTATAAGGGTGCGTACCATTTGAGCGTAGACAGAGTATAATTCTCTCTCTACGCATTTGAGTGAGATTCGCTAAAAACGATCACACTCCCAAAAAGTTTTCCACATGGGTCTTGGCGTTATTTTCGCCTTAAACGCTACATCTAATGTCAAAAGTGACAGAAGTGGCAAATTTTAGTGGCATTCTTAGCGTTCTTATCCAAAAATGGAACGGGGATGACAGTTACAAACGATCACGTGATCACAACCATAGACGCAGCATGTGATCAAAATTATCGAAAATAACGTTCTTAGCGACTAATGGAACATACCCTAAGGCAGAAGGCTAGTCTCAATGTGATAGCGTTGTGCAGTAGGTACCTACGTAACTTGTCACTTGAGACTATGGAGGGTAGGGGTACTCAGACGAAACGTGAAAAATGAGAGAGAATAGCGCTTTTCACAAGTTGATTGGTTGCCTTGTACTAGGTCCGTCACAATCACATTAAAAAAAGGCCAGTATCTGCCCTGACCGAGGAACCCAGTTGAATGATGCATCTCCGATTCTGAAAACCGCAAACTGCGCGCGCGTGTAGCGCGTGTTACGCGCTAGTTGACTGTTGTCAGTAGTGTAAAATTGGAGAACCTGGATCAACTCTATTCACATAGAGTACGAAGTACTCTATGTGAATAGAGTTGATCCAGGTTCTCCAATTTTAACATGAGACATATTATCAATACACACAGAGTACTTTCCTCATACTCTATGTGAATACAGTACTTCGTACTCTATGTGAATAGAGTCACTCTAGGTTCACCAATTTTAACATGAGACCTGTTATCAATACATACAGAGTACTTTCCTCATACTCTATGTGAATACAGTACTTCATACTGTATGTGAATAGAGTCACTCTAGGTTCACCAATTTTAACATGAGACCTGTTATCAATACACACAGAGTACTTTCCTCATATTCTATGTGAATACAGTACTTCGTACTGTATGTGAATAGAGTCACTCTAGGTTCACGAATTATAACATGAAACTTTATGGAATCAGTTCAAAATTATTTATTAATGTAATGATAAACAATTTCCTTTACATTCTATTTGAAACGACTGTACAAACCTTCCTATTCTTATAACATGAACCTTATTAGGTATATATACACAAAGATATTCTCGTACTCTATGTGAATAGAGTCGTACCAGGGTCACAAATTATAACATGAAAGTTTTATGTACCTACTTAAAAATGTATAAATAATTTTTATAAAAGAAATAAGTAATAGACACATCGAATATTCTATTAAAATAGACACCCTTTTTTAATAGATTACTCTTTTCAAAAGCAAATCAACTCTATTCCAAGCGAGTATGATCGAGCAGTAAGGTATACATACCTGCCTACTACTTCTAACCTAGAGTCCTTCGCTTTTCTTAAATGGAAAATCTTTGAAATATATTAGTAAGGGCTACAGTCTAGGAAATGAGCAATCACTAAAAATAATGTAATGTACTCACATTAATATTATTCGGCCCATTTGCGATATCGATATCTGGATACCTTTGCAGCAGCACGACGTAAATTCGCATACTCCTTAACGCGGCTTGAAAGCCAGCACGGGCGGCTCATGTAATTGAAGGAAATCTTCAACGCGAGTATCCTACCGACTGCGGCAAATACGTATGAATCACAATCTGCGTAACTGACCGGCACTTGGCAATGTCCCGAGAATCATAGTATTTCACAATCACCTGGTGGCAGAGTTCCCGGTAGCACTCTGAGTAGGTTGCGAAGCTGGGCGTTTCTCAGTAATACTACTGAGAAACGATATATGAACCGTTCATGAGAACCGGGAGATACGATTGCTTAACATAATATCACAATCATTTTATGATATTATAGAGAGTGCTTTAGAGCTACTTAATAAGGTTCATAATAGGTCAACAACCTTAAGTATTAGCTAACTGATTTATTAGGTATTACTAACGTCAACAATTTGTATAAAAAATAGTTGACGTTGTTTTTTTCTGAACACGTGGATTATTGCAGCATATGTAAATAGTACATATGATTTTGTGGTATTTAAAACGATGGGCAGCACATCCAGGAACAACACTTCTCTCGAGGAACCAACGGTGACATAACCTTCCGAACTCAATAAGAAATTATAAGCTGATAAAATGTAAGTACTCACATCTTTATCATATCATCCATTTCAACAGTGTCTCTATTCAAATCGCTCGACTATTTAATTAAACGATATATTCAAACTGTTTGTCTATATAAAATTATGCATCTATTCAACTTGTTTCTCTATTAAAATAACTTGTTAAACAATATTTTACTTGTCTATATAAATTGTTCATCTATTCCAATTGTTATCGATTCAAATTGTTCATATATTCCAATAGTTTACCTATTCAAATTATTCATCTATTCCAATTGTTGTCAATTTAAATTGTTCATATATTCCAATAGTTTGTCTATTCAAATTGTTCATATATTCCAATTGTTTCTCTATTTAAATCACTTGTTATTTAATTTATCAGTGTGTTTAAATTGTTCATCTATTCCAATTGTTGTCAATTTAAATTGTTCATATATTTCAATTATTTCTTTATTTAAATCACTTGGTATTTAATTAATCAGTATGTTTAAATTGGTTCTCTATTTAAATTGTTCATCTATTTCAATCATTTGTTTATTCAAAATTAATAATAATATTGAATTTGTTTATTCTAATAGTCTGTTATATTTAAATAGATTGTTCTTTAAAGCGTAGTAGTCAAGTAGGTATATTTAATTATGATGTTAGCAAATTAACGTAATGGTTTTCTATTCCAGGTCAAAACATATGCAAGAAAAGGCGGACCGTCTCTTCCCTTCAGAAGGAGACGAGTCTAGTGAAGAAATTGAAAATATCGAGAAGAAATCGTCCAAGAAGCGAGCCAAGCTTCCAACGTTGCCCGGTCATCCAGCGTCAAAGAAAGCTAAAACTATTAACATCAATCCCATCAGGCCTACGATGAAGTCCACAGCTAAAGACTTGTTTGGCTCAGACAGTGACGATGATGAAGCGATACCATCAACTTCGGGTAAAAAACCATATATATATTCTTACATAACTAGACGCCTGGCGAACGGACATGCTCGTCAGGAAAATCCAACAAAAAAGGGCTCTCATTATGTAGAAATAAAAGTTTACAAGTGTGATGAAATTGAAAATGTACTTCCGATTAACCGATGGCGCCAGGCTGTCATCACAGTCAAAAATAAGACTGATGATGATACAGAGGCCTGGCAGCACCTAGTGAAGTACATTTCAGCAACACGTTCTGAATTTAAAAATTGTCCTCAGACGTTTGTTAGCTCTTACTTTTAAATAAGGGTATTCCCTTACCTATCGTTTGCATCCCCGGTCATCCAGCATCGAAGAAAGCTAAAACTATTAACATCAATCCCATCAGTCCTACAATGAAGCCCACAGCTAAAGACTTGTTTGGCTCAGACAGTGACGATGAAGAAGTGATTCCATCAACTTCGGGTAAAATACCATTTATATTCTTACATAACTAGACGCCTGGCGAACGGGCAAGCTCGTCAGGAAAATGCAACAAAAAGGGCTCTCGTAAATTACGTAGAAATAAAAGTTTACAAGTGTGATGAAATTTAAAATCTACTTCCATATAAAAATAATGTGGATTTCATTCTTTTCCAGTTGAATTACCTTGTCATCAAATCATGAGATCAGAAGAATTGACTAAATATTGTGACAAATGCAAAGTTTTACTTCCTGAACATAAGTATAGATATCATGTGAGAACAAATTTACATAAATCAAATTGTTTACTAGAATCTGAATTTGAAAACATCTATGTTATTGGCTGTGCATTCAAAAACCGAATCGTTACATATCGTTTGAATCCGCCCCCTGGAGTCAAGTATCTCACTCCAGAGGCATTCTTAAGTGATAATCAAAATGACGTTCTCAAATTGATCAATATGTCATTAGTGAAACACACTTGTCTTAAACTGAATTTTGAACTGTTTGCGTATTTTGTCTTACCGCACACGAGTGAACAACAGCTTAAATCATTTAATTCAAAATTTCAAACGATATGTAATAACACTGATATGAACTCCGTTCGATCGAATATTTTACATATTTTCAATCAAAAGCTATCCGAATTTAATCATTGTAAATCGGGCTGGTCTTTTCAATCCATGAGTCATTTAGAAATCAACATAAATAAATATAATCCTATGCGCGGTGGTACCTATATTCCACTGCCTCCGAGAATAGCCAATACTAAAAGTTGTTTGAATATTAAGAACGATGACAACAAATGTTTTTTATGGTGTATTATGGCGTCATTATTCCCGTCACAAAACAATGTATGCCGAACAAGTTCCTATCCACATTATGCCAACGTTCTGAATACAAAGAATATGACATTTCCACCGTCTCTTTGCGATATAAAAACATTTGAAAAGAATAATTCAAACATTAGTATAAATATATATGGATTAGATAAAAAATATCATGTCACAGGACCTCTATACTTAACGAATGCAAAACAACAAAATCATGTGAATTTAATATATGTTGAGAAAAATAGTATTGGTCATTATTGTTTAATTAAAGATCTCAAACGCTTAGTCCGACACCAATTTACTCAACATAAAGGTAAACTCTATTTTTGTGATTCTTGTTTACAATTTTTTACAACTGAGATAAAAAATAAATCACACTATTGTTCGAAAGTTTTACTATCATTACCTGAAAAAGGTAGTAAAATACATTTCAAGCACTACGAACGACAGCATAAAATTAATTTTGTTATATATGCTGATTTCGAAAGCTTACTTACAAATTGTTCTAAAGATTTTTCAGAGAATACACGGATTTACAAATTGCATGAGCCTTCATGTTTTGCATATTACATTTGCTGTGCCCATGATTCAAGTTTAAATCAATATGTTTCATACAGAGGGCCTGATTGTGTTAAAGTTTTTGTAGATTGCTTAATAGAAGATGTAAAAGATATTAGTCGTGTACTCAATAATAAAAAACCGTTAACACCTCTTACTAAACAGCAAGAAAATGAACATCAAAATGCTACCAGATGTTATATCTGTAAACATTTTTTGTTCGGTGATAAAGTTGCTGACCATGATCACATTACATCTGAGTATAGGGGTGCAGCGCACTCCCACTGCAATTTGCTGTATCAATCATGTCCTTTCGTACCAATAATTTTTCATAACTTTTGTAACTACGATTGTCATTTATTTATTCAAGAGTTAGCAAAACATGAGGGTGACATAAGAATCATACCTAAAACTAAAGAAAAATACTTATCAGTCACAAAAATCATTAAAGTCCCGAAACCTCATCGCGCTATTCAAATAAAATTCATTGATTCATTTCAATTTCTTAGCTCTAGTTTGGATCAGTTAAGCAAAAGTTTAGATGAAAAAGAATTTGTTTATCTGTCTCAAGAATTTAATGACAAAGAACAATTTAAATTATTAAGAAATAAAGGACCTTATCCGTATGATTATATGGATTCTTGGTCAAAGTATGATGAGACCGTGCTCCCCATAAAATCTGAATTTTATAACAGTCTTAAATTCGAACACGTCTCTGACGATGAATACGCCCGAGCACACAAAATATGGCAAGTTTTCAACATTCAATCGCTTGGTGATTACACGGATTTGTATTTGAAATGTGATGTATTACTGCTATGCGACATATTTGAAAATTTTAGAAATAGTAGTCTGAAATATTATAATCTTGATCCCGCTTATTATGTTTCCTCACCAGGCTTAAGCTGGGATGCTATGCTCTTATGCACTGGAGTTCAATTAGATATTATTGACGACTTAGATATGTATCAAATGCTTGAAAAAGGAATACGTGGAGGCTTAGCTCAATGTTCTCTTCGTCATGCGAAAGCAAATAACAAGTACCTTCCAGAGTACGACGATTCAAAACCAGACTCTTATCTCATTTATCTGGATTGTAATAATCTCTATGGTTATGCAATGCTGCAAAAATTACCAATGTCTGATTTCCGTTTCCTAACAACCGACGAACTGACTAATTTTGATATACTAAATATGTCTGATGATGGTCACTATGGTTACATCTTAGAAGTCGATTTGTTTTATCCAGATACCTTACACGATGCTCATAATGAGTTGCCTTTTGCAGTAGAAAAATGTATTCCTCCGGGTGGAAAATCACAAAAACTAATAGCAAATGTTTATGATAAATACTTCTATGTGATTCATTTTGTTCATCTCAAAGAATGTATAAAGCAGGGTTTATTGTTGAAAAAAATTCATCGTATTCTTTGTTTTAGACAAGAAAGGTATTTAAAGAAGTATATTGATTTGAATACTAAACTGAGACAAGCCTCTACTTCTAGCTTCCAAAAGGACTTTTTTAAACCTTTAAATAACGCTATTTTTGGTAAAACCATAGAAAACAAAAGGAAACAGGTTGATGTCAAACTTGTTACCAAATGGATTGATGCTAAAAATACAACCAATAAAATTAATGGCGCTGAAAAAATTATAAATAGACCAAATTTAAAAAGTATATCTATATTTTCTGATAGTTTTGTAGCCATTCAGTTAAGTCCTGAGAAGATCGTATTAGACAAACCAATATACGTCGGGTTTACAGTTTTAGAGTTGGCTAAAAATCATTTGTACAAATTTCATTACGATCACATAAAAAATAAATATGGAGATAAAGCAACACTGTGTTATACAGATACTGACAGTTTGTTGTATCTGATTGAAACTGAAAACTTTTATGATGATATGAAAGGCGATGATTTTAATTTTGATACCAGCAATTATAGTGAAACTAATCCTTACGAAATTCCTTTAGCTAACGCTAAAATTCCTGGTCTCTTTAAAGATGAGCTTGGAGGCGATGTTATATTCGAATTCGTTGGACTTCGAGCAAAACTTTATTGTATTCGAAGCTTGAAAGTACAAATAACTAAAGCAAAAGGTGTCTCAAAATGTATTTCAAAACAACTAAAGTTATCAGATTATATCGATTCGCTTAAGCTCGATAAAAGTTTAAAATGTAAAATGAATTTGATTAAATCTATAAAACATACATTATATTCTCAAGAAGTCAATAAATTGGTATTAAACAGAAAGGATGACAAGAGACAAATTCTAAAAAAAACAAATCAAATCAATACATTGCCATGGGGTCATTACAGAACAATGTTTTAATGAAAATGTTTTTTTATGTCTATAATTTTAGTTTTAAGTTTTCTAATTAACACTATTACATGTGTTTAATACATGTACACAGATGTATAATAATCGATTACTTCACTGTATCTATATAAGACAGGTATATTTTTAAGCTTTAGATTACGAACCATGCATTTTGTATCTATGTATTGAATAAATTATAATAACTAATAACCTAACCAGTGTTTTTATTTATTTAGTCTAAGCATCCCTTTCCTGTAAGTTATGAAGTTACGGCTGATAAATACGAGTAAATAGATTAAATATTTTGCAATAATTTTCTCGTAATTATTAATCAATCTATATGAATAGATTCTTATTAAAAAGTTGATTAAAACAAACTTTAAGGTATAAAACATTTATTTAAAATTTTAAACTTAAATACAGTATATATTGTTACTATTCTAATAATTCACTAAACCTAACTTTTTTAATATCTTACTTATTATTTTTTCAGTATCATCCATAACATCATCATAACTATCTTTAACTAGGTACTGAACTTTCACTTTTGTATCGTCCATGCTCGTTTCACTTAAATCTTGAATACTTATTTTGATTAAATGATGGGCTTTTCCCGTTTCTTTTCGAATGACATATGAAGATGTAGGTGTAGAAGCTATTGATTTGGAGATGGTCCTTTTCAACGATAATGATGATTTCCTTTTTGTGTTTTTAGTTGATTTATCAAGCGTCTTATCAATTTTTTCATTGTTTGTAGATTCAGTTTCTTGTAACTCTTTGTCTCGTTGTACATCGTTTTGAATAATATTCTGGTACTCTGCTTTGTAAAAAGCATCCATGTTTTGAGCGTAATAAAACGGATTCGTTATCGGATTCGAGTCATCTTCAAATGTAAGACTGCTCATTTTCTGTAATAAGTTAAGAAAAAGTTAAGAACTTATTCAACATCGTGTAATAATAATAATAATAATAATAATGTAAATCGCATACTTTATATTTAAATGTGTAAGTACTTACCGAGTTAATATCACCAAGTCGACGTCTGCACCGTAGAAAATTTAGAAGACGTATATCTTATTAATATAATTAGTCAATTTATTGGTTTTAAAAATTGCTTACGTTAGAAACACCTGGTGAAAAAAAGAGCTTACACAGGTCATAAACGTGTTCTGACATGTATACCGTATGATAATATACAAATAATTAACAATAAGTTATTGCAACATAGTTGCTATAGTAGGTGTATTGTGTAACATTGCAGTGTTATTTAAAGTACTTATGAAATATGCAAGTATTAACTTAGTCTGAGAAAAATCTATATGACGTTAATACTTCTATGTTTTCCAGTTCAGCCTTATATCAACATTTTTTTGAAAGTTGAAGCCTGTAATCATATATAAAGCGGTAATCGAGAAGTAATAATGATCATTTGACAATAATGAAGCTTAAAAAGCACACGCTAAGCTTAGACATTAGTCCAATTGATATTGAAGCGAAATCACACTTCATAAAACATAGTGCATTATTACCTAATAGCATTCGTTGTTTGATTTGTGGACCATCTAATTGTGGTAAAACGAATGTAATGATTACTCTATTGTTACATAAAAATGGTCTTAAATTTAGGAATTTGTATCTATACACCAAAACCCCATTTCAAAGTAAATATTGTTTTCTTAAAGAAGTGCTATTCAATATACCTGAAATCAAATACCATGTATTGAGTGACGATAATAAAGTTATACATCCAAATGACGCATTACCAAACACAGTTATAATCTTTGATGATGTGGTTTGCGAAAATCAGATTAACATTCGTAACTATTTTGCCATGGGCAGACACAGTCAAATTGATTGCTTTTATCTCTCACAAACATATTCAAAGGTGCCAAAACAGTTGATTCGTGATAACGCAAATTTATTATTGCTCTTCAAACAAGATGAAATCAACCTGAAGCATGTTTACAATGAGCATGTAAATTCAGATATGTCATGGAATAAGTTTAAAGATATTTGCTATAATGTTTGGCAGAAAAGGCACAATTTTTTAACTATAGATAAAGACTCTGAATTGAATAAAGGTAGATATAGAAAGAATTTAGACACATTTATATACTTATCCTAAATACAATTTTATCATTTGCTTTAGAGAATTGAGAGCGTATAGACGAAAATGAGTCTTAATATTAAAGAACAGATAATTACATCATCAGATGTCATAAAAAACAAACTTAGACAGTTAAGAGATATAGAAGATCAAAACAACTATGAACTCAATAAAATATTCAAACCTGTAACTGAACCTTTAACACAGATGTTGGAATCGAATCAAAATAAGGTGAAATGTGACTTTAACGTGAACGCTATAAAAGTGCCACTTAAATTAGATGACTCCTTAACCTCCACACCATCAGATGCTGATTCAGAAATTTCTGAATATTATACTGATACGGATTGCAAAGACCAATCTATAACAAAAAAATATTTGAATAGCTTTTATGATATAAATATCCCATTTGGAGTTCGGAAAGTAGGTGATCAGTTAATGATGGGTAATTTTGTGGTTAATATACTTTCTTCACTTGATGGTGAACAGGAATTATGTCGAATGAAGATTGCTAATGATGAATACCAATTGACTCCAGGACTAAAAGAAGTATTATTACATAGAAAACCGAAACTAGAATTAGTTACTGAAAGTGATAAAAATGTGTATAAAAAGATTTTGTTAACAACAAACGCTCATAAGCGGGATTATGATGATAATGGTCAGTTAAAGGGAGATAAAGGTGAAAAATACCGACAAATTATTAAACCTATGTTTGTTGCATCAGCATTTGACAATAATAAAAAACTTGGTGGTAACTTGAACGTTTTAAAAAGATATAAAAAAAATACCGACTTTATCTATTGGGATGATCCTAATGAGCTAGTCGAAAGACTAAAACTTATTATTGCTTCTAAACAAGCCGGAAACACTAATCAAGACAATGAAATTATTTCAATCATAGAAGAACTAAAAGAGGCAGGTATAATAAAATCATAAATGACATAATCATTATGAAGATTTGTTAGTCGTTAAAAAGCTGTTAAAGAATAAAGAACCAGAAAATGAGTAAAGAAGATGTGGTGAATGAAATACACAAAAATGCAAGAAAAAATTTCCCCCGCAGATGCGTTTTACTCAAAGACATAGATGATCTTTGGCAAGCTGATCTGATTGATATGCAAAAAATATCACATATTAATTCAAATCAAACATTTATACTAATCGTGATTGATTGTTTTTCGAAATATGTTTGGGTCAGACCGCTTAACAATAAAACTAAAGATTCTGTAACAAAAGCATTTCAATCAATTTTGTTCAATGGAAGAGTCCCCAAAAACTTGCAAACAGATTGGGGTAAGGAATTCTACAATAAAAGTTTTAAAAAAGTGATGCAAGATCATTCAATAAACCATTACTCGACATACTCTACAAAAAAAGCTTCAATAGTCGAACGAGTAATACGTACTATAAAGGGTAAACTTTATAAAACGTTTAGTTTGAAAGGTAACTTCAAATGGGTAGATGGAACCATAGAAAAAGTTGTCTATAATTACAATCATACTAAACATAGAACTATTCAAATGTGTCCAGCTAAAGTGAATAAACATACAAAAAATATTGTCATACAAAGATACAATAATCTTTACATACCAAAAGTTAAAAGAAACTCTTTTGCTGTGGGTGATATAGTACGATTAAGTAAGCATAAAGCTTGTTTTGACAAAGGATACACTCCAAATTGGTCAACTGAGTTATTTCAAGTAATCGTTGTTCAGAATACTGATCCAGTAACTTATTTGCTAGAAGACTCAAGAAAAAATAGAATTCTAGGATCATTTTATGCTCAAGAGCTTCAGAAAACTAAAAATCCTGACGTGTATTTAGTTGAAAAAGTTCTTAAAAGAAAAGGGAATAAAGTTTTTGTTAAGTGGCTAGGATTGTCATCGCAGGAAAATAGTTGGATAAGCAACACTAATATATTATAAATTGCGAGCATATTTTTGTCATTCTTCTCTTGTATATGGAGGGGAAAGGTGTTGTGAATAGTATTATCAATCACCTACCGTTTGAGTTACATATCCCCGGCTATAACTACTGCGGGCCAGGAACAAGATTACGCGAGAGACTTATTAGAGGTGACAAGGGTGTAAATGAACTTGATGAGTATTGTAAACAACACGATATTGCATATATGAAAACAGAAAACTTACAATCCAGGCGTACAGCAGATAAGATCTTGATGAAAATGGCAAAGAAAAGAGCGTCATCATCCCAAGCGAGTACAAGTGAAAAGCTTGCGGCAAATATTGTTAACAAAGCAATGTTGATGAAACTTTCAAATGGAGCGGGTCTTAAAAACAGTTTTAAAAATGTAGTTTCTTATGCGAGAAAACATATTCGTAAAGCAAAACCGAAATGTAAAAAATTGGCTATTGATTTAGCTTTTGCTGCTATTAAAGATATAGCATCTGATTTAACGGTTAAAATTCCACGTGTGATACCGTTACCAAAAACAGGAGGGTTCTTGCCATTAATACCGATTATTACGGGGTTGTCTGCTGCTGGTGCTCTTGTTAATAAAACATCTGTTATAGCACGAATGTTAAAAACGTTTCAGAATGCGCAAAAAACGTGGAATGAGATGAAAACACTCAACCAGAATTTTAAGTCAGTGTGTCTAGGGAGAGGACTACAGCTCAAACAGTATAAGGGTGGTCTAGGCATTTTCACTTCGACAAAAAACTGAACAAGTGGCTACCTAAACGTCCTCTTACCAACATTGATATAATGAAATATTCAGTGAATATCCCATATTTTCGAGGAGTGTTTATGAGAGATCAATTACCTAAACACCCTCGCAAAATCGAATGTGGTATAATTAATTTGGATAGCTCTGAAAATCAAGGTACGCATTGGGTAGCTTATGTTAAGAAAAATGACTATATTGAATACTTTGATAGTTATGGTGATCTAAAACCACCAAAAGAATTTATTAAATATGTAGGGGACAGCATTCAGTATAACTATAACAATTATCAGGGTTGTCATCTGTACAACTGTGGTCATTTATGTCTTAAATTTCTTGAAAATTGTATGCTTTAGATCTAATTTAAAATAAATTGTACGCTTGTACCGTAATGGATATCAGTATTAGTTTATACTTCGAGTATATAAGCAGTATTTTTGTTTATCTCGAAGTAGTTCTTTAAAAAAAAATGATTGATTTCAATATTAAAAAAAGTAAGAAAAGTTGTGGTAAGCTGACGAAAACAAATAGTTCAAATCATAACTTCATTAAACACACACGTGCTGTATCAGCTCTCAGTGAGATAAATAAAGAGTTTTTAAGAAATTTGGGATTTAAACTATGAGTATCTTGCAAATTAATGTCGCACCACATTTTGACAACTCTATTGAGGGTTATGAGGTGCATTCCTATACTCCATACACCAATAGCTTCAAAGAAAACGATGAAATACGAATACCGATTAATCAACAAGACATTTATCTACTACCCGCGGCCAGTTCCATTTACATTGAAGGATGTATAGAAGTATTTACAAAGGATTCTACAGGAAAAAATGTAAAGAAAGAGTGTCGTTTCAACAATAACCCTATACCGTTTCTTTTTCATGACATAAGATATGAGATAAACGGAATTGAAATTGATCGTATAAGAAATGTCGGGATTACTTCTACAATCAAATCTTACGCTTCAATGAATGCGGGAGAAAGTAAAAGAGCTGCTCTGTGGGGATTTAACTTAAATGGAACAAAATCAAAAAATGGTATTTTTAATGTAATATTGCCACTTAGTAAATTATTGGGATTTGCTGAAGACTACAACAAAATCGTATTAAACTGCAAGCATGAACTAATTTTAACGAGATGTAAATCTAATATTGATGCTCTTCTACATGATAAGGATGATCATGTGTCGGTTAATATTGAGAGAATTCAATGGCGTGTACCTCACATTAAAGTGTCCGATCGAGAAAGGTTACTACTTCTAAAACAACTAGAAAAAGATAAAGCAACACAAATAGCATTTCGAAACTGGGACACATATGAATATCCACTTTTACCTAAGACTAAAAAACATTCATGGTCGATCAAGACAGCCTCCCAACTTGAGAAACCTAGATATGTAATATTTTGTCTTCAAACAGCAAAGAAAAATTTAAAGGATACAAATTTGTCACTGTTTGATCATTGTAATTTAACTAATGTAACATTATTTTTGAATTCACAAACATACCCATATGATGCACTTAAACTCAATTTTGATGATGAAAAATATCATATATTATATGAAATGTACATCAGATTTCGTCAGTCGTACTACAACGCCCCAGTTGACCCGTTGCTTGATATTACAGACTTTAAAGAGAAGGCACCTTTATGTATTATCGATTGTTCAAGACAAAATGAAACATTAAAAACTGGGCCAGTCGATGTCAGACTAGAAATAGAAAGTGATAAAGATTTTCCTGACCAAACGAGAGCCTATTGTCTCATTATCAACGATCGCATTATAGAATATAAGCCTCTCAGCAGTACAGTTCGCAAGATATAATGAAGTTAATAGTGGATGTTCAAGGTTTTAAAACTGAATCAAATCAGTTTATACCTAAAGAAATAGCCTTGATAGAAGATAACAGAATAAAGACTTTTTTAATACGACAACCATATCCGTTTTACGATTTAACTAAGAAAGAAATGAAGCAAGTTGACTGGATTGAGAGAAATAGAAATATTTATTGGAAGGAAGGTTACATTTCTTATGCAAATTATAAGAATCTGATTTCACCTCTACTTAAGAATAAGCGTATTTATGTAAAAGGCGAAGAAAAAACAAAATGGGTTAAAGAAATGTTTATTAATAATAACGTGGTAAACTTGGAAAACTTTAAGTGTCCTAATTTCTGTAATTTGTATGATCTTTACAGCGAATGTAATGATGTCTACACATGTATATATCATAAGAATATTTGTGCTTTAAAAAATGTAATTTGTTTGAATAAGTGGTGTACTGATAATAAAATTCCATGTTAAATGAATAGTATACGTTTTATTTATATATATTACCTTCCATAGATCAAGTACTTAAGATAGCTTTATTATTTAACATTATGACCTAATAGAAAAAATACCTACAACTGCTCATTTCCCAGGCCTTATCTACCTACTCAAAACCATCTCCTTCTATTCATTTCACAACTGGGGAAATGTAGGGAGGTAGATTAGTCCATGTCTCATCCATAGTCCGAACTGAATGTAGGTATTAGACGGTTTGAATAGATTAAGCTGAATTGATTGAAACATTTTAATATACAGGCTAGAATCGTGAATACAAGAACTTTGTTTCATTCATTTGAACAGATAAGTCAGTGATTTGATGTTGATCCGATCAACTAAACTGAATGTATTGAATTAAACGGTTTGAATAGATCAAAACTGAACTGTTATGAACGGTGAACCTGAAGCGACTCTATTCACATAGAGTACGAGGAAGTTATTCTGTGTGTATAGATAATAAGTTTCATGTTATAAGAATAAGAAGGTTTGTACAGTCGTTTCAAATAGAATGTAAAGGAAATTGTTTATCATTACATTAATAAATAATTTTGAACTGATTCCATAAAGTTTCATGTTATAATTCGTGAACCTAGAGTGACTCTATTCACATACAGTACGAAGTAGTGTATTCACATAGAGTATGAGGAAAGTACTCTGTGTGTATTGATAACAGGTCTCATGTTAAAATTGGTGAACCTAGAGGGAGTCTATTCACATAGAGTACGAAGTACTGTATTCATATAGAGTATGAGGAAAGTACTCTGTGTGTATTGATGGTCTCATGTTAAAATTGGAGAACCTGGATCAAGTCTATTCACATAGAGTACGAAGTACTCTATGTGAATGGAGTTGATCCAGGTTCACCAATTTTACACTACTGTTGTCAACCAGTGGGAAAAAAAATACAAAAAATGTAATTTTGTATCTATGTTTATTTCCTTAGCAGGCGTTATGCAAAATTTACAATGTTAAAATTATTATCCGGTCCCGTCAGCGTTGTAAAATTAGTTTGGTTTGTAGGCATTTCAGTTTGGCTGCAGAAGTCGTTTCAATAGGGGCGAACGCTAAAATTGAGCTGTGGCACTAAGGTACTCAATTGACAGAGCATGGCCCGTTATATAGATTGAAATTTTTCTTACATTGTAATTTTCAAAAGATTTTTGGTTCTACATAATATAGCCTATATGGGCTCTCACGAAGCTGCTGACCCACCCAGTCAGGTTCAGAACTTTAAAATCATTTGATCTAACGATTTTAGACGGTTCTGGCCGTAAAACGATAAGACTTAGTTTCGGTCGTGAGCTCTCGTACCAAAATGTTCTTGATTGCATACCACATATCGGAAAACATAGTAAAGGTAGAGTCCCACACTATGTGGACCGACGACATCTTAAGAGTCAAGGGGAGCTGACGGATACCGGTTGTTTGAAGTTCGCAGTGATGTCTTCAGGCTGATGATAATGGTGATGATGATCACCTACCTAAATAATAATAAGCAATGGGCAGACACAATATAATATTATGAGCCTACTCGAATTTATAAGTTGGTTCGGAATTGTGGGTGTCGAAAGTGTACCGTAACAAAGGCCTTCCTCTAAGGTAACGAAGTTTTTTTAATCAAATCAAATCAAATCAAATAATTTATTTCAGACTTAGACATCCATAATATTGTTAGTTTACAAAAATACCTAAAAACTATTGTTAGTCACATTAAAACATACACAAAAGATTACCTATTAGGTGTTGTGTGGAGATGTATCCAATGTTGTAACACTGGACAATCCCACCTATCACTCAATACGTTCAGGATACCGTTCGAGCTGGTACGAATGCGGTTTAGCAGCGAGGCACTTCTCTTGCGTATGATAGAGTAGAAGTCATCGACTCTTGCCTCCGCGAACATACCAGAAGCACTACAAAAACGAGGTAATCCCAACAATATCCTGAACGCATTGTTGTACTGTACCCTTAGGGCATTGTACGCCTTTCTAGTATAGTTAACCCAGAGACTGCAAGTGTAGAATGTCTGACAAAATGCTTTAAAGAGCGTAATCTTGACTTCACTGGTACACCTTGCAAATCTCCGGGCCAACATGTTAGCACGTATACATAACGCCCTCCGTTCTCTGTCCAAATCAGAGTCATCGCTCATATTTTCAGTGAGCCAGTGACCCAGATACTTAAAACGTGAGGTGAGAGTAAGTGGCTTATTGTTTATTCTCACAGGCGGAACGTGAGAGTAAGTTTTACTTCCTGACTTAAACAACATTAGCTCACACTTACTTTCATTGTATCTGAGTCCATGGCTCAAAGCATATGTCTCACACACTGTGACTAGTTTTCGCATTGCACTGATCGCGGGAGTCAACAACACCATATCATCAGCATAACTATAGTTGTTGACACTTAATCCACCAATGGAGCATCCGACCCTAGTGTTGTTGAGTTCCACGATCAGCTGATTCATGTACAAGTTAAACAATCGAGGTGACGTTAGCCCACCCTGCCTAACACCACACTCCGACTTGTATGCCTCAGAATACTGACCCCCCCAGCGTACATAATTCACCTGATTGCTGTACCAGTACTGGAACATAAATATAAGCTCTCGGGGTAGTTTGGTTTCACTGCGTAGCTTCTGCCATAGTTTGTCATAAGACACTAAATCAAATGCTTTTGACAAGTCCATGAAACAGGCGTATATAGGTGTTTTCCTTTTTGTATAATACTGAACAGTCTGCTTGAGAGCCAATATAGCACTTTCAGTAGACAAGCCAGGCCGGAAACCGAACTGAGCGTCCTGCAGGTGAAGGTGCTCACACAAGTACTTATCAAGCAGACCGTCCAGTACCTTCGCTATGATGGTAGCAAGTGATATTGGCCTATAGTTGGCAGGGTCGGATACATCCCCAGTCTTATTTTTAACAATAGGAACTACAAGTGTTTTAAGCAAGCTGTCAGGCAGATAAGAGTGAGATACACACAAATTAAAAAACATTGCTAAAACTCTAAACAAATGAGTACCCGCATGCTGCAAGTGCTCAATACTAAGGCTGTCGTGCCCTGGCGATCTCCCTTTTTTCATACCTTTAATTACCGCAGCAACCTCTTTAGCCGAAAATGCAATTGCAATTAGCAATGGGCAAGGACTCCTCAGCATCAAGCACTGGCGGCGACGGATTGCTTAGCAGTGATTCTATTTTAAACTTTTTTTTAAATAAATTGGCTATTTCACGAGGCTCATTGACCCCCGCCACACTCACAGGAAGGCTCGATTTAGGATTTAACTTGTTTGTACTTTTCCAAAACTGCTTAAATTTATTTTGAGTATGTTGTGATGCCAGTAAATTCATTTTAATTCTGTCCTCATTTTGTTGACACCATTTTAATTTATTTTTAAACGTCTTTCTAGTGTCACACATGTTATTAAAAATCAAACCAGCTGAAGGCTTACCATATAAAATCCAAATTTTAAATGCAAGTCGGGCCTCCCTGTGCAAATGTGCTACGTGTTTGTTCCAACCTACAACAACTTTACGTTTATTACATTTTCTAAAGCTGCACGTACGTTTCGCAGATTCTGACAGTATACTAATAATTTTATCGTACAATGTATTTAAAACATTCATGTGAGTTTCTTCACTACACATCTTGTCAGCACAATTATGCAGTTCACTAGGAAAATCTACATATCTTAAATTGTTATGACAAAATTCGTGATATTTTTCTACATGCGATTGATCTCTTTCACCCCAAATAACCTTATCTACGTTGACATTACATTGTGTATATCTAGGCTTAATGAGATTCAAGTTACACTCTATTATTAAAGGGAAGTGGTCAGACCAGTAGGTATCGTACAACACTTTCATACTAACAACAGTACTTAACGCAGCGTTAGTGACTACACAATGATCTAGCCATCGTTTACATCCGTGCACTTCACTGATGTAGGTATAAGAGTTTGGCGGCAACGAAACTAAATCAGCACACGTCCACGATTGTTCCGAGCAGAAACTTAAAAGTTCATTGTTGAATAACTCACCAGGGTGTGCGTTAAAATCCCCCAATATATAAACAGAATCAACGTCTGAACTGTCAACAATAGCGCTAATTTCACTCAAGCAGTTCGTGAATTCGGTAAAATTTTCGGTCGAGTCAGTTGGCATGTAAACTGATATTATCAGTAACGATCGCACTGTATCACTCGCTTTTATAGCAACTAACCGCACACTATTGCACTGCACTATTGACACTGTTGAAAAAAGGTCCTTCCTCCATAGGAGGGCTACCCCTCCATGGGGTCGCCCACGAAGTACTCCCTCTGAGGTATCAACAGCTGACTTTCCCGTGAAGGCAAATTCGTCATCAATGGTGTTCAGCATCATCACATCATGTGGCAACAGCCATGTTTCCTGCAAAGCTATGACGCCTGCCGTGCGACACAGACGCCTTATACAATCTAACGATCTAGTCGCTGATCTGCAGTTAAAACTGATTAATTGGGTTGTATTTGTATTATCCATATTATATTTATTAATCATCAACACGTTTATTTCTAAATTCAATAAATCGGCGATAGTAAACTCCCTCCGGCCATATATTATCGTTTAGAAAACTCGATAATTTACTTCGTGGCACATATAATTTATAGGCGTTGTATTGTCTGTTTGATTTCGAAATAATTCGCTGTAAAGTTACTGCCACTTGCAATTTATTCATTATATAGTCAATAATATCTTTCTCTGTTGCATTTTTGTCGACATTGCCAATGAATAGCGGTATACAACTGTCCGCCGCTCGAAATTTTTCATTCGGGTTTATCAGCGCTTTTCCTGATACTGCGATAAATCTATTTCTTAATCTTTTTCTTTGCACTTTCACCCACTCATCGCTTTGCTTACCCATATTCCACACTCCATCTTCCTCCGCTATTTTCGCAAACGACTTAGCTGGAACATTCGTTGGCGTAGAGGACAAATGAAGGCTTAGACGAGAATCATTATTATCAGCTGCTTGCATTGTAATAGATTTTTGCACTGATGAAGGCGGTGATACTTGCAACACAACTCTCGAGCCTGCGTCAGTAGCTTCGAGGCGGTTAGAAGACTGAGTGAGCGGGACAGGCATGTGATTGAGCCGGGTGTGTGACGAGGATGGGGCTTGATGAGGCTCAGTGCGTGACTCATGCTCCGGTGATATGTTCTGCACAGTTACCGTTTGTGAACTTTTTTCTACAATGTGCGGTAGACCCAACGGCGAGCAGCTGCTATGATTTTTAAACTCACCTCCTCTTTTCTTATTTACATTTTTCGATGACGACGAGTCTTGTTTTATATATTGTACGTCATTTATAACTTCTTGTAGCTGTTTGTCCGTGACATAAGTTTCTTTAATTTTTCTAATGTCGTTTTGTAACAGAAGCATGTCTTTTAATAATTTTCCCGCGTCCAAACTCTCAAATAAAATTGCAGGCAATTTATGCAATTCTCGTGCAACATAAATGCAATGCTTTTCTGGATCTGTCTCCTTAAATAACGTTATTATATCGTATAAGTCTCTTTCTGATTTGCCCTCACGTTTTCTAGTAACATTTTTCTTCGTGCTTGAAACTGATTCAAAAAGTAACTTCTTGGCAACTTCAATGTCTTCGGTTGAAAAGGATGTTACGCAAATACGGACCATACTTTCCTCATCCATTACTTCTAGCTTGTTTTGTATGAAAGCTAGTAATTCATTTATCACAATATTACAATTATTGCACTTTAAGACGTTTGACGACGCCATCGCGCACCAAAAACACTTTTCGACACGTACGCTCACAGACGCATTCGCACGACGACTGTTAATGTTATTGTGACGGGACAAGCTCGAGGTCCACCTGATACGGACTAACCTCTGCCTAGACCAAATGCATTTCATCACAAGTGACGATTGCAGTTGCTAAGTCTCATTGTGCCTGTAATTTCACTGGCTCTCAAGGACTGCTGCCGAAACACACCGTAAGGTGCTTAGCGACAGATTTTCTACTTGAGGGTGGTAGCTAGCCAGGCGGGCAATCGCAAAATGCCCTTCCACAAAGCAAAAGTAGTATCTGACACTTGCCAAATTGTTGTAGATGAAGGTCATCCACTTTGATGTACATACCTAATAACATGTATTAGGTGCCGTACCTTCTTACTACCGTCTTTATGGATCTCTTTATCGTATCATAAAATTTATATTATTAAAGTCTAACCTTGATGTTATGATAGCAAGAAATACTTGAACCCTAAAAATGTACCAAGAGCCTGGTGAATGAGGCTATGCGGTAACTTGAGTAAGTTCGATCCAACGCGTTTGATAGTTGAAATCAAGCTCGGCTTAAAACCGATGTTTAGCGTGACGAAGATGCACAAAGTTCTTGAAATAATTACTATCTAAATTCTAAATGTAAATACTTTAATGAAAAAAGGCGTTTCCCTGGTTATGCCCATAGTACCTGTTAATAATTAATTTGAATGGAATTTTATTTCCTGTTTAAAATACGCCACCCTCTCTCTTTCTTAGATGTTAAAATTTGAGCACATAAACCTCGCAGTACCTAAACTGAATTTAATTGTGTGAAAAAAATTATTAAATGGTTTTTTTCTCCCTTCAGCCTGGTTTTTCAATAATCATATAGTTATACTACTGCTAAGATTAAATGTATTTTCAAACAAGCCATATTAAAATAACGAAGGTTGAGGCTCACATTTTAACAGTCCGATATTTTTAACGTACCTATCTATCTTTACCGGTTTGGGCTGCTACTTCTGACCGACTTCCAAGGATAAGACCTATAAATTATAATATATGGACTTGATTAGGCAGGTAATATAGTCACCTAAACCGACTTTGAGGTTGATTAATATAAAGGAGAAATATAAAACCACACACAGAAGTACTTATAAATATTTTATTGAAATTGCATCAAGTAAGCATACACATTGTATATATATTTAGAATGAAGGTTTTCATAGGACGTGCGAAGACAGCAACAAAGTTTTATATACATTTTACGGACTTTTAATATTATTATGTAGACACGAGTACTTTTTAAGAATTTGGCAAGTGCTCAATCTTAAACCTAATTGACTAGAAAATAACGCCGCTCAGACATTAATAATTATGTATGTAGTACATATATTGGTAATTTAGGTTCTAAATAAAATTATATCACATATATGTACACACGTTCACAGTCACCCCGTACCAACTGCTTGTGGCAAACCATAGGAAAGTTTTCAGTCACGGAACTGTGGCCTAGACATCTATATTAACCAGCATAGTGTAACTATGTTGTAGTACGAATAACATATTTACTTACACTTTTTTTATTATTTTAGCAGGTACATATTAGAGTACGTAATACTGTAGGTATGGACTTACGTTGGATACATTTTTATAACATGTTACACATAAAAATTAAATAAGACTAACAAATTAATCTACAATATCTTCATCATCTACGTCTGAAGATTCCACCTTTGTGTCTTCTTCTTCTTTGGTCATATCTTTACCATCTTGGGATGTTCGTAAGTCATCGTAAACACGCTTTAAATTCCTCATTATATACGACGAACCATTCACCATCCCTGTTGATGAATCGAAGTACTTCTCAGGACCATCAGAAGGATTAGCGCCACGGACAGGGACGGAAAAGGCCGAAACATGCCGAGGCCTCTGGCCGAAATCTCTGCCTAAACGCTTGTCTAAGCCCATATCAGCTGATGGAACTTCTTGACCTATATTGGAATTAGTTCCCTCTTCCATGCGCTTCCTATCGTAAATGTGACCCGAAACGCGCAAATCAATGAAAAAGTTCATAGGATCTACTCCGAACTGGGGATTATACAGTGGGGGATACCACATAGGCGGCGGTGGTGGTAAAATCAGGTTTGGTTGTGGTATAGCAGAATTATCTTGAACTTGAGCGGTTCTGCCTACACAAGGTGAAGGTTTAGGCAGTTCTTCTGTTCCAACGTCTACGTACGAGTGTCTTCCTGTAGGTCCTGGACTACTAGACTTGCTTCGCTCAGTTTTTGGTGACAACCTTCTAGGTGAGGGCTCGCGAACTCTTGGTTGTTTATCTACGGTTAGTTCTAAAGGAACCTCTGGCCTCAATTCTTCTTTTTTTTCTTCTTCCGGTTTCGGCCAGTCACGTCGCCAATCGTTTTCGTTCTCCGCGAAGTATTTATGTGATCTTCGCTTGAATCTGCGGTGGTAATGGGGCGGACGACAGCCATGTCGAGCGCTGACGAAGGAACGGAGCATCTCGCTGAAGAAGAATGCGTGTGGTTGGAGCGGTAACGCACTGTACAGATAGGGAGGAGTAGCTGCGAGGAGTCGCGACACAAGCTCTGTGTTTCTGATGTCCCGAACATTTGTCTTCGGTGTTTCGATCGGAGGCTTCTCTTCCTGCACGGAACTCATCTGAAACAAAACAAAGAATTCGATGAATGAACTAGCAGGAACCGGTGGAAATCGGACACTTTTGTTATTGTTAAAAGTCTAGACTTTGACCACAATCACAGCTGATGGTGATTGACAAAGCGTTCGAAGACGTTGTCCAGGCTAACCTAGAATTACTGGCTCACTAGAACAGCTGCTGGAACACAACGTTAGGTATTTGGGGACATATTTCTATATGAGGGTGCTAGAACCATGCTATAAGCTCTGCCATCATAAGACAGCAACCGGAGCCCGCCGGCACATTGTAAGAAAATGTCTGACAGATATATTCTAACGCGCGCTAGACGCACCCCGCATACCATAAGAAATGTCTTTCCGGCGGTGGTTCAGTGTTGCTGTTGCAGGAGGTTTTTTGCCATCTATACTTTTTTTATGGGTTTCTTACGAAACACGCATGATGTTAAGCAGTAACCTCTACTTATAACACATGCCCCATCCCATCACCCTGAGCCCTGAGAGTTACCTATAGTAGTTAAGTCTCATGTGTTTGTTATTTACTGGGGCTCGCACACTGTTAGGTGCTTGGTGATAGATTCTCCACTTGAGGTTGCTGAGTAGACCAGGCAAGCATTTTCAAAATACCCACCTAACGTGCCTCCGAAATCTAGGAAGATCTCGGTAGTAAATGCCACTAGCGGTCACCTATACTTATCTAGTAATGACTACAGTACAGCGGATGTTTCTTAATGTAGTTGATCAGTTAAGAACGAAGCAAGCTCCGCTGTGAGCGCTTCATGACGTCGTCTATAATGAATGAGGCGTCCCACTGATGATCGTATGTATTTTATTATGGTCTTGTTGCATTTAAAAATAATATTACATAATATTAAAATAATATAAATTATAAAGCACTACACTAAAAAATATAAAAACTATGTCTGCTGAGAATTTCGCTTAATTCTCAGCAGACATAGTTTCGTTTTTAATTCGCCGACCTGACGCCACAAACGCCTGACAGGCAAACCGGACGAGTTTTGGACGCGTTTCGCTTCTACACGAAGCATCCACGACCTCCTGAAGGAGGGTTTTTGCTCTTCGAGTGTGCACGATCTTGATTAATCTTGAGATTTGTTATAATTAAATATGGATTTCCGCAAAGTAACCCCTGAATCTATTCATTACTTTACACATTGGTTTTCTACATGCATATAATATAATATGTAATCAGCAAATTTTATTTTTTATATCTCAATTTTATTTATAATAATAATAATTATTTATTGCAGACACAAGATCCATAGACACATGATTAAACATACACATAATTTATACTTAAATATTAAAATAAATATAAATAATAATAATAATATAATATACAATAAGTATTTTTTATTAGTCCTAGTTTTTTTTATATAGCTAAAATTTGTAGCCATCGTCCATACATCGGCGTCAAAGATATCTGAGAGACTCTTTATAATAGAATTTTTACACTTCTCAACTCTGGTCAGAAAAGTTTTTTTGTATGGCATTGAAGGAGTTCACACGTGCTTTAAAGAACATACCGGAGGCGCTACAGTAACGCTCCAGCCCCATGAGTTGCCTAAAGATGTTGTTATAGGCAACTCGAATGCCATAATGTGCTTTTTTAGTGTAATTTGCCCAGAGTTGACAGGTATAAAACGTTTGACAGTAGGATTTAAATAAGGTAACCTTCACGTCGGAGGAGGACTTACAAAACTTTCTAATTATCATGTTGCCCACTACACACAAAGCTCTTCTCTGTCGTTCAATGTCGTTATCATCTTTCTCCTTGACGATAAGACGTGGCCAAGGTACTTAAAGCTTTCCACTACCTTAATATGCTGCTCGTTGAGATAGACACAGGAAACACTTTCGGGTCACTTTCCAGATCTAAATACCATCATTTCCGTTTTTTTAACATTATATGCTATGGTCCTTGGCATATTTTTCGCATATAGAAATTAACCTTTTCAAACCTTTAATTGCGGGGCTGAGCTCAGATTATTAACATACCTGTTATCTAATCTGAGCCCAACCGGTGTGCTATACTCAGCTCCACAATCAAATCATTCATATAGGTGTTAAATAGATCTCGAGAGGTAAGCCCCCCCTGTCTCACCCCACAGGACAGCCTAAAACAGTCAGATAACTCCTGTCCCCATCTAATGTTATTGCCTTGATTGCGGTTCTAATACCTAAGCAAGCCAACAACATCATCCGGAACACTGGTATCCTGCAGCTTATGCCATAATAGCTCATGATTTAGTGTGTCGAAAGCCCGGTGTCAATCTAAGAAGCACGCAAATACACTAGTCTTACCACTGTTATAGTAATCTACTACTTGTTTCAACGAAAAAATCGCCATGTCAGTTGAAATTTGGGGGCGAAAACCAAACTGTCCGTCGTCAATCGATCAATCGATATTATTTATTATTCATTGTTTTGGTTTACTTAAATCTTTACTACCGGTAGTACCCCGGGTAAGACGGGGTCCTTATTAATCTCTACATCAGTGCAGTCTACAGTACAGTACAACAGTACAGTGTAAATAACAGCGAAGTCCCGGAAGTCGAGAATGGTTATCACTGCGCTAACAATGTGTTCCATTGTGTAACTGCGGAGTACTTGAGCTGAAGTGCAGTTGTGCGGGATTTATCTCTTTGAAGACGAGTAACGCAGGGTATTCAGTCTGGCTGGACACTTATGCTCTAATGGAAAGACAGTTAAAATGTAATATAGAAAATATTGGTATTTTGCATATTTTTTATTGCTTATGAGAAAGCCTTTGACCACAAATCTAGGTTAAGCCTGTTAACACCTTCGACCACGTCATCACTTACCATCAGGTGAGATTGCGGTCAATGCTCACGCATCAGCAATAGCAAATAAAAATGGTAAGATATGATGTGATCAAAGCTGTTAACAGACTTAACCTAGAATTAGGGCTCTCAAGGACAGCTGCCGGAACACACCGTTAAGTGCTTGGTGACAGATTTTCTACTTGAGGGTGGTCGCTAGCCAGGCACAAGCCTGCGGTGGGATTCGAACCATGGACCTGCTCCGCTACAGTCCATTAGCCAATACCACTGAGCCATCACTGCGCACTGCTTCAAACATAGGTAATATACACTTGTGTGTGTGGCCACTGATTCACCAGCGTAAAATTTGGTATTTAGCGCTCCCTAATACTGATATTGAAATTTATCCTGTTCTATGACCTAAATAATCCACTTTTTTTTTATGCCTGATAGGTTAGCCTTTGACCACTATCTCACCTGATGGTAAGTGATGATGTGGTCGAAGATGTTGTTCAGGCTAACCTAGATGTACTGGCTCTCAAGGACAGCTGCCGAAACACACCGTTAGGTGCTTGGCGACAGATTTTCTACTTGAGGGTGGTAGCTAGCCAGGCGGGCATTCGCAAAATGCCCTACCACCATGCTATAAGTCGTTATAGCATGGTGGTAGGGCATTTTGCCTACCACCTATCCATCCTAAGACAACAACCGGGACCGAAGGCTTAATGTGCCCTCCGAAGCACGGAAACGCTCAGTAGTAATGTCACTAGCGGTCACCCATCCAACTCATGACCGCGCGCGACGTTGCTTAACTTTGCTGATCGGTTGAGAACAGCTAAGTAAACTACGCTACGAGCGCTTCAAATACTTACTTCAGTATCTAGTACTTAGAAGGATACTAATGTGCTATAGAAAATACCTAGCTTATGCCGAACAGTGTTAAATGTTGCACTCCCCTATTTTGAAAATATAGTAAAGGCATATAAGTAGCAAATTTACGCGTGACCGATTGTGTTATTACTTAGTGATATGAACTTGATAATAAAGCATAAAGATTTTATACCATGTAATTAATTGTCTTAGAGTAATGGTGACCAAAATGGACATATGGGCTGCTCGTATGAAGAGCTACAACCTCAAGCGAGAAATCTGTTGAGCTCTCCTTGAGAACTAATTCCCGTTCACGGCTTAAACTAAACAACATGCTCAATAGTGGTAAAAGGCTAGCTGATAAGCAATACGGTATTTTATTATTGGGCCGTCGGATACCTACAAAATCTAAATCAGAATGCTACATTCATTTAATAAATTGAATAGGTAGGCATCGAAGATAATATATTAAGACTATTCAACACTATGCAAACTTTATATTATAATTTAAAATTCACACGGCATTGAAAAGAAACTCGTTTGAATTTCAAAACGCGCCTACGCGCTATGCTGCAACGCCATACTAGGACATGGATGGGTACCGAATAGTGTCAATTCTGCAGTTTTTAACATTGTAAATGCTACTAACTTTTATTTATTTAATTTAGCATCCGCTCTGGTTATAAATCCGAAGAAATAACATTTACCGATTGATTTGGTTAGTTTTACATTGGTAAGAGTGTTAGAGCAAGACCGATACTGGGGTCCTTATCTATGTTCAACAAAGTAGGTAAATATTTCTACTGGTAATATAATATCAAAATAAAGTTTTTTTTGTTAGTTACTATTCTAAAAAAAACTTCGTAACCCCTATATATTGCATTGTAATAACTTAATAGAATATAAAATGATTTGATGAATGAATATGTTAACCCGTTATCACAATAATGGCAATAAAACAACTTTTTAAAGATTGACATGTTTAGTTCGTCACAAAATGTAATAAATAACACAATTGATTAAAATAACAACGCAAATCCATGAAAATAACGACAGAGTTTTAAAGTTTTTGAGAGAAAATGCAACTTCGAAGTGAGACTGAATCATGGCAATTAGGTGCATAAATGCATCTTTTTGATCAATGTTTATTGTTTTAAATTTAATTGAATCATTAAAGTCTATATCGTGATCTCACCAATTAAATACCTATACCAATCACTTCGATATCTATAATGATTAATGATATGGTGTGTATCCTTTAGAATTTAGAATTACATGATTAAAGCACTGACACAACTTACACACCACACTCACCTTACAGTTAAACATTTATTGGTTATCCTTTTGATTACGATATTTAATTACCTAGTTCCATAGAGAACGCCAATATAGTATAAAAAATGCAGAAGAAGTAATGAGCTGAAGCTAGTTGCGATATAATATCATAGTCTATTAAGAGAGTTAAAGAAAGAACCAAGAACAGTTGCTGTCGAAGTGAACTCAACGAAGGACTTGTATCTGACTGTAAAATATGACATCGCAATACGATCATGAAACCTTGTTGTAAGTTATGTGGCGTCTAAACCTTTAACGACAATTACCAATAATCTATAGCAATCATATTTTGAACTGTCGCGCGAGGAATGCGCCATTTTGATTCAGCCACAATTGTCTCAACTGTAGAATAGGACCCAGCTGTATCAAGCAGTACGGGATGTACAGTTCGTCTGTCGACATCGATTTTTCAGCTCACCGCTGTTTTATTGGCAATATTCGAATGACGGTGCACATATCCGTGGATTTGCAGGTTTTTTTTATTCGTGGGCTTTCGAGTTTCATTTCAGTCTGTGCTATCGACTTTCATATTCGTGACAAAGCATAGCGAAAAATATTGCAATGTTTTTCAATGCTTTCACAAATAGTGAGCATTTTGCCTCGAACTCGTTACTTCGTTGTTTACCGACTTTGACTAAAGAATCTACGAAATGAATGACTAATGGTAGAATGAAATTGCTAATGATGAACTCGGTGCGATTCGAATATAGTTTGTCATCCGTAGTCTACATCTGTTTCGGCCGCGTGCTATTGAACAATTACGTAAATGTTTTTTGTATAATTTAGGGAAACATTTGTATTTCATCACAAGCTATTCTAGTTATCTGGTACAGCTTCAGTTCGGCACATTTGATACGTATGTAACGTTATGGATGTATATTGAGCTGTATTTTCGGTGGTAAATCAATGCGCATCGTAGATAATGATAAAAATGTAATTACATTTATAAATGCTCGAATTTGGGTGTGTGCTAACGAGTTAAATCGAAAAAGTGACAGCTTGTACCTATGACAACCACATCAACAGCTGAGACGTCCACCGATGAACATATTGCTCCTCCATTGGGGGAGCTTGTTAATCCCTAGGCTTCGTAGGAGTCTTAAGATGGCGCTGTTGCCTTCCTTCTATTATTTTTATTTTTTCTACAGGCATATATGGCGCATACTATTATAATATGCTATTCTCAAAGTTTTTGTTCAGTGGATTCACCACCTTCTCGGAAGTTGGTACATCTCACTGTGTTTTTGACGCAAGATCTACGTAAACTTTTGTACTACGAGCTAAACTAAAATTAACTTTGACATTTATTTGATATCATATTCCAGAAATCCCCATACCCTTTCTTACAAATCTGTCACTAAAAAAGTTATAGTTTGTACGTAAATGATACAATCATTCAATATTTCATTCCACTATACACCTTATACAATATTTCATTCCACAGGCACAGAATAGATATATTAGTATAACGACTCCTCATGACTATCATTTAATCTCTACCAAAGTTCCCAACATCACAATTCAATCTACAAAAGCATCACGCACACACTCACATCTTCAAAACTTATATATGTAGGTCGTTGTTACCACGCACACAATTGATGCCCCATAGATATTCGTATATTGTATTAATATGGGATCCCAGAATGATAGGAATTAAATGTCACATTAACATATCGCCGAGTTTGAAGTGAAAGCGATACATCGGATTTGTGTGACAATAAAGAGTGGGTGGAACGGTGCGGGAGGAAGGGGGGAGGGGAACTTAGGGTTGTATGTCGCCGAAACAGTTTGCTGTGAAGAATCCTGTTTTTTTAATATTTAGTTTACTTGTAATACAATCATGGGTTTTGTTGTAAGCTAGGCAATTTTAGAGTTCAGACGTATAATTGATGTAGTTTATAAGGATTTTTTTTCCTCAGTATCCATGAAAAATAGTTTTATTCACTTTTATTTATTAGCAAACTTATTTTCTTCTAAAGAATTGGTCCGTAATTGGTTCTCAATGTATTGTTACCAGTACAAAATCAAAAGTAAAACATAAGTTAACTTAATGTAAAGAGTACCCTTTATGGTCGGTAAATGACCTATGTTCTTGCCCCCTACATGACCTTACGAAAAAAGATTTTCTCAGCAATCGCAGGACTAATTAGCTACAAATAAAATAAAATTTCAAATAGTTATTTTTACATAGCCATCTGTCCTGACAATATGGCCAATATATGTTTCAAAAACCCAGAATTGAAGTCATACATACATACGAATTCTATTTATTCCGACATCAAATTCGCAACAAAGTCTTCTTTGCTCGATCAATCAAAACAGGTGATATGTTGATTATTACACGACTTTCCAAAAAAACGAGTGTTTTGGTTCATACATACATACGTAGGTATGTTTGTGAGTCTTTTATTCCACCATAACTTCTAAACGGCTTGACCGATTTTAATGTATGATATATCATTAGATTCGTCTTGATAGCGGAGGTGACACAAGGTACTTGGTATAAATAGTACATAAAAAGTAAAAAAAAAACTGGTACTAAACGTCTTACGAAAACTAATTTGGCGATCTACTGCGAGATTTCACTGTTTTAATAACGATTGTTTTTAATATCTATAGTAATTTTAGTGGGAGTAAAATAATTATATGATTGCTTGACAACCCTATTCGCCGCCGTTGTTCACAATAAACTCAGAGTGGCGTATCTCTATTCAAACAGATGATACGGAGCGTGAAGCAGAGTCTTGCAAATATGACGAACTCCATGTAACAACCCTACCTCTCAATATGTAGTTGAAAGTGAATTAAAAACATTTCTGGAACGAGGGGGGATGCGGCGATCATGCGACCTACTTTTTAAGATACTTAGTACCTATCTTCTTGGAATGTGTATTATTACTTCTGTGGATGAGTGGCGTTAAGTGACGCTTTGAATCTTGATTTACCATGTTCAATCCTCAGGTCGGACAGTGATTAGGGTTTTCTGACAAAGAAATCCTCAGTAGCAGTCCGAAGTCTAGATTGGTCCAAAATTTAAAATTTGGATATTAGTATATTTTTTAAATTTGTTATTTTTCTTTGTCCTTTAGTATTTTATAGTTGGCGTAACGCATTATTAGTAACATTAGACGCATGATTAACTCATTCGTCATTCCGTTATAAAATTAATTACACAAATCAGATCATAAAAATCAGTTTTTTTGTTGAAAAAAAATAACAGCTTAAAAATAACGACCTCTACAATATCACGATAGCCTCTACAAACTTGTAGCGCTAAAGATTCTACGAATATTTGTAGCGCTATGTATGCGCTCTACGAATTTCGTAGTGCAAATGAACGAACGTGACGAAGCTTTGATACAGATTTTTCGATATCAAAAAGTAATGAACGATGCTGGAACAGACGAGGGACAGCTATCTTTTAATTATTGAAATATGTCGCTGAAACGTAAAATGAGAAATCTAGGTAACATGTACTGTACTAAGGATTTTGAATAAAGAATTAAAAAAGGCTTAGGCTGGATTGCACAAAATTTAACTATAGTTAAATCTGCGAAACACGTTCTATATTCAAACTTAATCAAAGTGACGGAATAATAAAATTGAGGAAAGATTTGACCGGATTTGAATTTGAATTTAGATACAGCTCGTTTTTTATATGTGATACTATGTATTTACTGGCTACCACGGCTTCGCCCAGATTGAAATCTGTTACAAACCGCTCCTTCGAGAGCTACTCAGTAAATTGGGATCCTATATGTCTATTTAATGCACCTTACGAATAATAAATGTACCAAGATTAATTAAATTAGTTCTGCAGTTTTGAAGCTGGCTATAAAGAAACACTTTCGAATATAAAATATTAGAGTGATTTTTAAACTTTGTATAATATTCGTACAAATCTTTTTCTTTCACCCATCCTAAACTTAGTGCTATTGATTGAGAAAAATCTAAAGTCAAAAGCGCCCTAATGACGGCCAATTTATATGGTATGAAGGCAAAAAACCGACCAAACGTAAATACGTATAAAAACGCCTTCCAACTAGAAGGCGTTAAACAAGGTTAGTGAAGGCGAATGTTTCTTTTCGTCTTCATTCAAGGTGTATTTTGTGGTCTTTCTTAAATATTGACTTTTCGATGAGGCTGATTAAGTCGTACGTTATAGTGATAATCACCGTATACACTGAGAAAAACGACTTAAAGGCTTAAATCCAATTTGACCTTTTACCGTTGAATTGTAACTACGTAAGATGAATTCACAACTCTTAAGATGATTTTCACCTATCAATAAAAATGTACCATGTTTTATAATAAACACAACCGTCAAAAACGCCTTCTGTAAAGTAATTTCAGAATTGAACTTGTTATACGATAATAATTGCAGTATTGACCATAAAATATACCTTACTTTTACGGCGGTTTTCTGAAAATACTTTACGGAAGGCGTTTTTTGACGGTTGTGTTTATTATAAAACATGGTACATTTTTATTGATTTCGCTTTGCGTGGTTAAAATCATCTTAAGAGTTGTGAATTCATCTTGCGTAGTTGCAATTCAACGGTAAAAGGTCAAATTTTATTTAAGCTCCAAAGTAGTTTTTCTCAGTGTACAACTATATATTTATTTTCCACTTTTAAAGGCCAAAACGTGGGATATTTATGCCGCAGTCTTATATAGTATAGTCCACACCACAGTAGTTGTAATTATAGAACAGAACAATATTTACGTATTTATTTAAATGTTGATACAATTCGAACTTTACAATAGTCTCCAAAAAATCTCAAAAAGAGTTTAACAAAAAAAACGTTAAACCACTGTGTAAAGTACATAAAAAATTCAATTAAGCGGCTCAAAACTGGCGGCGGATTTTAGCGACAAATTCGTTCCACGCGGGATTTAGCACCTGGCAAAAATAAAGTTAAAGCAATTTGAGTTTTATGGTGTGCATTTTTAAGGGAATGTGGTTCTACAATTGCAAATGCCTTTGTCGAGGCGCGACGTCACACGGCAGCGAACGTTAATTTCCATATTAAAAGCGTCACAAAGGAAACAGATTCAAAAACCACATCGTTGGTGGGTGGGGAGAGTGGCTGAGTTAGAAAATTTGGAGGTGGTAACTATTCCTCCTAAATCCTACTATGGGTTTAACAGATTCTCTTTACTACTAGGTATCAGTTCCAGTATTTTAATATAAAGTTTGGGTAGTTACTAATTAGCTAGGTACGAATACCAATTTAGTTTTTGTTTACTACAATTTGCTAGATATTTGTAGTTTATTATGTATTTATATGTACCATGAGAATGTGAGCGCAGTATTTAAATCAGATTTTAACAATTGAACATGCACTGCGATCCCTAAGAAGCATGCTAAGCGTGGGGATTATGGCAAAATCCCCCATAAAAGCTGTGTTACGCAGTTGACAATCCGGCTGATACAGTACCCAGAGGGAAAACGGGGTCCTATAAATGACACATTGCTGTCTGCCTAAGTCAAGTGTCTCTAGCTCGTAAACGAAATGAGCTTCAAACCTGAAATTTTCATATTTTATGTAGAAAGTTTACACAAAGATAAATAATGTTCTCTTAGGTTTTCGCGATCATTATACATAGTAATTAAACAACTTTAAACGGTTTGAAACGCGTATATTTATAATTATTTTTGTCCTGACGTTTCAAATTGTCCCGACGTTTCAAACACTTTGCAGTGATCATGGTCATGGAAACGTGAAACGTCGGGACAAAACTTATATATTATAAATATACGCGATTAAAATTTTAATTACTAAGTTTAATTACAAAGATAAATATTTGGCTATAAATTTAATTATATTTGCAACCTAGCAAGTGGGCTGTCGTCGTCTAGAGCTTATTGAAAACAGCACAAATACTAAAGTCAAAGTTATACTTTAGAGATCATATATGTTACAGGGTCTAACCTAGTTAGGGATCTATGATAGTGATAGTGTTAGAAATTATGAAAATGACATTAAAAATACAATTAATGATGTGACAACATGGTTAAATGCTAATAATTTAAATGTGAATCTGTCAAAAACTAATTTTATTCAATTTCAAAACTATGGAAATAAGCAACTTAATCTTAAAATCAATTACAATACCACCATTATTGCAGAAGTTTATGAGACAACATTTTTAGGTATATACTTAGATAGACATTTATATTGGAAATCTCATGTAAAATACCTGTGTGGTAAACTAAATCGATACGTATATGTGCTGACCAGATTAAGACAAACCTCGGCCCTTAGTACGGTGCTGACAGCTTATCACGGATATGTATCCTCAGTCCTTAAATATGGATTGTTAGAGTGGGGTAATTCAACTGATTTTAATAAGGTTTTCATAGCTCAAAAAAAATGTATCGTGCTATGAGTGGCGTACCTCCCTTTGAGTCATGTAAACCTTTATTTAAAAAACTCAATATACTACCACTACCGTGCATGTATATTTTTGAATTTGACATTTACCCCAGAAATACGCGAAATCCTGACAGATTGGTCCATGATATAGTCCCAAGAACGTCGCTTTACCAAAAGCAATATCATGCTATGTTAAAATCTTCGTATACCGCATTAAAATGTAAAATGCCTCTGCTCTCCCAATGCACATCAAAGAGATAAATAATTTGAAACCATACAAAAAACAATTGCTAAGTTGGTTACACAATAAAAACTATTACTCTGTAAGTGAATTATTAAATAAATTGTAAATCTAATTATGACTATTGTAAATAGAACGTGTTTATTCTGATTAATAACTATATTGTGAAAATTATTTTGACTAACAATCGATATTACTATATGCATGACAAATATTCAAATTAAAATAATAATTAATGTTGCACACCCTGAATAGGGTAGATTGTATAGGTACTTTTGTATACTTTTGTAACACCCTTATATCCTACAATCTGTAACAATAAATATTTCATTTCATTTCATTTCATCATTTCGGAATGGTATGTATAAGCTAAAAACGGTTCAAAATGTAGATTGGTAGCTATATATGATCACAACTATTCAACATTTGTTTTTTTAATTGGCTGTTGCATTGTGGAATCTAAACTCGACTAACACCAGGGCATTTTTTTTTCATATAAAACATTTCTACCCTTTAGTGTTTTCATAAATTTACAGTACTCGCATATAAGAATCTTTCTGTCCATTTATGTTTTTGGAATACGCGTACTATAAAAAATAAAATGCCATATCCAAGCCACCACGTTTACTGCCTCCTAACTCAAACAATATTGCGCTCAGATACCGAGCTCGGGCATGATAATCGCGTCAAAACGCACGTGAAGTGCCGTCGTGAAGGGAGGCGAGGGGGTTTAGGGAGAGACGTGGGAGATATAGGAACAGAGAGGAGGGGGGCTAAGCCGATGACGGCTTTAAAACGTACCCGATTATCCGACCGAGAGTACTTCGAGGTATGATTTATCGCGGTCTACCGATCTTAGCTTTAATTTGGCAGGTTTGATTATTAGTTTTGAAGTGATGGTGGCTCAGCGGCAGTGAATTCGGACTGCCATGCAAGTGGATCCAATGGTCCGAGTTCTACTGCTGGCTGGGCTCCATTTCATTTCATAAATCCCGGTAGACCGGCTCTGTGAGCGTACTCAAGATACGTGAGCGAGCGTTATGAGTAAAATGCAGTGCAATACTACATCTTCGAGGCCCGTGCCTTACAGAAATAAAAAATCAGCCCGCACTGAGGTGGTTTAGTTCAGGGTTGGGCATTTGGCGCATAGTCGCCTGGCTAATTACGCCCCTTAGGCAGATCTTCTTGAGGGAGGTAGCTAGCCAGGCAGGCATTCACAAAATGCCCTACCGCCATGATATAACCACTACGACAACCGGGACTTAACCTGTGCCCTTCGAAGTACAGAAACTTAGTAGTAAATGCCACTGGCAATCACCCATTCAAATAATGACCGCAGCGGACATTACTTAACCCAGTTGGTTGATAAAGAACGACAAGGAAAGCTCAGCATCGAGCTCTTCTATATAAAAAAAATCTTTAAAAGTTTCTATTCAAACAAATTATTTGAATTGTTTGTAGTCTAACCTTGACCACGAACTCACTTAGGTACCTAAATTATGATAAAGAGTGTTTACACATTTATTAGCGATTGTTACACATAGTAATTAAACTTTAAAAGGTTTAAATCGCGTATATTTATTTTTGTCCTGACGTTTCAAACCCTTTGCAGTGATCGTGGTCACGGGTTGACTGAGGTAGGTATAAGGTTGGATTCAAATTAAAATCCCTATCTTCATTATCGTGTTGCGATGCAGGTTAATAAATAGCGAAATTACAAACGTAGATGTACATTTTCAAACCTTACCAGAAGCCATCTCATTTTGGAGACCATAGAGAACAAAATTACTCTTAGCTTTTTCTTAACTCCTCTACGATCTATACCATGTTCTGTAGCACGCATTTGTCTATTTGTAATACTAATAACATATATTTGCTCGCATAAAAACTATCCGATGTGGGTTGGTAGGTAATAGGTATAGTTAGTATATTTTGGCTAACAATGCGATACGGAACCCGAGTTTCATACCAAACTACCTCATCTATTTTTTTCAGCGCATAAAAAAGTGTACGAACCCCCGGCCGCATCTATCTGTATAATAACTGACACAGGCTTTTAGCTCAAAATGTAATAGACTGTGTTGCCATGCTTTTAAAAAGTTTGGCATAAAAGGAATTCAAAAGGCTAGCGTTCTCTATGTTTTTTTAAAGAATATATACCTTCACTATGGGTAAAATGTACATGTACACAAATTATTTTTGGTAAACTTTTGATAAGCAGTGGACAGTAATGAATAAAACCATTTTGAAAATAAAAACGTATACTTAAACATTCTTTTTTTCTGAAGGGGTAGGCAGAAGTGTTTTAGCACCCACGTATTGCCAGACAATTTTCGGTCCCAGGTTAAAGGGGAAAAAAACCTTGGCTGTAATGACAACAGTTGCATTCGTCCATAGACAAAGCACATTCATAGGCACTAGTGTGCGCTCTCTTCATCTTCCCAAATAATATCTTCTACCTCTGCTGTATCACCCTTCTAGCTATATAGAATACGGGCATTAAAAAACCTCTGCGGCAATTTATAACCCCAGTGCCTACTACAGTGCAGAAAATACCAAATAACAACTTTTAACCCAGCTTTAGTTAGAGGCAACAGAAATGTTTGTAAAATATAAGAATAAAAACAGTTATCTAAAATCAGTTCGAAGTCTTACAGAATACTACTTCTGAAATGAGTATTGTCTGTTGATTGGTGCTATAACAAAAATAAAAAGATGCGACATAAGGAGCAAATATACTTCCTCGTAAAAGTTCAGGAAAAAATCCTTTTATCTACACCATACAGAAAATATACAAAAACATCGTTGTAACGTCGGAATCACAGCACACTAATCAACCGATCCACTCGACCAGAAATCTGAATGTTGCCAATTTCCTAACGAGATCCATTACCCGATAACCGAGAACGAGTGCACGAAAAGAACGAGCGACCGAAAGTAATGATGCTTGAATGAACGATAGGCCCGTTTCCAGTTTTCGCTGACTTAGGAAAATGAGTTGTAAGTGAAAAATTGAAGATAAATGAACTTGAAAGGACAGAATACGGAATAATTTGAGCTTCAACCTAACTTTAACTTGGAAGAGATTTTTGCCTATAGCGATAAAGCCGCTGATTATGCTGTCTCTAAGATATATTATTTTGTAACTAGTGTGAATTATCTCAAAGTGCAATAAAGTGTTACCTATCTATTTTTTTAATTTTTTGCAAGGGATCTGAGCAGTTTGATTAAGCATTAAGTTGGCGGCAGGCTTGGCAGATGTCTTGGGGATTGCAGTGTGAGATAGCACTTCTTCAAAGGCTTCTAGGTTAGCCGGAACAACATCTTCGACCACATCATCACTTACCATCAGGTGAGATAGTGGTCAAAGACTAACCTACCAGGAATTTAAAAAGACTGCTGCCCACCTTCTTGTACTCTACATCGCCTCTTAATACACACATGTAAAGAGATAGAGGGGTGACGTAATAGGCGGCACCCCATGGTAAATAAAAATGTTGGTGAGTTGGTTTCTGTATAATATGCATTGCAATCTAACGGAGCAATGCTGCTAGCACACTGAGCATGCTGCAAAATGATAGTGAGCTGGAGCATTTGGACATTTTTTTTACCTGTATGGCTTTGTAAGGTACCTTTTAGAACACTTTGGCCTTTAGTTTGCCGAAATGCTTTCGTTGCAGCAGCCGTGGTGTTGTATTTAGTTTGTGATGTTTTTTTAATAATGAAAATGTGGACCCTATACGTTCAAACTTATGTACTTTCATGCTCTTGTATACTCAGTTTATCTGCATACCATATAAATTTCTGTATCACTCAATCTACCATCAACAGGAATGTAATTACTTACAAGCTTAATTAATTATCTTGTATAATTTAATAACACCCCTTCTTCATATGCGAGAGAGATATTAAGATGAATCTTACCGTTGTTTAATCAAAGACGTTTAACGATCACATAATAATTATGTCATTGTATACGAGAATATGGCAGTTTCATTACTTGTCTTATTTGAATACCTTAGGGTGCTTCCACGTTTGATAGTGTATATTAAGTACTAGCTCCTGCCTGCAAATTCTATTATATCGGCACAATCGGTAACTAATCTAGAAATCGGTGTAAAAGTGTCCTATGTCTAATTTAATGTATAAGATCAGCATAGTACGCTGACCTTTTTTAAACTTTTGTTATATGACCTAAATATGACAGCTGTTTTGTTTCGTCCAATGTCAAAAATTCAAATTCAGAATTTTCTTTTTGACATGAAATATACACGTTTCTATATACTGTTAGAATTCGGAACCCTAACAGAGTGATCGGACTCGCACATGGCCAATGTATTTTTTTTTTTGCCCAGGCAGCTGCATCCTCCGCGTCACCATTGGGTAAGTTATCGAGTGGACATTAATTGCTCCATGCCTGATAGATAACAGAAGACTCAGTCCGAATATAGGTAACTTTAAAATATCTGGCTTAATATGCGTGTTATTATGTCTCTGCTTATTGATATAAATAGGTGTATACCAATGTTTACTTGATAAATCAAAACTTCGTGTTTTGATAACTCAAACATAAGTCAGCAATGGAAAATGAAGTCCTACTATATTGTATGATTCGTATATTATATCATGCTTGAAATTACAAATAATAAAGATGAGTATCAGTACTTAAAAATACTTTCAAACATGAAACGTCTCTACAGTTTCGTCTGAAGATTACTTTTTTATTGATAAATATGGGAATGAGTCAACTCTCTTCTGAAAACATTTTTCGACAATAATTTATGTTGAAGTAGCTACTTATATTCACGACGGTGAATATTGTGGTAACTCCTCCCTCTGCGCCGCCTAATAATAATAAAAACGTTATCGTATCGCAACACAATGCCATATTGTCGTTTACATTCCGTCAAAGCGCGGGACATGGATGTACGAATTCGCAAAACAAGATAATGGTTTATAATAATGCTGGATCAAAATGTTCCTATATAAATACAATGCTTACGTTCTCATTCTCCAGTACTTTTCTTACGCATTAAAATGTTTAATTTTTTATAGATAATGGCCTCGTTATTTTTTTTTTTTTTATGTGTTGTTTACATAATATAATTAATTTGTAATGTTTTTTCACTCTGAAGGCATATCCCCGACTCGTACCCTACCAGACATATGAATAACGTAATTATTTAAAAATATGTGAAAATAGAAATTATTATGCCTGTTTCTGGGTCTAGCGGCTTAAATCTTCGCTTTAGTCCGGAGGGCCTGATGGTAAAGTGAAAAAAATGGCAGATCTTCAGAAGGCGCTGCCGCCTACCAAATTTTATATTTCTCTTACTCGCCCGTTACAACTCCCACAGGAAGTGGGGAATGAGAGGGTGTAATTCTAGCATGGCCCTACGCAGGCTACGCAGATTAAAGAAAGTAATCTAAAATAGAAAGTTAAGCAACACCTTTATGATATATTGAACGTAGACTTTGCCTAATCATGACCATAGTAGTGTCCGCGCACACGTTCTCATTTTTGTAGCTATCTACACTGAGTACAAAAAATTCAAAAGTGTTAATAAAATATCTAGTTGGTTATATGTATATCTGGTAACTGTAACTAACGGTAACTGAAAACCAAAATGCTACTATATTTATCTAAAAGAATTCTATCGAAACCTTAGGAACCTTATTTTTCCCTGACGGTTTAAATATGCCACCTCTATTTTTATACATTCATGGTCACTTTGTTCACAATATCGTAGCGGTTTTTGTGTCGTCTCGTTGAGTCGTCGCAGGCAATAAAGGTGTGCTACGCTGACATTCTATAGCTCTACGGGGCTCTACAGCGTAGACACAGTAGGTATTGGCTATAGCTCCATAAATGTGGTGTAGACTTCACGTAGCGCGTATCCGCAGAAATCGTAGCCAGTGTAGCACATTTACGTTCTTACTAAAGTCTATTGAAAATCATCATATTTAGGTTAGCCTGAAAAACTTCTTCTTATACATCACTTACAATCATGTGAGATAGTGGTCAAGGGCTAACCTGTCAGTTAGAAATAAAATAATATCAACGTATATGGTAGTTTATAAAACGAAGGTGAAAACGCGTTTCGTCAGAAGTAAAGGACTAAGAGTCAAAGTAAAAACCTTGCCTGGAGATCATATTATAGTCATCAGAAAAAACTTAATGAACCAAGCAATTGGTTCTTTCAATTGGGTTTCTCAATGGAAATTGTCTCAATGTGTTTGATATAATCAAAAGACGAGTCGAGTCAAGCTCTAGGGGCCAATTAATGAATAAACATTAGTTTTAGTAAGCCTATATGTTATTCGAATATCTATTTTTAAATGTTGACGAGAGTTTTAAAACTGAACCAACTACTCGTACATTTATTCTGTTCTATTTCTCATGTGTTTCGTTTCTATTTGCGCCGCAACGGGAGTATCTCATTTCGTGACGTCACGGCGACAACTCGACAAGCAAACCCACTCATGTATTTATTTTCCGATTCGATTCACGATTCCCATCTGATTTCCTATATTTTTCGATGCGATATGGAAATTCGGTACCTATATAATGTTTTGACTTTGAATATATACTCTCGGTTTGAATTTGGTTTCCAAATATGTTTGCACAATAGGATATATTAAAAGCGAAGCGATCGTAGCGAAGTTTGCTTAGCCGTTCTTAATCGATCAGCTAAGTTAAGCAACGTCTGCGCGGTCAGGAGTTGGATGGGTGACCGCTGACATTACTACTGAGCGCTTCCGTGCTTCGGAGGTCACTTTAAGCCGTTCGTACCGGTTGTTGTCTTACGATGGCAGTCGTTACAGCATGTTGGTAGGGCATTTTGCGAATGCCCGCCTGGTAAGCTATCACCCTCAAGTAGAAAATTTGTCACTAAACACCTAACGGTATGTTCCGGCAGCTGTCCTTGAGAGCCAGTAATTCTAGGTTATCCTGAACAACATCTTCGACCACATGATCACTTACCATCAGGTGAGATAGTGGTCAAAGGATAGACTATCAGCTATAAAAAAAGAAAAGCTATTTGACTTGATTTTTACTGGTTTCTGACCGTAATTGGTCGGTTTAGAAAGCTCCTAGACCAGACATGTTATTTTTTGTATTCAATTTAGTTCCCTCTTTCTACTGAACATTATATTCTGTAAACCTGCGCCGTTCGTTCGTCCGTTCTACTTTGAATGGGTGCCTATATGTTGTTTTTCCATCGAATAAGTATTAATATGGCAAATGCCTTAACAATATATAATAAAAACAAAAAATAAAGGAGAGTCAGACAATTAAAGTGTTATATATTTTTGCTCCTTCGTAACGATTGCGCTAAAGATGCACTGGTAACAATGACAAAAATATATTCTTAAAAAAAACCCGGTATGAAAACTACTGTTTTGTTCCCTCTGATAAGGTTATTTTAAGTGTACTTACAAAGTAAGAGAAATGAAGACGTATTTTAACGACGTAATTATCTACTCCATCTGCTTCCCATCAATCAAACTTTCAGACAAAATATGTCTTCATTGCGCGATTTTCGCAAATGAAGTTGACGGAATAGTTACTTACTTATAGAGCAATGATACTCGTAGCAGAGCGGTAATAGTCATGGACTGCCGTGCCACAGGTCCATGGTTCGATCCCCACTGGCGTCCTGAGCTTCTCTTTCTCAAGTAGAAAATCTGTCGCCACGAGTTCCGGATGCAGTGCTTGAGAGTAAAATTACATGCACATGAGACTTAACAACAATATATCTCAGTGTGACTAGCGCAGTACAGTTCGTACTTGTGACGAAATGCATCTGTTATAGGTAGAGGTTATCGCTTAGCATCAGGCCTAGTCCTTGTTCCGTCACAATACCATTAAAAACGTTTTCAATTGAAACGTTTATTAATCTTACGTCCAAAGTTTCCTCAGCGAATGGTAAACTTGAGACTGAATACTTAACGAGTCTGGATCCAAATGTAATGAGCAAACATTGAGCAAACGAAATTGAGAATAAGTTTACATTGGCACGGGTTACCCTCCTATACCGGCGATGTGTCGGTGTGTGTGTGTGTAGCGTAGCAAGGCAAAACGGGTAGCTACATTTTAATTGCATTTTTTTGGGAGTTTCATCCGTCTGCATAAAGAGTTTTACCCGTCCGCATGAGAATGACGTCGACGGATATCATCATCCTCTTCCTATACATATCCCATTTATGTGGGGTCGGTATAATAAGTCTACATAAATTAAAATCAAATATTTAAAACGGTTTTAATGAATAAATTTAGGCGTTACTTTGCGGAATTCCATATCAAATATTTTCTTAATAAAAAATAAGTATATTAAGAAAACATTATAATTATATTTTAATTCTTTTCTCGATCGTTCGTTCGATGAGTCAAGACCTCCTGAGGATGCTTCGTGTAGAACCGAAACGCGTCGAAATTTCTTCAGATTTGGATGCGTAGCGTTTATGACGTCACGTCGGCTTAGCAGGAAAATTAGGCGGAATTGTCACTAGATTTATTTTTTAAGTGTTTTATAAGTACGGTTTTAGCTAACAACACACAGGACAACACAATGGGTTATTGTAAAAAGTCATGGCGTCAGTTATATGGCCTGCTACCTTGCCGACGCCAATCATCCTTGGGAGTGTTTTTGTTGGTAGTAGCCTTACTGTGCGCCTAATGTACAGTAACACCCATCTCATATTTTTTATAGCTATTAGGCTAGCTTTTGAACACTATCTCACTTATGGTAAGTGACGATGTGGTCGAAGATATCGTTCAGGCTAACCTAGAATCACTGGACAGCTCAAGGACAGCTGCAGGAACACACCGTTAGGTGCTTAGCGACAGTTTTTCGTTCAGAGTGAATGAGTTCACTGTACCACATGAAATAAACTTGCATACCACAAACATTAAAAAAAAAATACTTTGATAAGTTAAAAAGAATAAATAATAATTTAACTAATATTTTTTTTTCCCAAATTTTTGTGGGTACTACAAAATACAACTACAAAAAAATAGTTATACTATTTATATAAATGACAAATATACACTTCAATTAGTTAATACTACAATGTTTTGGCGGGTCACTTATAAAAAATAAGAATAATAAAATAAGTAACAAATGTGAGCTCATTAGATGCCTCAATCAAATGGCAAGTTTAAGTTTGAAATTAATAATCATTTTGGATAACCCTACTATATATAATATATAAATAGATGATTCAATGAATTTGATATATTAAGATAGTATTTAGATTTTATAATTAACCTATCAATGTTGGTGTAAATCAGTTCTATTAATCTTAACTTTTTTTTTTATATAACCGTTTAACACCAGTGTGAAGTTGGCAGCCAAACCCAGCAGCCATATAAACCGACCAAATTAAAATGTCGATGATAAAATCTTCGGTTTTCACCATGTTAAAGACTGTGTTTTCGAACAAAACATACCTCGATGGATAGCTACTGAAATTAATTTTAAAAAATAGTATTCAGAAATAACTAGCGATATTTCAAACAGCCGCGATTCGCGAGTTACTCATAAAATAGTTTAGTTGCAGTGGTTTCAGGGGATTTTGACCATGACGGAGATGGTGTTTTGGAATGAAACATATCTCAAAAGATAGCTATTAAAAAGACCTTTCAGGTGGTATATTCAGAAATTACTCTTGATATTTCAGAAAGCCGCGATCGTCATTAATATCCGAAAATATTTTCGCTGCTGGGTTATGCCAGGGATTTTGACCATGATGGGGATGGTGTTTTGGAATAAAACAAATCTCAAAAGATAGCTATTAAAAAGACCTTTCAGGTGGTATATTCAGAAATTACTCTGGATATTTCAGAAAGCCGCAATTGACATTAAAATCAGAAAATATTTTCGCTGCTGGGTTTTGCCAGGGATTTTGACCATGATGGAGATGGTGTTTTGGAATGAAACATATGTCAAAAGATAGCTATTAAAAAGACCTTTCAGGTGGTATATTCAGAAATTACTCTTGATATTTCAGAAAGCCGCGATTGACATTAAAATCAGAAAATATTTTCGCTGCTGGGTTTTGCCAGGGATTTTGACCATGATGGAGATGGTGTTTTGGAATAAAACATATGTCAAAAGATAGCTATTAAAAAGACCTTTCAGGTGGTATATTCAGAAATTACTCTTGATATTTCAGAAAGCCGCGATCGTCATTAATATCCGAAAATATTTTCGCTGCTGGGTTTTGCCAGGGATTTTGACCATGATGGAGATGGTGTTTTGGAATAAAACATATGTCAAAAGATAGCTATTAAAAAGACCTTTCAGGTGGTATATTCAGAAATTACTCTGGATATTTCAGAAAGCCGCAATTGACATTAAAATCAGAAAATATTTTCGCTGCTGGGTTTTGCCAGGGATTTTGACCATGATGGGGATGGTGTTTTGGAATAAAACATATCTCAAAAGATAGCTATTAAAAAGACCTTTCAGGCGGTGTATTCAGAAATTACTCTTGATATTTCAGAAAGCCGCGATCGTCATTAATATCCGAAAATATTTTCGCTGCTGGGTTTTGCCAGGGATTTTGACCATGATGGAGATGGTGTTTTGGAATGAAACATATGTCAAAAGATAGCTATTAAAAAGACCTTTCAGGTGGTATATTCAGAAATTACTCTTGATATTTCAGAAAGCCGCGATCGTCATTAATATCCGAAAATATTTTCGCTGCTGGGTTTTGCCAGGGATTTTGACCATGATGGAGATGGTGTTTTGGAATGAAACATATGTCAAAAGATAGCTATTAAAAAGACCTTTCAGGTGGTATATTCAGAAATTAATCTGGATATTTCAGAAAGCCGCGATTGACATTAAAATCAGAAAATATTTTCGCTGCTGGGTTTTGCCAGGGATTTTGACCATGATGGAGATGGTGTTTTGGAATGAAACATATGTCAAAAGATAGCTATTAAAAAGACCTTTCAGGTGGTATATTCAGAAATTACTCTTGATATTTCAGAAAGCCGCGATCGTCATTAATATCCGAAAATATTTTCGCTGCTGGGTTTTGCCAGGGATTTTGACCATGATGGAGATGGTGTTTTGGAATGAAACATATGTCAAAAGATAGCTATTAAAAAGACCTTTCAGGTGGTATATTCAGAAATTACTCTTGATATTTCAGAAAGCCGCGATCGTCATTAATATCCGAAAATATTTTCGCTGCTGGGTTTTGCCAGGGATTTTGACCATGATGGGGATGGTGTTTTGGAATAAAACATATCTCAAAAGATAGCTATTAAAAAGACCTTTCAGGTGGTATATTCAGAAATTACTCTGGATATTTCAGAAAGCCGCAATTGACATTAAAACCAGAAAATATTTTCGCTGCTGGGTTTTGCCAGGGATTTTGACCATGATGGAGATGGTGTTTTGGAATGACACATATGTCAAAAGACAGCTATTAAAAAGACCTTTCAGGTGGTATATTCAGATATTACTCTTGATATTTCAGAAAGCCGCGATTGTCATTAATATCCGAAAATATTTTCGCTGCTGGGTTTTGCCAGGGATTTTGACCATGATGGAGATGGTGTTTTGGAATGACACATATGTCAAAAGACAGCTATTAAAAAGACCTTTCAGGTGGTATATTCAGATATTACTCTTGATATTTCAGAAAGCCGCGATTGTCATTAATATCCGAAAATATTTTCGCTGCTGGGTTTTGCCGGCGTTTTTGACCTTGAAAGAGATTGTGTTTTGGAATGAAACATACGTCAAAAGATAGCTACTAATAGGACCTTTTAGTTGTAATATTCAAAAATTACTCTCGACATTTCAGAAAGCCCCAATTCACATGAAAATCAGAAAATATTTGCGATGTTGGGTTTTGCAGGGGATTTTGACCATGACAGGGATTGTGTTTTGGAATGAAACATACGTCAAAAGATTGCTACTAAAAAGACCTTTTAGGTGGTATATTCAGAAATTACTCTCGACATTTCAGAAAGCTGCAATTTGCAAATAACTCCGCGAAGAGTTCGCTGCTACTTTAGTTCTCTTAAATTTCACATGGTGGCGGTACGGGTATTCAATAAATATTTAGGTATAATAACTTGTGCTGGAAATAAACAAACATAGGCCGTGAAAACATATTCTTGTAGTTTAAATGAGCATTGTAGAGTATACCTACCCATTATCTTCGTGTAGTCCCTTATAAATTTTATTAAAATCGTTTCATGTATAGTTTGTTGGTAGGTATAGTTTTGTATTGCCTTACTTAGATGATTTAATTTGATTATTTAATGTGACAGGTACCTACCTATTTTTTACCTAACAATCCAGGTATAAACGTGTTTAATTGAATTCTGTGCTAAGTTAACTGGGTAGGTAGGTAGGTAGGTACATCGAGCAATACGTTACATAACAATTGGCCTATATAATATATATTATATAGGTCAATGGGTAGGTAGGCATCCCTAAGATACATACCTAAGTCGGTACTATTTTTTTTGTTTTTCCTTATAGTTAAGCCTTTGAGCACAATCTCATCGATGGTAAGTGACGATGTGGTCGGAGGTGTTAACAGGCTTCACCTAGAATTAGGGTGATATCGTCACTTTTCGGCCTTTTAGCCCTAACACGAACTTAAAGATGTCGTCGAAAAATAACTGCAAGGTTTATAATTACAAAATTTATGTTTATGGGTAGCTTGCATATTGTAGTTTCCATTTACAAAATTTCTTGACTTCAAAGAGCGTAGTTATTTTTATATATCATTTTAGTTATAAAAATTGTGAAAACTCTAGTTTTCGGCCGCAATGGTTAGTACTCGGCCACATTTAGTTTAGTTTTCGGCCAATGTGATATGAATGTTTAAAATTAAAATCTTATAAACAAATTAACATTAAATATCAGATATATTGAATTCAAACTTTCGGATTGAATTAATTATTCATTCAGCAATAGATTCATGACAAGACAAGATTGATTCATTGTTTAAAATTAATTAAAGGAAGACCATAATCAGTACAAAATTGATGATAGTATATTCTTTATTCAATTTAATCACAAATTTCATGAAAGGTGTCAGTGAGTAACGTTTTAGTACTAGTTGGCACTAACTATTGCCAACGATTTGGGTTAGTTATTAGTGCTTCTAAGACCCAAATCCTGAAACAACCTCTAAAAGGCTGTTGTGCGGATAGTGGAAGGCTTATGTTTGAGGGGAAAAACCTAGAAGAAGCAGGTGTCTTCAAGTATCTAGGAAGCACTATTAGATCGGACAATACCCTTGCATCGGAGATTCCGTCACGCATTGCTAAAGCTGCCGTTTCTTTTGGACGTCTAAAATCTCGCGTCTGGAGATCTCATGACCTGAAGCTTAAGACCCAACTTGACGTATACAAGGCGCTTGTACTATCAGTGCTATTGTATGTGTCTGAGATATGGTGCCTCTACAAAAAAGATATAAAGAAACTTGCCACATTTCATCTCAGGTGTCTGAGGTCGATCATGAAGATAAAGTGGCAAGACCGAGTGGCAAATACTGAAGTTTTGCGACGCTCTGAAATGTTCGGTATATAGAAGCTTTGCTGATAAAACGCCAACTAAGATGGTGCGGACACGTACTGCGTATGGACAATCATCGCTTGCCAAAAGCTGTCTTCTATTCGGTAATGGCAGGTGGCAAGCGAAGACAAGGAGGTCAGCATCTTCGTTACAAGGATGTATTAAAAAGGCATCTCAACGCATGCGACATAAACTCTGGCAGCTGGGAGGAACAGGCTAAATCTAGGTCATCTTGGCGAGCTACGGTCCAGAATTTCTACTTGAAGAGAACAGATTTTCTACTTGACACATAGTGGTAGGAAGCCAGGCGGGTATTTGCAAAATGCCCTACCACCATGCAAAATTACTGGTTCTCAAGGATACATAGCGGCACATAGCGTTAAGTGCTAGGCGACAGATTTTTTACTTGAGGTAGGTAGCTAGCCAGGCGGGTTTTCTCAAAATGCCCTACCACCATGCAAATTACTAGTTCTAGAGGACTCATAGCGGCACATACCGTTAAGTGCTTGGCGACAGAATTTTTACTTGAGGGAGGTAGCTAGCCAGGCTAGTAATCGCAAATTGCCCTACCACCATGCACAACTACTAGTTCTCAAGGATACATAGCGGCACATAGCGTTAAGTGCTTGGCGACAGATTTTCTACTTGAGGGTGGTAGCTAGCCAGGCGGGTAATCGCAAATTGCTCTACCACCATGCAAAATTACTGGTTCTGGAGGACTCATAGCGGCACATACCGTTAAGTGCTTGGCGACAGATTTTCTACTTGACACATAGTAGTAGCAAGCCAGGCGGGTATTTACAAAATGCCCTACCACCATGCCAAATAACTGGTTCTAGAAGACACATAGCGGCACATAGCGTTAAGTGCTTGGCGACAGATTTTCTACTTGACACATAGTGGTAGCAAGCCAGGCGGGTATTTATAAAATGCCCTACCACCATGCAAAATTACTGATTCTCAAGGATACATAGCGGCACATAGCGTTAAGTGCTTGGCGACAGATTTTCTACTTGAGGGTAGTAGCTAGCCAGGCGGGCATTCGCAAAATACCCTACCACCATGCAAAATTACTGGTTCTGGAGGACTCATAGCGGCACATACCGTTAAGTGCTTGGCGACAGATTTTCTACTTGACACATAGTAGTAGCAAGCCAGGCGGGTATTTACAAAATGCCCTACCACCATGCCAAATAACTGGTTCTAGAAGACACATAGCGGCACATAGCGTTAAGTGCTTGGCGACAGATTTTCTACTTGACACATAGTGGTAGCAAGCCAGGCGGGTATTTATAAAATGCCCTACCACCATGCATAACTACTAGTTCTTAAGGATACATAGCGGCACATAGCGTTAAGTACTTTAAACGTGCAAAACGCCTGCCAAGCGCGGGATTATGGCAAATTAGGGGGTTAAAAATATTACGACTCGTTTCTTGTATTCGCGGATAAATATTCGCTATATACGGATCCAGTCGGTACATTAAATCAAAATCGGTATTCTTTATCATCGCGTCGGCATCCTTTGAGTAGTACTGGCACGTGCCGGCGCGGCTTTTACAATTGCTTTTGTGTTTCACCGAAAGAATAAATATAAAAAGGAAACTAAGTCTTATTGCCTTCTACCTAAAGTTCATTATCAAATGCGGCCGCCGCCGCTGTTTTACGCATGCTACTGTCCTTGATTAAAAGCCGCCAATACAAAAACTTAAAAAAGCGCGTTTTTTAAACCTTTGTCTATATAATAATTTGTAGGTATTGCTAAAAAATAACAGGGACTTATGTGATTAAATTGATTTTAAATCTGATTTCTCCTTTTATTTTGAGTTTTTGGAACGTACCTATCCCCTGCAGTCCTATACAAATTACTAAAGGCAGCGTTTATCAAATAATCCCTTGAATTTGTTATCTATGTGTATAATAGTAGACTACAGCATATCTTCCTAGGTTATTTAATAAAATAGTTATGTAAATACCTACTGACTGCCTCGTTGGTTCCTGTTGCAGGTTGTATGCATAAGATAAGCGCGTCTTTGGAATCTACACTCATGCATACGTCGATAAAAAAAATATTGCCTACCTACCCATTCGCCTATATAATATACATATTATGTAACGTATTGCTCGATGTACCTACCTACCCAGTTAACTTAGCACAGAATTCAGTTCAACACGTTTATACCTGGATTGTTAGGTAAAAAATAGGTACCTGTCACATTAAATCATCAAATTAAATCATCTAAGTAAGGCAATACAAAACTATACCTACTAACAAACTATAAATGAAACGATTTTAATAAAATTTATATGGGACTACACGAAGATAATGGGTAGGTATACTCTACAATGCTCATTTCAACTACAAGAATATGTTTTCAAGGCCTATGTTTGTTTATTTCCAGCACAAGTTATAATACCTAAACATTTATTGAATACCCGTACCGCCACCTAAAGAAATTTAATAGAACTAAAGTAGCAGCCAACTCGCCGCGGGGTTATTTGCAAATTGTGGCTTTCTGAAATGTCAAGAGTAATTTCTGAAAACACCATCTGAAAGGTCGTTTTAGTAGCTATCTTTTGACGTATGTTTCATTCCAAAACACAATCCCTGTCATGGTCAAAATCCCCTGCAAAACCCAACATCGAAAATATTTTCTGATTTTAATGTGAATTGGGGCTTTTTGAAATGTCCAGAGTAATTTCTGAATACACCACCTGAAAGGTCTTTTTAATAGCTATCTTTTGACATATGTTTCATTCCAAAACACCATCTCCATCATGGTCAAAATCCCTGGCAAAACCCAGCAGCGAAAATATTTTCTGATTTTAATGTCAATTGCGGCTTTCTGAAATGTCCAGAGTAATTTCTGATTATACCACCTGAAAGGTCTTTTTAATTGCTATCTTTTGAGATATGTTATATTCCAAAACACCATCTCCATCATGGTCAAAAACCCCGGCAAAACCCAGCAGCGAAAATATTTTCGGATATTAATGACAATCGCGGCTTTCTGAAATATCAAGAGAAATTTCTGAATATACCACCTGAGAGGTCTTTTTAATAGCTATCTTTTGAGATATGTTTTATTCCAAAACACCATCCCCATCATGGTCAAAATCCCTGGCAAAACCCAGCAGCGAAAATATTTTCTGATTTTAATGTCAATTGCGGCTTTCTGAAATATCCAGAGTAATTTCTGAATATACCACCTGAAAGGTCTTTTTAATAGCTATCTTTTGACATATGTTTTATTCCAAAACACCATCTCCATCATGGTCAAAATCCCTGGCAAAACCCAGCAGCGAAAATATTTTCTGATTTTAATGTCAATCGCGGCTTTCTGAAATATCAAGAGTAATTTCTGAATATACCACCTGAAAGGTCTTTTTAATAGCTATCTTTTGACATATGTTTCATTCCAAAACACCATCTCCATCATGGTCAAAATCCCTGGCAAAACCCAGCAGCGAAAATATTTTCGGATATTAATGACGATCGCGGCTTTCTGAAATATCAAGAGTAATTTCTGAATATACCACCTGAAAGGTCTTTTTAATAGCTATCTTTTGACATATGTTTTATTCCAAAACACCATCTCCATCATGGTCAAAATCCCTGGCAAAACCCAGCAGCGAAAATATTTTCTGATTTTAATGTCAATTGCGGCTTTCTGAAATATCCAGAGTAATTTCTGAATATACCACCTGAAAGGTCTTTTTAATAGCTATCTTTTGAGATATGTTTCATTCCAAAACACCATCTCCGTCATGGTCAAAATCCCCTGAAACCACTGCAACTAAACTATTTTATGAGTAACTCGCGAATCGCGGCTGTTTGAAATATCGCTAGTTATTTCTGAATACTATTTTTTAAAATTAATTTCAGTAGCTATCCATCGAGGTATGTTTTGTTCGAAAACACAGTCTTTAACATGGTGAAAACCGAAGATTTTATCATCGACATTTTAATTTGGTCGGTTTATATGGCTGCTGGGTTTGGCTGCCAACTTCACACTGGTCCGTTTAACTCACTTTTGATCAATGTTGTAAACACCTGTAAAAGGTATATGTATCAGAACTTAAATATTAAGAATGTCCCTTATGATTATTTAATGTGTATACTTATATACACTTATATTGTATATTCTTTCTCGATCGTGCGCTCGAAGAGTCAAGACCTCCTGAGGATGCTTCGTGTAGAAGCGAAACGCGTCGAAGGTTCTTCCGGTTTGGTTGCGTGGCGTTTGTGACGTCACGTCGGCTTAGCAGGAAAATTGGGCGGAATTGTCACTTGATATATTTTTATATTTTTAAGTGTTTTATTAAAATATTAATTTGATGTTTTCGTAAAATATTTTAAAAATACTTGTTATTATTAAATATAGATTTCCGCAAAGTAACGCCTGAATCTATTAATTAATGTGTATACTGTTGGTGTTTCTTAAATAAGTAAATATATAAGTACTAAATAATATAGTCTACACACCTAATGTATTCACAAACAGAAAATTACGTATATTATGTGTTAGTCATGGCTGCAAAACTACGGTTTTATTTCAGCACATCAATTCAGACAGAAAACTACCACACGATTAGAAACATTTTAAATGGAGCTGCATAAAAGTGCGTGTACAATGGGGCTGGCGGGATGCGCGACAATGGTGAGGAGCGGGAAGCTGGCTGAAAGGTTTATTGTTTACGGATGACGCGCGTGTGGACGTGGCTTTACACCGAGCTGGTTCCTCAGTGAGATACGCCACTGTGATACATATACTGGATATGAACAAAATTTGATACATACTCGTAAATACTCGCATTAGTATTTGAAGCGCTCATAGCGATGTTTGCTTAACCGTTTTAACCGATCAGTTAAGTTAAACAACGTCCACCGCGGTCGTGAGTTGGATGGGTAAGATAGTGACCAACAGCTATAAATAAAAATTAAAAAAGTAAGCCGTTGGACTTAAAAATACCCGTGTATTTCAATCCTAAATTTAAACAGGTTTTAATTACGTGTACAGCTTTTATTGTATCAATTGCCTATATCGATACCTAAGCAATAAGAAATAGGCTTATTTTTTATATTGATATTGAAGATCACAGTTTAGAAGTTGGTGTTGCATTTAGTGTGTTATTGCAAAATTCTCCATGTAAGAAAAGCTAGTCAAACATATTTACAAAGAGCACACATTTTTTATCCCGGGCGGGAATCAAATCCGCGTCCTCCAATTTTGCGGCGGATGCCTATACAACTCAGCCATCGTAACATACTTACATAGTAGTCTGGTTAATAACCGTACACCATCCCCTATGACGGTTAAAGCAATACAATTAGAGCACAAAGTTTTTGAAGCGCTCGTAGCGAAGTTTACTTAGCTGTTCTCAACCGATCAGCAAAGTTAAGCAACGTCACGCGCGGTCATGAGTTGGATGGGTGATCGCGAGTGACATTACTACTGAGCGCTTCCGTGCTTCGGAGGGCACGTTAAGCCGTCGGTCCCGGTTGTTGTCTTAGGATGGCAGTCGTTATAGCATGGTGGTAGGGCATTTTGCGAATGCCCGCCTGGCTAGCAACCACCCTCAAGTAGAAAATCTGTCGCCAAGCACCTAACGGTGTGTTCCGGCAGCTGTCCTTGAGAGCCAGTACTGCTAGGTTAGCCTGAACAACATCTTCGACCACATCATCACTTACCTTTAAGGTGCGATAGTGGTCAAAGGCTAAACTACCAGACATAAAAAAAAAACACAAACAAGTTTCGACTCAAAAGAGTATGTTCCGATGGCCAAGTAGTTTAGGCGAACTGTGATTTAAGCTTAGCACGCGATAGTGCTTGTAATCATATATAGAAATAGTCAAAACATATTTCTCACAACACATCTAGCATAAAATGTAGTCTGCGTGAAATGATAGCGAACCGCATAATGAGTGACAGTGGGAAGTCTTCTTTACGCCGCCGGCGGTGGATGCGGATTGAATGGAATGATATTATCTTTGGAAATTCACACTGGGGAAAAATTCGAATATTTTTCATGTTTTAAATTAAAATGGCGTACTACCTACTACTAGTGACGTTCTTTCATAGGTTAGTAGCGTTTCGCAACGTATTGTGCACTTCGTAGCGACAGATTTTCTACTTGGGGGTGGTACCGGCAGCCGGGCAGGCATTCGCAAAATACCCTTGCACGCAAGCAACTACCATGGAAGCATCATCGCGTTTATGGTATAGATAATGTTCTATCACACTTCGCGACCGATGGTTCGTCCGCTTGGTTTGTTAAAAATCAAATCATTGGTTCTATTATAGGTTATTACTAAAGTTATCACGTCACATGGAATCATTATCTATTACCATATAAAAAAATACGTTCAGATTTATTTTGGTGTCTAAATCTAAACTTATATAATAAAGAGGAAAGATTTGATTGTTTGTTGGCATTGAATAGGCTAATTGAAACTACTAGACCGATTAGGATGAAATTTGGTATGGAAATAGTTTGAGACACGAGGAGTGCAAGTCAATTGCAATAAACAATTGAGTATTGAGTGCGGATAGTTTTTATCCAACTGCGCAAAAAGAGGTTAATGGTTTTGCGTGATATTATAATTACCAGACCTAAATACGAAACCGAAAAAGCTGTTTAAATATATAATTTATACTCTATAATATCGAACTTATAATAAAAAATAACTAATCTATCGAGCGAACACCTATAGCGATTTACCGCTATTTAAGAGTACCTACGTGCGTTTTACCTTAAAAGGATATAAAAAAAAGGTTTCACAATTAGGACATAGTTAAATACGAGTATGTTTAGCTCAATATGTGTACTGTGATGATGACGTTTGGACTCCATGATATTTGCTACTTACAAAATGTTGGGTATGGAGAGAAATTCACTGATACACTTTAAAAAAACTTTATTATTTTATTCTTATCCTTAAACTGTATCAAAGACACAAATCTGCGACAAAACCAAAACTCTGAAGTAGATGATTCAGAATAAGCCCTTTCTAAAATATAATCGCGCATACAGAATCCCGGCGTTTTAAAGGAATTAGATGACGTTCAAACAATGGACGGGAGTGGACATCCTTTCAAATCTCATCGTCAAATGTCTCCGGCGAATCTTAATCTGAAGAGTAATCTTGGGGTTGGTACCCACCGATGCGTTTAGAATCACCCCAATTGTATGTGCATAAAATGAAACGTTCTGTAATAAAGCTTATCTTTTATTCTTTAAGTGTTCATCCTGACAAGTTACCTGCCAACATTATCAGTAATAATAACATGTATTTCATGAAAATATTAAATTAATATTTAAAAATAACGTTTAAGAATAATATAAATAATCTAGTGACAATTACATACGCTAAGTCGACGTTACGTGAACGCCACATAGCCCAACGGGAATAATCTTCGACGCGCTACGATTCTATACGAAGCATCGTCAGGAAGTCTTGACTCTTTGCTCGAAGAGGCAATTGTCACTAGATATATTTTTATAGTATAAATAGTGACCCCTGCCTCTATATTATATCAAATTAGGCGGTACTGTCACAATATATATTTTTAAAAGTTATGTTTTAAGAATATTTTAAACTAAAGTTTCGGCTTGAAAGAGTATAGTTCCGGTGGCCGAGTGGTTCGTCATCCAGTGTGATAACGGAGCGCGTGGGTTCGATTCCTGCCCGGAACAAAAAACTTGTGCTACAATAATTGGTATATGTGATTTTCACCCAGCACGCGATATCGCTTGTAATCTGAATCTATATTAATTACATCATCAGTATTGTACAAGGAAAATTCATTCGTCTACACAACCAGCCCATTTTGGCAATAGGTTTTCCTTTTTCCAATATCTCATCCTTTGATCATATGTTTAAGTCTTTTAATAAAGCATACAAATTGAAAAATATTATAATCGTGATGATATTGTTGTAAATATTTAGATTTAAATATAATAAATAAATTGAAAAAATAATACTGATTATAAGGAATCTCTCTGTATTTGGGTAATCCAAAAAAATAATCATGTTTGTTATTTTGTTTCTAACACGCGCTTCGTATCATACATGACATTCAATAATAGTGCTCTTTTTGCTTTTGGGTACGGAACCCGAAAAGCAAACTGTTGGAATTATTTCAAGGTGCAAAGAGCTACGATTGATTTACGGAACTCTTTACCAAGCATGGTTCGACATGTTCTGTTTATTTTGTTTAATTATTATAATATTTTAAAAGGCCATTAATTAAATTATCACGTCGTCAAAGCTGTGGTGAATTGTTTAGTTAGTTGGTAAACTAGCTTTCTCATTTCGTATCTTTAATAATGGTACATTAATTTTAGGAATAAATACTTTCATCTAAAGTGCTTTAAAAAAGAACGAAAGGAATTTAACTTAGAAATGTTTAAATATTACAGAAGTTTTGTAAAACAGCTGATAAGAGATGCGCACTTTTCCTTCAAAATCAACTCCATTTTAACTATACAAAATGTCAAGTATTTTCCATTCTACTTCTAGGTTAGCCTGAACAACATCTTCGACCACATCATCACTTACCATCAGGTGAGATAGTGGTCAAAGGCTAACCTATCATGCATAAAAAAAAAACTCTAGACTACAGGAACCAATAAACTATAAATACCAACTCGCTTATACAACAATGGAACGCGTAGATAAGATTAAGGACCTGGGATTGACACTGGACACCCAAATCAACTTCAGAGATCATATTACTAACATCTGTAAGCAAGCTTACAAAATGTTAGGTTTTATTATGCGTACTTCCTACAATTTTAAAAATATTAATGCTCCGCTTGCACTGTATACAGCATATGTGCGCAGTAGATTGGAGTACAACTCAATTGTATGGGATCCCTACGAAACTAAGTATTCTATCATGATTGAGAAGATACAGCGCAAATTTGCTAGGTATATCTACAAAAAAATGTACGGATACTACCCGTACATGTTTCCATCTCTTTTTGTAACTGGTATGGTCGGTCTATACACCCTAGAACTCAGACGTAAGATGCTTCTCGTCATGCATTAGTATCAAGTGGCTCATAACAAAGTTGATAATCCGGTAGCGCTAGAGCAGCTGGGGCTGTTTGTTCCGCCGCACTTTGGTCGCGGTGCTAACGCTGAGCACGGCCCGCGGCGCCTCCGCCAACTGTTTGCCACGCCAACTGATCTGCACACTGTTCGTGGTAAGAATGCACCCACAGCTAGAGTAGTCACGTTGCTCAACGATATGTTAGCTCAACCTCCAGAGATTGACATATTTTATGATACCTATTACATATTTCGACAGAATGTTATTAATTACCTGAGTAGTTTGTCTATGTAATGTGTTGGACTTCATGTCTGTGAATTACATGTGAGAATGAATAAATAAATAAATAAATTAAAAACTTTGTCAATGTGTGAAAAATTATACAATAAGAGTTACTACATTACAGACATTTTTATTTATTTTTGTCAAATTGTAGTTAAGGCATAGAACATATAATATTACGGTTAAGGATGTGGTTAAGGTGAATATCGACCCTAAATTCAGCTCTTGTCTGCACCACCCTTTGTCCACAACTAATAATATGACGGAGAATGCCTTTCACAGTAAAGCAGCTTGCTCGCATTTGATTGTTGAGATTTTCACTTTTGATATATAGCTCGTATAATATATAATATCTCCGTATGTAATAATATAACAATATTTTCCATCTAATTAGGTATTAAATAAAACCGGTCAATTGCGAGTTTGAACCATACACCAAGGGTCTGCACGAACACAAAATGAACTATATATTCGCTATTTTTTTTTATTTTATGTTCGAGACTCTTATTTGGAATCCGCCCAGGAGGTCTACTTCCAAAAACAATTTCGAAGTTTCGTTTGACAGATCGCACCTATTCTAACCACGAACACTTGTCCAATCTTTACTATTTGTTGTTTTACTTTAGATATACTAATAGAAAGTTTGACGCTTGTATAAATTACTGTTTTTACGATAGAACAAAAAGGAAAATCTTTAAAAAACACGTTTCTTGTATAGCGACCCCCTTTTTATTTAAATTTGTTGTTGTATGTTAGGTAATCCACATACTAACACATATTCTGTGCAAATTTCACTAGCTACCTATAACCGTGCCAAAGACACAGCCCTTTAATTAAAGGTCGGACGAAAGGACGGACGGAGTGACAGACGAACAGCCGACGCTTAGTAATAGTCTTGTTTTCTATTATGGAACTCTAAAAATGTAGGCACAATAACAAGACTATTAATTGAAATCTATCAATTGAGGATCGAACCCTCTACGTATTTCAGATTTAAACACTGTCCCTACTACGATGTACGAGTATGTGCACAAAATATAACTGAAACACTATAGAAACACAATTATTTACCCAAGTTATAAATATATTCAAATTAATACAATGTTTTATTTTATGATGATATTTTAGTATATTGTAATAACATTTTACAATACAGCTATTTAAAAAAAATTAATCCATTATATTGAAACAGAATGTTTGACATATATTAGAATAAAAAATGTTATTCTGTATTTATTTCCCACTTGGTTTAATTATACTTAAAAAACAAGTCTACTTATAATAGTAATCTAGTTATAATATACAGTAGTAAAATAATAGTCCTATGTTCTTTAGCCCTTGCCTACGAATACTGCAAGATTGCGTGAATCCTACCGCAATGTGAAAGACAACTGGCCACTCACCGCCAGACTTTCGAATATTAATGTAGATAACCGTCCTAAGACATTTCATAAGTGCTGAAGACGTAGCTCCCATTATTTCGTCTTTGCCTAAGGGTAGGATGGTGACATATTGTGTATGATTAATGCTCAGAGGTACTGGGAATAGAACTTTAATTAAATTAAGAAGGCGAATTATTTAACTGGGCCTTGTCGGTAATGATTGGGTTAAGTTATGTTGTTTCATTGGTCCTTGAAAGCCAGTTTCAATTCTTAGCTATATGTGTGTGAGTATTTTTTATTTACTCTTTTATGTTATTGTGACTGAACAAGCTCGAGCCCCACCTGATGTTAAGCGGACTAACCTCTGCCTATAACAGATGCCGTATCAGAAGTCACGAATTGCACTGCGCCCGTCACTTTGAGTCATATTTGTTAAGTCTCATGTGCCTGTAATTTCACTGACTCTCAAAGATTGCTGCCGGAACACACTGTTAGGTGCTAGGCGACAGATTTCCTACTTGAGGGTGGTAGCCAGCCAGGTGGGCAATCGCAAAATGTCCTTCCACCATGCGGTAAAAATGTGGTATCTATATTATTAGAAGATTCCAGGTAAAAAACAACTCTCCTTCAAACTTATTCGACCTCTTTCGTATTTTGGTCATAATAATATTCGTTATCATAATTATAAAGAATCATTTCACCAACATAGGAAAATGAATAAATATGTCTCTTACTACTTTTCGTTATATACGTTTCGAATGAATGTCATGAAAAAACTTGAATATATAAAATAAAATTATCAAAATGTTCAAAATAATCACAATATAATATCCCCTTATACTTGTTGAATCTAAAACCCACCCCAACGAGAAAATAATCAACCCTATCCCCCACAACTCGTCGCTAAGAATTTATTGCCTTGCCATAAATATTAAAAAGTTCTTGTCATAAATCTCTGCAATATTAATAAATGCAAAAGTTGCGGCACTTGCTGAGGCAATATCTTTGGAACAGGTCCTTTGACAGTTAAGCACAAAAAGGGTTTGGTTACAGGTGGAATATTGAACAAACTTTTATCCATATTTATGTATAATTTAAAATTTCATAAGTAAACAAATACAATAGTTGGAAATATGATTTTCCATCTTATACGACCTTATGTTCGAATCCGGCTGGAATCTGGGGTTTGAGCCCGGTTCTTAGAAATGCATTAATATAGAGCCGTGTTCAGACTAAGACACGTTCTGCCTTTTTGAATCGATATCTATTAGATCCTATAAGGCGAAATATATATATAATAATACCGGATTTGTGTAGACGCTATGGGGCAACCTAACATGTACCTACCTATTCTATTGCTTGTCATCACAGTGTCAGAATAGCTCTAAAAACAGTATTGATTGTACATAGTTGCATTTATGCAACGTTTGTATAAATAAATAATACAAGATATTATGATATTTTTATATGTCATATAACCTTTATGCACTGATTGTATGGGCGAGCGTAGGATTAATTAGATCAGAATTTTAGAATAATTTAGAAATTTATATTTAAAAGCGACTAAATCATATTATGGACTTATGTTTTATCAATAAGTAAATAAATTATCAAAGCATTCGCATGGTTCAAACTGCGTAAATTAGAGGTGTTTTTATGATTTTGTTTCTGTTTATCTACTTACCATAAAAGTATTAGCAAAAAGCAAATTTACAAGCAAGGGTACACTCCAACCAATTACTGCTTACACTCTGTAGATGTAGAATTCTTTTTTTGGAAAGTAATAACTCAACAATGATCAACAAATAGTTGCTTCAACTTACGCCTATTTTAAGCCTTTTAGGAAGAGCGGCCTAAAGTCAAAAGTCAATACCATATCATTCAGTGAAATTATTATAATATGTCTCTCCATATATATCTCAGTGCGTCACCAAAGTTACAAAACTTTTAACAAGCAAATTAATAAACGTAAATTAATCCTTCCCCGCTACCGGATATGTCCCAATAAAACAGCTTTGTCGGCCATATTGTTTTAAAGATGGCGGGCGCCGCGTCGCGTCTCGTCTTGGAAAGAATAGGGCTAATTAATCAAAAGTCGCCTTTTCCTCTGATTTCCATGGAGACTCCACTTTTGACCACCCGCGAGTTTGCTACTAATGGCTTCTTTTGTGATCTGACGATTTAGGGATTGAGTTCTTGTTTGCTGAGTACCTACCGGTTCGTTTTACAGTTATAGGGCTCCCCGTCGCTGTTTTGTACTCGTAATCCGGAGTGATTAATTTTTGCGGGTATTAAAAATCTGTTAAGATTTAACCATAGTTTTTACTGATTACTTCGTAAGGACATGCCTGATAATATTAGATTTTTTTTTTTGCTTTGGATTCATGCTTGGAACATGTCATTACTTTTTTGCAAGGTGGCAGTGGTAGAGTAATAAATGTAAACTGACTAATTTGTAAACTTATACCATATTTACGAAATCACAAATATACGATAGGAAAAATTTAGGTCATGTGCGGGATTCGAACCCGCGTCCATCCACCCCACATGAAAAATAAAATAAAAATGTATTATAAATTTATAAATAAAAATGACATTTTATGTTATCATCATCACCATCATCAGCCGGAAGACGTCCACTGTTGAACAAATGCCTCCCCCATAGAACGCCACAAAGAACGGCTTTAAGCCGCTTGTAACCATTGGCTACCCGCGACTTTACGAATGTCGTCAGTCCACCTAGTGGGGGCCTACCAACTTTACGTCTTCCGGTGTAGTGGGGTAACCACTAGAGAACCTTTCTTACCCATTGTTTTATGTTATACTTGTTGCTAAATAGTATGTTGTAGTTTATGGAAGGATGTATATATTTAAAGGGTTCAAATAATTTTCATTGAAAGTTATTGCTATGATAAAATATGTTAACCTCCAAACGTAGAATATAGTGCACATAGCAAAGCGCCCGAGCTACAAGCTTATTTCGAAGAGGCAACGAATGGAAAAATGCTAGAAGCCGTCCCATATGAAGAACTACCATCTTACACAGCGATCCCCAAGACGCCGCCGAGCGTGGGGATTATTGCAAACCCCCTCTAAGGGGGAGGCTTTAGTTCAACGGTTATGACTGTTGATGATGATGTTTTCACATAGCTCATCGTTGTAACTAACAGTTTCTAATAATACACAGCCATTCTTGCAGCATAAAATTATATTCAAACAACCATTTGTCATTTATACTTGTCACAACTTAAGATTCACCTAGAAATCAAATATTTAAATGTCCAAAGCGACATTTCATTGAATGCGGAGGGGAAATTAATGTATTCGAGAGAAATCTTTACGTTGCCATGCTAATTAATGCCATCTTCCCCGGATATCTTTCGTTATTACCTGATTGTTTTCAAACAACCTTTTAATTATAGCTTTAAGATAGTCTTCTATATTTAGGATTGATTTCTCTTATATTTTCATAAAACTTACACATGATTTCTTCAAATACCATCATCATCAGCAGTCGTTATAACGAAGACATAACCTCCACCGTTGAACAAATACCTGCCCTATCAACGGGGGAGTTTGCCATAATCCCCAAGCAGACGTCGTAACTGCAGTGTAAGTTCTTCAGAAGGTGCTGCTGCCCCCCTGGTATTTTACCCTTCGACGTCTCTTATGAAACCCAAAGGAAGATGTATAGGAAGTTGTTTTTTTTTTTTATGTTATTGTGACGGTATAAGCCCGAGGCCCACCTGATGTTAAGTGGACTAACCTCTGCCTATAACAGACGCAATTCGTCAACGACGAATTGCGCTGTGCCCGGCACACTGAGACGTCCAGTTGTTAGGTCTCATTAGCCTGTAATTTTTCTGGCTCTCAAGGACTGCTGCCGGAACACACCGTTAGGTGCTTGGCGACAGATTTTCTACTTGAGGGTGGTCACTAGCCAGGCGGGCATTCGCAAAATGTCCTTCCACCATGCGTTGAAGCTCAAGCTCTGGGCGGGATTCGAACCATGGACCTGCTGCGCGGCAGTCCATAGCCAATGCCACTGAGCCATCACTGCTTCAAATAGGAAGATAAAAGATATATGCGAGTATAGTATAGTGTCCCAGCTTGGCACCCCACGGTTGTCTTCAAATAAGTATTCAAGCAGAAAATCTGTCGTCAAGCACCTAGCGATGTGTCCTGTCCAATGAAGTGGCAGCTGTCCTTGAGAGCCAGTAATTCTAGGCTACCCTGAACAACATCTTCGACCACTTACCATCAGGTGAGATAGTGGTCAAATGGTAGCCTATAAGCTATAAAAAAAAGTATAGATTGTATTAAAAATAACTTATTAAACTTGACATTAATGTACTGCTATAGAAAAGTAATGAAAAATTACCTTTTAAATTTTTTTTTTTTTTTTTTTTGTATTTTACTAACACGTGTTTTTTTTTTTAATGCCACTGTCACCAAAATGCCGTAACTCACTTTAGACACTGACTTCATGTAAAATCTACTAACAAGACAATACACGCTTTCACTTACATAAAAGAAGTAGTTTCTTTATAGTATTCAAGGAAGGGTCGTGTCAAAAGCAGGCAATGGCTATTCCATTAAGTACGGTGGTACTTAATCCACTCTAAATTATATTTTTTCTACAAGCACAATTATGTAAAAAAAACTTGAGAGGTGACAAGGGACTCCCGGATGGAACGAAGTTCCTTTCGATTAATTAGTGAAACAGTTGGTATTTTTCTTTTTTTTTTCTAACAAATATTATGTAATATTAACTTAAACGAAAATAACTGGCTTGCTTTCTATGAGAGAGAGAGAGAGAGAGAGAGAGAAAAACACGCGCACGCCGCACGGCTTAGGTACTAAATATATACACTATAGCAAAAAGTGTATTTACAACTTTTGGTCTTAATTTTTTCCGTCTAGCCCCATTTCGCAACGCGCGATAAGGAACTCCGTTTCAATACTTCAAGCGACTGTATTTAGGCTTATATCCACCAACGCACAGATACTTAAAATGTTATAGTTATAGCATTATACCTACCTTATTCTTCAATCATTTAATTTAGTCCAAACGCAAAAAAAAACTAAGTAACATTAAGTTTAATGTAACCTGATCGCTTCAGGCTTTCATTATACCTACTACTTACCAATAACTTTAGAATAGCATATTTTAAGAAAATGCTTTTTGAAAACATTATAGTTATTATGAGAACGAAGGTGATGGTAACTACAGCAAGTTTAGAAATTACTTGGAGACCTAAATATTAATGAACTGCGCTTGTCGTCTATATAGATAATAACTATAAACGACGACACACGAAGTAGGTAGGTACGTCCTTTTTATTCTGTGGTACAGTTAAAAAGTTTTTTTTTATTGATAATAGGTAAGCCTTTGACCACAATCTCACCTGATGGTAAGTGATGACGTGGTCGAAGGTGTTAACAGGCTTAACCTAGAATTACTGGCTCTCAAGGAAGCTGCCAGAACACACCGTTAGGTGCTTAGCGATTATCTACTTGAGGGTGGTAACTAGCCAGGCGGGCATTCGCAAAATGCCCTTCTACCATGCGGTGAAGCTCAGGCCCACGGCGGGATTCAAACCATGGACCGGCTGCGTGGCAGTCCATAGCCAATGCCACTGAGCCATCACTGCTTCAAAACTTGAGTGACACTGCAGACGTAACTTTTTTTAGGGAAGACATTGTTGTTAGCTTCCACTTTCGGTCGTCTAACTCTACGATGTAACGGCAGGCGTAACACTTAGGCGAGCGCCATCAAGTCGCTGCATAATGCATAACTGCGAGTCGGCCCGTGCTCTTTTCGGGTTCCGCATTGCAATAGACCGTAAATCAAAATGTTTGTTGATTTTGATCAGAACATTAAAAAAACATTATAAAATGACGTTTTCGGTATTTGTTTAGTAATAAGAGGATCTGGAAATTAATTTTATAAATTGCAGATTCAGTGTTTGAGAAAGAACCCGTAATAAAAATGGTCTAAAATTAACAAGTTTGACGGCCAAACATTCATATAATTTTTTTTAGAAAAATAAAAATAAAATCAGATAGTTCCGACTATAGTTTCGATCAAAAGCGATACGTCAACGAGGGCGTTCCGTCCCGAGCTTTCCTTGATAAAGACCACCGAATGTGGTTGAAAATATAGTCGGAGCTATCTAACTTATAATTCACGTGAGTTATACCGTATTAATTAGGTTTGTAATAATTAGGTACTTAATTAGTTTTAGAAGATGACAGCCACACTAGAATATAAAAAAGGTTTTATTCCAGATATCATATATAAGGGAGCCACCGTGAAACATAATTTAATATAATTTCGAGCCCAATCTATCTTTGGGTGGTTGTACTACACGAAATGTTAAAATTACAGGAGTGTAACTCATACTAAGTATTTACGAGCTGACATGTTCGGACAAAAAGACGGACATTGCAATCATTATCACGAAGTTATCTTTGATAAATGTCAGAGATGAAGAGACTACTAGGTTAGTCTGAACAACATCTTCGACCACATCATCACTTACCATCAGGTGAGATAGTGGTTTAATGCTAACCTATCAGGCATAAAAAAAGACCTCGTTTCGCATGCGAGTGAGCGAAACAGAACCACTGTATAGAATATGTAAATAGCGTGAGATTTTTTATAATAAGTTCATATAAAAACGAGGCTTTTAAAATACATAAAAAATCTTTTAGTTATTGTATCACATGGTTGCTATATAATAATTAGATACAAAATTTATATTGATATGATTTACTATATGGTCATAAAACATGATTTACAGACCTACCAACTTATCTGTTCAGGTGGCAGAAAAAAGAACTACAACATCCCATCAAATTGTGACAGTTTGTAGTTGATTTCCTTGACCAGTAGCGCCCTCAAGAACTGCACAGTTAAGTTGGTGGTACTATAGATAAATTTTAGAGCTGTATTTTTTTTTGTCGAGAGTAATATTATGGATTCGTGTTTTCTTGACAGGCATAGTATTTGTCATAATCCTCTTGACTAGAATATTATATATTTTATTCGTATCTGTAAGGTACCCTCTATCTGAAAAAACACATTCAAAAATTTTCTTTTTGAGACTCACTGCTCCGCTTTGCTCATTGGGTACGGAACCCTAAAACCATGAAGATTATCAGACACAGTGTTGCCAGTTGCCACGCTTTGAAATTCCCCGACCCTCCACTTAGGTATATGATCCCATCATAAAAATCTTACTGACGTTGAAATCTTTGCATCGCCAAACACTTTAGACATTCAAAACGTCAGAATTGACGCAGCCATACGAAACTTTCTCTTGACACCCTTTCAACACTTTAAAAATTCGAAACCGCGACATCTGTCACACTTTACTGCTTTCAAATTTGACACAACTTCACCATACAATACAATAACTAAAACACTGCGATTCTTTTCTCTGCGAATGAATACATTGTTAGCACGAATCGAACACGTTTTATTCAATAAAATTATCGGTTGTACTCGTAAAGAACAAAAGCTGCTAAAAAGCAGGGGTGAGCGATGGCAGCCCTCCTAGTAATAATGATATTAGTTCGTAACCTCATATTAAGTGTAGGGACGACCCTTGATATAGTGTAAGAGCTAGTGTCAATTGTTAAGATCAATATAACATAAGAAATCTCTAAATAAATGTCTAAAAGCTGACCTGGGGCGAGTCGGGTCTCGTTGTTTACACAGTTTCAAAACTATAATTAGGCGTTTTCTGTATATTTTGATTAATTAGGTATAGTTTATAACATACCGAAAATTGGGATTCTTCTCTTCTAGTTTTTGAGATTCTCTCATGTTTACAAGTAGTGTAGACTTGAGCGTGGAAGCTCATCACCATGCTGTAGCGACTGCCATCTTAAGATATCAACTGGGGCCGATGGAACGTGCCCTCTAAGCATGTAAGCGGCCTGTACTAAATACCACTATCAGTCACCCATATAATTAATGACCGCAGCGGCCTAGTTGGTCGGTTAACAACGACCAGGCAAGCTACGCTACGACCGCTTCTAAACATAATACACTTAAAAGTTCGTTTGTAGGTTAGGTAGGTACCTACTTTGTCTAATTGAATTGCACAACATACTGTGCAGTTTGTTTGTACCCGATAAATACGTTAGACATAGTCTTAGTTGTAAGCACAAGCTATTTGCTGTCTTGGACCGCAGCACTGTGGGCCGCTCTAAAACCCTTTGTGCCGTGTCCTGGACAGACTCAAGAGACAAGTTGTGTTCTATTTTTAATTTACTTTTGTCATTTTGTGAAAATTATGATATTTGTATGACATCAACTATTACTCTTAATTAATAATCTTATTCTTGACATGTAAAATGATAATAACTAGTATGACAGTAATGTTAAATTATTATTATTGAATTTGTATTTTGACATGTTTAATTGTCGTTATTTTTATGACAACAACTACTTATTTCTAGATTTTCTTTTATTTTATTTTTGACATGTATATTCCAATAATTTGTATGACTGTACTTAACTATTTATAATTTCTGTTTTTTTTTTTTTATGCCTGATAGTTTAGCCTTTGACCACTATCTCACCTGATGGTAAGTGATGATGCGGTCGGAGATGTTGTTCAGGCTAACCTAGAAGTACTGGCTCTCAAGGACAGCTGCCGGAACACACCGTTAGGTGCTTGGCGACAGATTTTCTACTTGAGGGTGGTAGCTAGCCAGGCGGGCATTCGCAAAATGCCCTACCACCATGCTATAACGACTGCCATCCTAAGACGACAACCGGGACCGACGGCTTAACGTGCCCTCCGAAGCACGGAAATGCTCAGTAGCAATGTCACTAGCGGTCACCCATCCAACTCATGACCGCGCGCGACGTTGCTTAACTTTGCTGATCGGTTGAGAACAGCTAAGTAAACTTCGCTACGAGCGCTTCAAGAAAACCAGCAAACCAATAATTTTAATCGAGCGATTAACATTCATAATCAATATATCAATATATCATTTTATTAGTGGTTCACTCTATGTACTAAGTTTAACCGGCATTGCCGTTCTTATGTAAAAAATAAATAAATAATTAAACAATGAACCGATATTAATTAAATTTTGGAACAAAGGCAGCCTTCAGTACGATAACAGAGAGGATACTTTATAATCCCGATTTTAAACGTTGTTCTCGAAGGAATCTGATATAATCAAGCTCTATGAAGGACGAAGACTGTTTGGTTGTGTTGTTTGGTTATCCTTTGACCACCATTTCAGCTAATGGTAAGTGATGCACATTATTATAACCTTGAATATGAACTGGCGCTACTCTCATCTCCGATGTACAAACAGTATAGAAGAAAATGGCATTCTCTGAAATGCTGCAGACGGTATGTCAATCTGACGTCATAAACATCGATTCAAAGACTGTCACAATCCTGTATAGCAATCACTGTCTTTAGCTTACTTTTCCTAATGTGAAATTAAAGCGCTCGTAACGAAGTTTGCATAGGCGTTCTTAACCGATCAGCAATGTTAAGCAACCTCCGCCGCAGTCATGAGTTGGATGGGTGACCGCTAGTGACATTACTACGGAGCGCTTCCATGCTTCGGAGGACTCGTTAAGCCGTCGGTCCCAGTCGTTGTAGCATGGTGTTGGGGCATTTTACGAATGCCCGCCCGGCTAGCTACAAAAAGCTCAAGTAGAAAATCTTTCGCCAAGCACCTTACGGTGTGTTCCGGCAGCTGTCCTTGAGAGCCAGTAATTCTAGGTTAGCCTGAACAACATCTTCGACCACATCATCACATACCATCAGGTGAGATAGTGGTTAAAGGCTAACATATCGGGCATAAAAAAATGTACTTTTTATTGTTTGATTATTGCATACCTACCTACTACATGTACTTGGACGAGCGCAGTGCAGTGTTAAGAAGGACGAGAACGGTGACATTGCAACTGTGTGGCAAAATGGACAGGCCTGTAGCTTACCATCAGGCATGCGACTTGTCCTAATCATGACTTCTGTACATAACAAAAACGTCAAGGATAAATATTATATCAAATTATACCTTACAAAAACATTACCATATCTCCTTCTATTCACGACAAAGCTTGCAGAGACATCCGTAATTGGTACATAACACACCCACTAAACCATAGACCACGGGGGAAATATATCCGCTAAATGTCGCAGACGTGATAATTTCGGTAACGAACGACATTCGTCACGCTCTGGTGACGGTGCTATTGTGAGGAAACAGCAGTCTCTAACAAACAAGATATACCTAAAAAGGATCTCACTAACCATTGTTTTTGCATGGTGGTATATATGATGTGAAAGATTATCGTAGTACACGTAGCCAGGTGTGGCTCACTCCGCGCTTTAGGTACAAAGCAGTTTTGATGCAATGATGGCCGAGCGGTAACAGCTAGGGACTGCCGTACCCTGTCGTACTGCCGCCGTGCCGCAGCACGGCGGCAGTCCCTGGTTCGATCTCCAGCACCAGCTTGAGATTCGCCGCATGGTGGAAGGGCATTTTGCGATTGCCCGCCTGGCTAGCTAATACCCTCAAGTAGAAAATCTGTCGCCAAGCACCTAACGGTGTGTTCCAGCAGCAGTCCTTGAGAGCCAGTGAAATTGCACATGAGACTTAAAAAGTATGTCTCAAGGTGACGGGCAATGCAATTCGTCACTTGTGATGAAATGCATCTGTTCTAGGCAGAGGTTAGGCTGCTTAACATCAGGTGGGCCTCGAGCTTGTTTCGTCACAATAACATTAAAAAAAACTACAAGTACATCGGCGTATCCGTCCGGACGGGATTATTCTTGGGTGCGTGCCGCGTCAGACGAGATCAGAGCTATGCAATAGAAAGAGAGACGCCTTGTAGGTGAATATAAATATTAGGTACTCCGTGCTTTGCAAGCTGAAGTGCACTTTATTACTTCGGGGCTAGAGTCGCTTATTTATTGAAATGGCTTTGCGGAGTGGTCCTTCTGGTCCTTTTTATTCTGTGACGTAGCGCTTCCGTACTAAAGTAGTTTCGTCATATTTTAAACACCAAGTGTTCAAGCTCGGTGAAATTTAGCTTGCATGTCCTTGAGCCTAATATGCAACTGGTTTTTCAGTTTAACATAAGCGCAGCTTAGCTGGTTTTCTGAGTAGCGATAGCCAAATTCCTTTGTAATAAAACAAGAAATTTTAAACTTTTTGTTCTAAAATTTGTAAACATTATAAGAAATTGACGTACAATTTGAAGTTAACCTGAGATGATGCAACTAAGCTTTAAACGTCTTTTAGTTAAAGTATTTTTTTAATGGATCTGGTAAATGACATTCAGTAAGAAACTCTGAATAAATGATTATGACTTGGGAAACTGTGGGAAACTCTATTGATATATTTATCAGGTCCTATAATAGGACGTAGGCTACTTTTTATCTCAAATTACTGAGTACGTAAATCCCGAGGGAGCGTGATAGAACGGATTTTCACGCAAAGTAACTTCTCTAAAGATTTATTGAAAGAATGTGTTTCCATCCTAGAAATAAATATAACGCACTGAGCACCTGATTTGTCAAAATTCGTTATTATTATGGATAGCAGAGGGGACAAAAATATGACCGCTAAATGTCACAGAAGGTGATAATTTCTGTAACGAGCGGAATTCGTCGCGGCATTATTGCGAGGCGACGGAAAATATCATAATTGGCACATTCACCCTAGGCGCATTTAAAAAAAAACTAGTTGTTATTTGCTATTTTGTAACATTTAATAACATAATTCACCTAGCTCAGGTTTAACTTTAGTGCCGAATGTAGGTATACTATAAACCTAAAAAGGAAATAAGCTTTCAAGGACAGATGAAGAGATTAGTTGCTTAGCGACAGATTTTCTACTTGAAGGTGGCAGCCATTCGCAAGATCGGGCATACCACCATACGAGATATTTTAAATATTTAATTAATAATACAATATCAAAGAAATCTATTTCTGCAGCTATTGTCTGCTGTTCTTGAAAAATCGACTAAAACAAACCAGTTAGGTAGATGGAACAGCGCTAAAAAGGTGCTAAAAAATGACAGTGAACTTACTCATGTAAATAATGTATTATCTTAGATCTGTAAATGGTTCGCCGCTAATAATCTTCTCTTAAATTCAAAAAAGACGAAATGTTTAAAGTTTTCTTTACCAAATGTTCCTTATGTTGAACCAAACATAAAGCTTGGCCCAGATAAACTCCCTATTGACAATGCGACAGTCTTCCTGGGAATCAAAATGGATTCCACTTTACAGTGGGATCCACATATACATGATCTCTCCCGAAGACTTAGTTCTGCTCCATATGCAGTTGTTAGGATAAGACAGTTAACAGACGTAGCTACTGCTCGCCTAGTTTATTTCGCGTATACTTCCACAGTATTATGTCGTATGGTGAATTGCTGTGGGGAACTGCTGCTGAGATAGAGACAATCTTTATCATACAAAAGCGTGCAATTCGAGCCATAATAAAATGCTTCCCAGGGAATCTCTGAGGGAACTTTTTAAAGAAATTTATATTTTAACTTTACCAAGTCTGTAGGTATATATTTGAAAATATTATGTGTGTTCGTAAAAATTTGAGTAAATTTAAATTAAACAGTGACAATCACGATTACAATACTAGGAATACAAATAAAATAGCGGTGCCAGGTTTTAGATTAGCAAAGACAAATAAAAGGTCCTTCTTAGGTAATTGTGTACGGTTTTATAATAAAGTTCCCAAACATATTAAAACGCTCACAGAAGGGAAATTCAAGTTACATGTGAAAAACATATTGATTGAAAAATCCTACTACACAGTTTCTGATTACTTATACAACAAAAATGCCTGGACAATTCCGCCTCTGCCAAGCTATTGCATGTCACCTACATAATTTAAAGAAATATTGTAATAACTCTATTATATAGTAAGTATGTAACACATTGTTAAAAGATGTTTAAAAGAATGGCCCCGAGTTTCTTGCACGTTCTTCTCGCAGTGGCTCTATACAATTTAATTGCTGAACGTGGCAGTACAATGTGGAATATTTCAATACTAAAAATTGTAATTGACTTCGTAAGAGCTTCGTAGACGCCTAAATTGAATAAATGATTTTGACTTTGATTTTGACTTAGGCACCCATTTTCATATATTTTTATTTTATTGATTTGACGCAAATGAGTCAATATTGTTGGTAAGGTAACGTCAAACCACGCCGCTAAGACCCGGGTAGTTTGGCTCGGATCGGCTTCCCCATTTCTTTCAATTCATTGTTATTCACCTGTGCGGGCGGTCTTACACGTGGTTGGTGCTTCAAATCAAAGTTTCCATCACGAAAGCATTTAAACCAAAATCGCACGGTGCGTTCATTAGCAGTCCCCTCTCCAAACGCAACATTGAAATTGCGAGCTGTTTCTGCCGCGTTAGTCCCGCGTCGGGACTCGTATTCAAAAATCACTTGAATTTTCGAAGTATCCATATTTCTTGTCTAAGCTGAATAAGAAAAACAACTAAAAGTCGATAATCGAATGTTGCACAATTTTTAAAAGAAGAACTTCATAGGAAAAAACTTCATGTGAAAAAAGTTTCCCTCATAAATATCAAACCATGAAGGGTCTATGTTAATTCGGAGTACCTATTACAATAAAACGGCAATTTCATACTCTGAAAGATGGTTTCTACAAATATTTTGTACGAGAAACTGTCCGACCCTGGTTCGAACCTATGCCCTCAAAATTCTAAAGTGTCACTTTACTCTACTTGACAAACAAGACAGACCGAACACTGGCTATAAAAGCATATATATATATATATTTTTATGCCTGTAAGGATAACCTTTGACCACTATCTCACCTGATGGTAAGTGATGATGTGGTCGAAGATGTTGTTCAGGCTAACCTAGAAGTACTGACTCTCAAAGACAGCTGCCGGAACACAACATTAGGAGCTTGGCGACAGATTTTCTACTTGAGGGTGGTAGCTAGCCAGGCGGGCATTCGCAAAATGCCCTACCACCATGCTATAACGACTGCCATCCTAAGACAACAACTGGGACCGACGGCTTAACGTGCCCTCCGAAGCACGGAAACGCTCAGTAGTAATATCACTAGCGGTTACCCATCCAACTCATGACCGCAGGCGACGTTGCTTAATTTTGCTGATCGGTTGAGAACAGCTAAGTAAACTTCGATACGAGCGCTTCAAAATATGGATTCAGAAATACATATAGAAATATTTTCGACTGTGCCATTCCGAAATGATTGACATATCAGGGTCGCGCGTTGAATAACCGACGAGGGGAGTTAAAGCTGTGCGTGCATTCGCTCCTTTGCATTCGATCCGTTATACTGATAAAAGGATTACACAGTTTTTGGTACACGAATTTCAATTCATTTGAATGGAATATTTTTAATAAAGAGGAGATTAAATTACGTTACTATAGAAAACATTTTTTACTGTCTGTAGGTAAATACTTGTTACTTGTGTGTGTATGTTTTTCACTTTGTTTTTTTTTACAATACGATTCTTAGACTTTAAACTTATTTCAATTTTTTACAAATGAAACTTTTACATGAATGAGTTTTTTTTTTTAAACCTGACTGCAACTTATTTATTTTCGTTTTAGCGTTCCGCTGAAATTATAACTGCAAGTTACATACTATTTGTGTAATCGTTTCTAAGCCCCTTCATTTTATTGCACCTTTAGACGGGATTGAGAAAAAAAAAAATTACTTCTCACAAAAAAGCGTAAAAAATCCGCCTCATCGTTTTTTGTTACTTAATCATGTACTTAGTGTCACCTGCGCTATCAATATAAATCGAATGATATATATCATAAATTAAAATCGGTTAAGCCGTTTAGAAGTTATGGTGGAATACAGAAAGTCACAAACATTCACGCAAAAAAAAAATAACATGAACTCTGAAAGCATAACACTCCTTTTTTTTGGGCAGTCGTGTAGGTATTGTTATTGGTAACAAATGTTTCTTAGGAATAGCAGAAATCAACCCTAAGAGTTCTTATTTAGTAACCGGCTAGGACTCGCGTAATATTTACCGGACATTGCTCCGACCGGTTTCGATATTATTTGAAGTTCTCACTCAGTTACGTGCTGAGGCCCGCGCTCGCCGCTGTGCACAATCGTGACTCCCAGACGAAGAACTTCAAATAAGTTCGAAACTGGTCGGAGCAATATCCGGTAAATATTACGCGAGTCCTAGCCGGTTACTAAATAATAATTATGGACAAAACTCGCGAAAGTTTTTTAGCTCCAACCCTAAGAGGTTGATAGCCATTTACCAATAACCCTGTGTAATAATTATCTTCCAAGCTATATGAGCCTGTTAGTACACTACAGAAGTTGAGCCCTACATTGTATAGAATAATACAACAAATAAATGACAGTCATATCCTTAGGCAAAAGGGTAATGCTCAGCATTATGCAGTGCTATCATTTTCTTAAATGAGCGTGCGCTGCGCTGTTATTATATTATTATATTGCAATCACAGAATAATCAATATTAGGCTAGGTTATTTTTCTTAACTTAACAATACCTTGGTACAGAAGCCATTATTAAATTATATTGATTAGCTATTATAGAAGTTTGGCAAGCAGACATCGTAACTACCTTTTGCAAAAACATTTTTAAAAAGCCACTCGAGAAGATGAGAAAAAGAATTAAAAAGTAATAAAGATACAAATGAGGCGAAGCTTTCAATCATCCCTCTGACAACAGCGGCAACGGGATGGGCAGGGGGTTGGTGACGTCACATGAGATTAAAAACTTTGACGGCTCTCCCACGGAAATTAGCATTTTGCTCCTGGGCCGCATTTGCATATTGGCTGGACTAATTTTAGCGTTTGTTATTTTCTCTGCTAATGCATTTTATTATTATGTTTGAATATGTTAAAAATCTATGATAAAGTAGCTTTCTAAGCCAATGCATTTTATTATTATGTTTAAAATGATAATACGTTAAAAATGTGTGGTAAAGTAGCAAGTACATAATAAGACAGAAATCGGGTAAATTTATGTATGTGTATATGTTTATTTTGAGCAATGATAGTAGAGCGGTAATAGCTTTGGACTGACGTGCCGCATTTCCATGGTTCGATCCCCACCGCCGGCTCTTCACCGCAGTTGGAAGGACATTTTGCGAATGTTCGCCTACCAAATTTTCAAGTAGAAAATCTGTCGCTAAGCATCTAACAGTGTGTTCTGGCAGCAGTCCTTGAGAGGCAGTAAAATCAAAGTCACATGAGACCTAACAACTGTATGTCTCAGGATGACGGTCGCAGTGCAATTCGTTACTTGTGACGAAATGCATTTTACAGAGGCTGTCGATTATCATTAGGTGGTTTTTTGGTAGACCGGCACAGCTCAATAAAATAAATGTTTTTTTTTTAACCCTGATAGGTTAGCCTTTCACCACTATCTCACTTGATGGTAAGTGATGATGTGGTCGAAGATGTTGTTCAGGCTAACCTTGAACTACTGGCTCTCAAGGACAGCTGCCGGAACACACCATTAGGTGCTTGGCGACAGATTTTCTACTTGAGGGTGGTAGCTAGCCAGGCGAGCATTCGCAAAATGCCCTACCACCACGCTATAACGACTGCCATCCTAAGACAACAATCGGGACCGACGGCTTAACGTGCCCTCTGAAGCACGTAATGTCACTAGCGGTCACCCATCCAACTCTAGTCAACGGGCGACGTTGCTTAACTTTGCTGACCGGTTGAGAACAGCTAAGTAAACTTCGCTACGAGCGCTTCACTTCGCTACGAGCGCTTCATTGTATTTACAGTTACAGTAATGCAAACGCAAAAATATAATAAAATAACACGTTTGTCATCATCACCAGCACAGCCATGACATTGGCTTATTTAACCGTTTGTAAGTTGCCTTGAGGGGGGTAACTTGGAAGAAGCTAAGGTGTCATATCCTTATTGGTCACCACAAGGTAAATTAAATGCTAATGTAGGTACCAGCACTACTTAATACGGTGAAGTGAAGCTGTCCATCTTATTCATGTACTTACCTGCTTATACCTACTCTTAGTTCAGTTAGTGTGCTCCAGCAGTGCTCCCGAATATTTTGCATTGGTTCCTGCATATTGTGAAACGTTCTTAGCGCAGCTGACCTAGTTGTACTAGGTTAAGCAACATCCGCTGCGGTCATTATCTGGAGGGGTGACCGCGAAAGGCATTTAATATACTGTGCACCATTGATCCTGGTTGTTGTTTTAGGACGGCAATTGTATAGCATGGAGATGTTCTTTTTTTATTGCTGATAGGTAACCCTTTGTCCACAATCTCACCTGATGGTAAGTTATGATGTGGCCGAAGCTGAACAGGCTTAACCTAGAATACTTTCAAGGACAGCTGCCGGAACACACCATTAGGTGCTTGGCGACAGATTTTCTACTTGAGGGTGGTCACTAGCTGTGTTGAGTTTATGTGCAGTTACCAACGCTTAAAAATCATGTCTCCCTGCGTTGCCGTGGCGAATATTCCAAAACAACCAACTCTATAGCAAACGAAATGTTCTGAAATATGCAGAGCCTAATTGTGAAACGAGAGACGGCGTCCATTTGTTGCCGCGGAAAAATGAAAAGTTCCCGCCACTCTACGGAAAATTGAAAAAGAATCGAGTTTCATTTGGAACAGTAGCTTCACTCTCGGGAAATATTCATTTATCAATAATTTACGAATAGTGCCAGTTATGTGTCTTAACGAAATAATCGATTATGACGCGTATGTTTCTGTTAGTTAGTTAAAAGTATTTCGAGTTCTTTCGTTGTAGTAAAATTGTAGTGTGTAATATAGAATATATATGTAGACTACGCTCTTTCGTATATACTTACTCGTGGATCCAGTTTATACTTAGGATTTTATTTAATGTCCTGGATACGTATATTGGATCCTAGGAACTTTATATATCGCCAACAATTAAATTTTGTATGTTTAGCATTAAATTAGACAATTATGTAAAGTTTTGTTGATACATAACATATTTGGTTCCATCCGACTAAAAAGTCAATTAAACTACTGATCAAAATGCTGCACCTATTTGGCTCAAAGAATAAGCATTACAATACAACGGGGCAATGCTGCCAGCATGCTGGGCACGCTGCCAACTGGTAGTGGGCTGGAGCATTTGGACTGCTTATGAGTCCAAATGCTTTTATTGTAGTAGCTGTAGAGTTGTATATAGTTCGTAGTATTTTGTTAATAAAGGCATACCGCCGGTAAAAAATTAAACTATTTCAGGGTAGGTCCAATATACAACAAAATTGCTGAAAAAAATAATTCTTTTGCACACAAACACGGGCTTGGATGTCTTTATGTAGAGCTCATTAAATACAGTAAAAATATGGTTTAATCTTTTATTACGTAAAAAATAAAATAATAGGTGAATTTTTGTTATAAAAAAACTAAACTAGCTAGGCATCTAAAGTAGGTTTAAAGGTGTGATAAAAACCGACAAACGTTTTTAGGGTTCCATACTAGAAAACAGGGCCCTAATGCCTCGGCTGTCCGTCGTCCATCCGTCGTTCGTCCAACCTTTAGCTGTATTTATGTAACCGTAATTATACTTAGCTGTTTTTTTTTATTATATAATTTTAAACTAAAAGTACCGAATATAGTTTAATATCGATTTCTAGAAAGCTACTTGAACGTAAATAAAAGTATAATATCTGCGTTCTTCTTGAATGTAAATAAAAGTAAATTCGAGTACGACTGGAATCCTATTTCATATAAAGATTTACTATTCTTCGAGACTGTTAACGCATGAAAAACTGTTATGATATTCTTAGAGCGTAATCGAACCGCGTTCTCAAGCTCTATGGACCACTGAGCCACCACAGCCCACCGCAGCTGTCACTTAATAATTTAATTGAGCATTTCCCCTCCCCGTCCGCGGCGCTCTTCGCTTCACTCTCGAAATGCTATTATATCGCCGGTAAAAGGCAGTCTGTGCCGTTGCGCGAATAATTTGCGAAAAGAATCGTATCTATGAGAAAAATGGCGTATTAACATTGAAGCGCTCGTAGCGAAGTTTACTTAGCTGTTCTCAACCGATCAGCAAAGTTAAGCAACGTCGCGCGTGGTCAGGAGTTGGATGGGTGACCGCTAGTGACATTACTACTGAGCGTTTCCGTGCTTCGGAGGGCACGTTAAGCCGTCGGTCCCGGTTGTTGTCTTAGGATGACAGTCGTTATAGCATGGTGGTAGGGCATTTTGCGAATGCCCGCCTGGCTAGCTACAACCCTCAAGTAGGAAAACTGTCACCAAGCACCTAACGGTGTGTTCAGGCAGCTGTCCTTGAGAGCCAGTACTTCTAGGTTAGCCTGAACAACATCTTCGACCACATCATCACTTACCATCAGGTGAGATAGTGGTCAAAGGCTAAACCTATCAGGAATAAAAAAAAAAAAAAATATAAATCACTATGCATTTTCTAATACAAACTATCACTTTCTGTGATTCTAAATACAACAACAATAACTAACTTCTAGGTTAGCCTGAACAACATCTTCGACCACATCATCACTTACCATCAGGTGAGATAGTGGTCAAAGATAACCTTTTTTTTATGTTTTTGTGGCGGAACATGCTCGAGGCCCCCTGATGTTTAGCGTACCTCTGCCTATAACAGATGCATTTCATCACAAGTCATGAATTGCACTGCGCCCGTCACTTTGAGATATAGTTGTTAAGTCTCATGTGCCTGTTATTTCTGGCTCTCAAGGACAGCTGCCGGAACACAAGGTTAGGTGCTTGGCGGCAGATTTTCTACTTGAGGGTACCTATCAGGAAAAAGAAATAAAATACACCCAGATAATTGAGAGTTTGAATGTCGCATGTTTTTCAACTAAAAAGTACCAGGCAATCATAAGCCCATAGAATGTTATCCATATATACAAATCACATTTGGAGTTTCAGCATAGTAAGGGAATTTAGCACAATATTTGTGTCCGCAGCATGGCACTGACTGCCGCGGTGTTAATAGTTTGCTTGGCACACTGACGCGCTTGCTTGGCTGCATTACGCGCGTGTTCGAAGTGTTAGAACGCATTGAACAGCTCGCTTATCCCGCAGATGCGCGCCGCCTTGCCATGCTACTTGCCAGGCGCGCGTCTGAACACAGCACTATATACCGTGTGCAAATATTCAGGTTCGAGAAAATGTGAAATACTGTTTCGACGTAAAAACTGGATCTATGACTTTTTTTTTAAATCGTTACGGAAATTGGTCCAGGCTCACCTGAAGTTAAGCGGTAACATCTGCCTATAACATATATAAAATAGCAAAAAAGCAACAATTAAATTAATATTTTAGATCAACATTTAAAAGATATTTAAACATATATCAAGTGTCCATTTTCTGCTAAGCCGCGCGACGTCATAAGCGTAACGTAGCTCAACCGGAAGAATTTTCGAAGCGTTTCACTTACCTTTTACGTTACACGAAGCATCATCATAAGTAAAGCCTATTCTATTCATTTGGATGAGCGCACAAAATGAAAATTCTTCCGGTTGGGCTACGCGTCGTTTATGACGTCACGTCAGTTTTGTGGAGTCGTCGCTAGATATATATTTTTAATTGTTTTTCAAAAATGACAATTTTATGTTTTCTTTCATTATGATTTATCATCCATATCCAATAAAGAGGTTCCATATCATTAATTTCAAGTGGGCAATTCAATATCTTAAAAAAAAACTCAGTAATACCTAACTGATTTTTTTTACCACCATGTCAAAACAAAGATTCAATTAAAACAGTTTGAAATATTATGCTTTTATGTGAATTTATGACAAATTATTAACCTACTATAAATTAATTCCGTCTTTGGAAAGTGTTTGGGCAAAAACACTTGTGTTTATTTCACGCTAACAGATAAGGGAAATGTCCGTATACATCGCGCTTTTCACACAAACGTAGTTTCATAATGATCTTAGACCATGTCAAAACAAAGATTCAATTAAAACAGTTTGAAATATTATGCTTTTATGTGAATTTATGACAAATTATTAACCTACTATAAATTAATTCCGTCTTTGGAAAGTGTTTGGGCAAAAACACTTGTGTTTATTTCACGCTAACAGATAAGGGAAATGTCCGTATACATCGCGCTTTTCACACAAACGTAGTTTCATAATTAAAATCCAATTGTTCAAACTCGGTGAAGTTTTACATGCATGTCTTTGATACTTAATACTTATGCTTCTCGTTTGCCAGTTTTCCGTAAAATAATATATTTTCCAAATTATTATGCAATAATCGTTTTCTATATGTATGGATTTTATTTTCACATTTGGATATTATAATAGTAAATAGGAAAAACAAAAACTGGCAAACCAAAAGCATACATATTTTTTTTTATTTTTTTTTAATGCCTGATAGGTTAGCCTTTGACCACTATTTCACCTGATGGTAAGTGATGATGTGGTCGAAGATGTTGTTCAGGCTAGCCTAGAAGTACTGGCTCTCAAGAACAGCTGCCGGAACACACCGTTAGGTGCTTGGCGACAGATTTTCTACTTGAGGGTGGTAGCTAGCCAGGCGGGCATTCGCAAAATGCCCTACTACCATGCTATAACGACTGCCAATCCTAAGACAACAACCAGGACCGACGGCTTAACGTGCCCTCCGAAGCACGGAAACGCTCAGTAGTAATGTCACTAGCGGTCACCCATCCAACTCATGACCGCGGGCGACGTTGCTTAACTTTGCTGATCGGTTGAGAACAGCTAAGTAAACTTCGCTACGAGCGCTTCAAAAATTCTCAGGACATGCATGCAAAATGTCGCCGCATTTGAACTTGGTATTTAAAATATGACGTAAGTACGTTTGTATGGAAAACGGTGTGAATTAACTCCGCTATGTACTTACTTGAACTCCTGTGATTCTATGACCCCAACTAGAAGGTCAATTATGCTTCCTGCTAATAATTATTTTTACAAAGGCACAGGTTGGATGTGATTTGGCATTAGTTTTGTCAGAATAAAAGTTATCTTATCACAAAAGAATCACGTGTATAAAAAAAACTGTATTTATTTTAATGTGGCCTTTGCTGTTACTTCTGACTTCTTATTCAAAAATAGAATAAATAATAAATAATAAAGCTTACCTCAAAAGCTCCGCAAATAGACGCACGACACTGAAAATTCACAATATTAATGTAACCGTGCGCTCTGTCCTAAGGTCTAGCGCACACTGACTCCAAAAGCAAATGACAAAGCCGCCCAGTCGCAATGGGCGGAGACTTGGCTGGGCGGGTCGGGATCTGACAAATCAGCTGACGCCCAGCACTTCTTTTCTTGGCTCGATGAGAAGACTGGCCGGCTAGAAAGTGGGCTTAGCCGGTACATAGTTAAAGTTGACGGTTTTGTCACTTGTCTCACCACGATTCAAAGATTATACAAAGCCTTAATACTTGTATTGTAGCTCTGAGCAATACTAAGACTGTAGATAGGTATTCAATCTGCGTGATTATCCTATCTTACAAATATCCATTTGTGTCTCCAATTTAAATCTCCTATATATACTTGTACATAATATAAATGCGAAAGTCGGTACTCACCTCTGAGACGGTTATAATACCTGGAACGGGATATATATGCTAATGATTATCGCGACATGTGAATCGATTCGGGGACGGAATCTTACTTTACCTATATTATTCGTTCATCATACGAACCGCCAGGGAATGGAACACCCTGCCTGAGTCTGTTTCCGGTTAAGTACAATATTGGGGTCTTCAAAACGCGAGTAAATAGATACCTTCTTGGTAAGCGCGCTCCATCATCGATCGCATTATCACTTAACATCAGGTGAGAAGGTCAGGGTGCGCTCAAGCGTTAACCATTCATAAAAAAAAGTATATCATCCTATTATCATTACTATTTATTTACTTATTTAAGGCTTATCAATAACAATTACGCTGTTACATATATAGGTTACTACCTACTAAAGCCTATGCTTGTACAGAATAAAAAGGACCAGATGGACCACTCCGCAAAGCCATTCCAATAAATAAGCAACTCTAGTAACGAAGCAATAAAGTGCATAGCGTAGCCATGATCTCTTCTGACGCGGCACGTACCTACCTTATAATAATCCCGTCCGGGCGGATACGCCGATGTACAGTCACCTACAATAAGAAGTATACACATTGTAATTTTCAAAATAGTGGCAGTGTTCTGTTTTTGTCTATGTGATCAGAAGTATCTTGAAATCAAAGAATAATTTGAATATTTTTACTAATGTTAATGTTAACTTTGATTATTAATAACTTAGCGACATCACATTATTTAGAAAATTACGAAGTGTATACTTCTTATTGCAGGCGACTGTACCTGTAGCTTTGTAGCTAAAGTGCGGAGTGAACCAGGTCTGCTTGCACTTCGATAATAACACATGATCGATTATCTATAAAATAATCGTCGACAATGCGGCCCATGCAGACATCGAATGATGACGAAATTTGGTAAATGCATTGTAGGTACTTTTTCTTCCCAGTGCTTTCCAGAGCTGGCGATGTAGGCACGGAATCAAATTCGTGGCTCTTGAATTTTGAGATTAATAATAATAATAATATTAATTTATTTCTCAGCTACAGTACAATACTTAACTTCTATACTACGACTTCGATCTGTTATTCAGATCGAACAGTTGTTACGATTTTCTTACAGTGGCAGTCCTTGTGGCAGTACGAAGTCTGCAACTGCGGCTTGCAGATGGTCACAGGTTCACTCTATTACATGGACCACAGCATATCCAGCGAAATGTGACTGCTAAGAAATCCTTCTGGGATATAAAGATATGATGAAAACGAGAGCAAAACCAAAATACAGCCATACATATGACAGAAAGTTTTTTTCGAGATACAGTCATACATATGAAAGAAAGATCTGTCGCAATTAGAAATCAAGATCTGCAAGAAATTCCAAGTGCAGGCCGGGGATATAATTATTATTTATCTACTATATCTGGCGGATTGTCCACTGCTGAACACAGCTTTACCCATTAAGGTCGGGAGGGGCGCATAATCCCCACGCATGGCAGGCGTCCTGGGTATCGCAGTGTAGGAAAACGAAGGAAAAGATGCAGACCTAAGAAGACGTTGCTGCTCACCTTCCGGTATTTTACTCTTATATTCGCCTCATACGACATTCACGGAAAGAGACGAAGGTGATACTCAATGGACCGCCGATTTTTTTCCATCCGTTTCAATGCGTTTGTACGGGTAAGTTATATTATATGTATGTATATGCTCGATTGATTATAAGATATATAGGTGTAGGCAAAAAAATATAAACTTATGATATACGATTCATTTCGTATATATACAGGGTAGGTACACATATTGTTACATATTGGTAAAATGCTAACAACCTCTTAGGGTTGACTTCTGCTAGTCCTAACAAACATTATTTGACGGAATAAGCACGAGGACCACCTGATGTGTCTGTAATTTAATATTTCATATTTTATATTACTTAGCTCGATGTAAATATTTAAAACTCTATAGGTACTAAGAACGCCGCGGCAACGCAGTCCATTGTTGCCGCGCCGTTCTTAGCTCGGAGTAGGTAGGCATTGTCTTTTACTACGAGACAAAGAACTTAAAAGTGTCAGACAGTACAAGAAAAACTTATTATTTTAAGTTTTGAGTCTCTCCGAGCCAAGAGCGCCCGTCGCTGCAACACTGGACCGCGCCGCGCTCATGTTATGTATAGTACCACCAACTTAACTGTGCAGTTCTCGAGGGCGCTATTGGTCAAGGAAATCAACTTCAAACTGTTACAATTTGAGGGAATTTTGTAGTTCTTTTTTCTGCCGCCTGAACAGATAAGTTGGTCGAACTGTACATTCGGGCAGCGCATACATATACGGCTATAGGGGTGGATGGCATGGTTTCGAATCCCGCACTTGACTATAATTTTTCCTCTCGTAAATTTGTAATGTAATCCGCAGAGCATGCGTTATGCAAAAATAAAAATCTTAAAACTATAGGGTTGCGTGCGTCATCATTAACAAGATTTTAACGTAATTATAAATTAGTATAAACCAATAATTTGGTGTTGCGTCTTATCTGATGTTTACTAATGCGGAGCATGGTTTTCATAGAACAGTTATGTGTACGCTCAGAGAAATGTTCTTCTATTTTGTCAGAGTGTGTACGTGAGCGTGTGTGTAAAGGATGGTTTTATGTCGCTTCTCGTATATCGCATGCCATGTTACGCGTTGTAACCTTCGTAAAATCTCGGTTTTACGAAGGTTACAACTTTTAATAAAACTGTAACAAATCCAATTATGTGCATGGCAGATATTTTGAAAAAAAATTGAGAGCACTCTGTAGCTGACACTGATGCCAAAACGATATATTTTTTATTTTTTTCTGTCTGTCTCTCTTGTCTGTCTGTCTGTCTGTATCCCGGCCGCGCATCACTCCAAAACTACTGAATGGAATTCAATGAAACTTAACACGATTTGAGTTCATACTACGAGGTTATTGTATACTTTTTATCCAGAAATTCAGCACGGTTCCCTCGGGAAAGGGGATGAAAGTCAAAATGTGCACTTAGTTGTAATTTATTAACGCACAGCCCGATTTCAATTATTCTTTTTTTTTAAAATAGTTCTAACCTCACGGGCAGCCCGGTACCCCACGGGCAGCCCGGCACCCCAAGAGCAGCCCGGCACCCTTAATTAGTTTTGCAAGCTTGCAAGATAAAACTCTAAAATCTGGAACATTCACCACAATCAGTTTTTTTAACTATCTATCTTATGCCGGATATATTTTGGAGACTGCGCAATGGAAGTGCACAATCTTATATATTTTCGCTCAACCGCCTCAAATTAGGAGAATATCGGCAAAAAGACGCAGTTTTTTTTTAATTTAAATTCCAGAGAAATGCATCCTTTGCTTCAACTTTTATTGTGCGAACCGCAAAGGAACTTTAACTACTGTCTTCCTGGTGCAAATAAGAGATATGTCACGCACAACACGAGAGACAATTGGCGGACGATAGCAGCGGCCGCACCACGCTAAGATCTGTTCTAGGAAATAAGCAATGATGGACTGTGAACCAATAAAATACCATACTTTTATGAACGATTAATTTATTTTTCCCGTTCTCGACACTTCATTAGGAATTATGTTAGGTATGATGGCTATGAAGGTTAAGATTAAAAACTGTTCCCGTTGAAGTAATTTTGAAACGAATACATTGAATTGCCGACTTTTATGCATCAAGTATTTTATTTTTATCTTTTTTGACGATGGTTATATTGCTATAAAATATTATTAGATATATTGTTAAATAAAGAACAAATAAATGGGACCCTAAAAACTAGTTCAGTAGCTGTGATAAAAACTTTTTTTTTGCCTATCTGTTTTATCCCTATCAGCTTGAGTTAAGTTTTTCGTTTCATTAAACAATATAAGTAAGTGAGTTGTGTTCAAATTCAAATTTCGTTATTGTATTGATTACACACACAAATATAACGTGTCTGCTAACACTGGACGGAAAGTAAATTTGTACAGATTTATCTCGTCCTCAAAAAGTAGAAAGAGAAAATTCACGCAAATACTCGCAGATAAGTGTCAAAAATCGATTTAAACTGAGACGCGCATGTTAGTGTTGGTCGACAAGTAGCCACGGGTAGCCAAAATACAGGTAAACAAGGACGAGTTCTTTGCCCTGCCATGTTAGCACTCGTAGACATAGTGAGATATGTCTATTTTACACGAGATAAAGTGTAGACAAAATTTACTCGTCGCGCGCATGCTAGCCGGGCTGCTACAACCCGGGAGTTTTTGAACCCAACGCAAAAAGCTCCTTTCTGAGCTATGCTTTACTAAGAGTGCTTCACCGCAGACCACAGCGTTGCTTAATATGAGATAAACAGTGCTCAAATATGAATAATTAGTGTATAGGTACGGCAATCGCGAACGAAGTCGCAGGTACAGCTAGTATTTAAATAATTATATTGAAATACATAATTTTCATTATAGGCGCCATCTACTCACTCCTTCGTAATCGACAGCTGCTCTAGCACCTAGCCACCAGCTGAGCGTCCTGGAAATTCACCGACCATCCGCTAGGGGTCACTACTAACCTCAACTTCTACACAAAGTAAAAATACTTTTGGGATGTCACTATAATAATAACAGCATTAATGTGAAACCACTTTCCATAATATATTAGGTAGGATTTTGACGTTAGCTGCTCGAATCCAGCAAGTAATATTTTACTCCAATCAAAATAAAAAAAAACAGACGCTACGACCGTATTGTTTGCTCAGTCATCATCATCATCATTTCAGCCGCAAGAAGTCCACTGCTGGATATAGGCTTCCCCCATAGATTTCCAAATAGAACTGTTGGAAGCGGCCTGCATCCAGCGTGTTCCTGCGACCTTAATAACGTCATCCGTCCACCTTGTAGATGGTCTTCCGACGCTGCGCTTGCTTGTTTGTGGCCTCTATTCCAGAACCTTTCGGGCCCATCGACCATCAGTTCTGCGTGTTATGTGCCCTGCCCATAGTCACTTCAACTCGCTAATCCGCCGGGCTATGTCGGTAACTTTCGTTCGTCTAAGGATCTCCTCATTCCTAATTCGATCTCTGAGGCGATGGTTTGCTGAATTTGAGAGAGGTCGGGTTTCTTTACATGACGAATTTCGTGAAGGGCGGCCTTCAACTGCCGTCAACGAAAATAATGTGGCTACTGTCAAGCGGCTAATTGAAGAAAACCCGTGGATTATCTATGAGACAATTCGAGGACTATTGGGGATTGGTATGAGCCATTCAGAAAATGTAACACGCAGAATTAAAAGTTCGGAAACTTTGTTGTCGTTGGATCCCTCATGAACTGACAGCGGAGCAGAAGCGGGCTCGCGTGGAATGGTGCTCACAGATGCTACTGAAGTACGACCACGGACATTCTAATGCTGTTTATAACATTGTCACAGGAGACGAAACGTGGATTTATTGTTTTGAACCCGAAAAAAAAACAGCAATCTTATGAATGGGTGTTTGAAAATGAGAACAGGCCAACAAAATGAGGCAGGCGAAAACGCTGGTAAAAAAAATATGGCGTTTTTTTTCTCAGCTACGGGTCCCATCTGTACAATTCCACTTGAAGATCAAAGGTGTGGTAATGCCGTATTCTACCATTTGTTTACCAAAAATCAATCACTTTAAACTTGAATTTGAACTTTTTTATGCAACGAATGAACTTAAAACTTCTTGACCAATTTGGATGAAATTTGGTATGAAAATAGTTTTGAGGCCCGGGGAAGGACATAGGATAGTTTTTATCCAACAGCGCAATAAGAGGTTAATGGTTTTGAGTGTTAAGTGATAACCACAAAAAAGGTTTACATTCTATAGGTAAGCATACCTATAAATTACTAGCAAAAAGCTGAACTTTGTGAAGGCTCGCGTTTATTTTACAACCGGATTCTAGTGGTGTCCTCTGTATTAAGTAGATTAACTACGATGTATCCAAAAATTGAGTTTAGTTCTGTTACAACGATGCGCGATGTTTGGTTGAGTTTTGGCAAACTCTTTGGTTTTCTAACAGATGGCGTTAGTAGTACAATAACATTATATCCAATGAGTACAAAATTGTTAATATAGGTATTTTTTTTAGGTTATAAAATTATATTTTTTGACAGAGAACTCTATAGACATACAATTAAATTACTATGTTAAAGCACAAATCTACATCCGTATGGATTGAGGAGCCACTCCACTTTAAAAGGAAACTCACACCCTTATTTAGTAGCAAAGCTAAACATTTTGTGGGACAAAGATGGGAAAGATTCTAGAATTAGTAGTTTAATGCATCAACAGTTATATCAATTTAAAAACGGCTCCTCAATCTAAACATCTGAATTGAGGAGCCACCTGGAACTCAGAAAGTAATGGAATTAATTTATCTGAAAATTTGGTATCGTTTACTAGTAATTGTGTATGGTACCTAACTACTAAAAGTCCGAGTTTCGTACTGATGAAATTAATTAATATGATACATTTAATGTGGCTCCTCAATCTATATTACGTGAATCAATGATGGCCGAGCGGTAATAGCTATGGACTGCCGCGCCGCAATATCCTGGTTCGATCCCCACCGCCGGCTTGAGCTTGGTGGAAGGGCATTTTGCGAATGTCCGCCTAGCTAGCGACCACCCTCAAGTAGAAAATCTGTCGCCAAGCACCTAACAGTGTGTTCCGGCAGCAGTCCTTGAGAGCCAGTAAAATTACAGGCGCATGGGACCTAACAACTGTACGTCTCAGTGACGGGCACAGTGCAATTCGTCGTTGACGAAATGTATCTGTTATAGGCAGAGGTTAGTCCACTTAACATCAGGTGAGCCTCGGGCTCGTTCCGTCACAATAACATAATATATATATGTATATATATATATATATATATATATATAAAAGGGTGGATTTCCAATAATGTGATCGGCCCATTAATATGTTCGACATTATTATAGTTTAATCGGTAGAGTATTCAAATTTGTAATATAGCAATAAAATAATAAAACTGGGTACATTTGGTAAACATAACTCGGCTCCTCGATCTTGACGTTCTGTATACAAACAATTTATTGTACTTAAGTACCTGAAATCACAACAAAATCAAAAGCCAATGGCACTAAAATTTAGTAGTAATGACTACAAAATTATTAAGTACAATTCATCGCTGCATATAAACATAACTCGGCTCCTCGATCTTGACGTTCTGTATACAAACAATTTATTGTACTTAAGTACCTGAAATCACAACAAAATCAAAAGCCAATGGCACTAAAATTTAGTAGTAATGACTACAAAATTATTAAGTACAATTCATCGCTGCAATAAAAATAGTTACTCATCCATCAAGAAAAAAAACGAAAACAAAATAGAAACAGAAAATGAATAGTAAAATAATTGTAATTGGAAAAGGATTATTTTTGATTTTAAATCTTTTATAAGCTTTTTCTTAAAAGAAGGTTACCGACTATGAAGTTTTTATGTACAAAATAAAACTCTTTTTCGAGTCGTTTTTGTTTCGAAAGGATATCTTGTGTACTCAAAAAACTATTGAAATTTTAAAATTGTGACACTTATTTTTGCAGGCCAGTGTTTATCGAACGGCCTCGAGTGAATGTAAAAGTTCACCGATTGAGGTGATTTTCAGATAGCACTCGGGTAACTTTTTCATTCACTCAGTGATTTCCGTACCCCTGAGCAAGTAATCACTCCGTTGTTCCGTACTGCACAGTACAGTAGATCCGAGTCATAATACATACACACATACATAACATCACCTCTTTTCCATAGAGGTAGGCAGATACCACAGATATCCATTTGCTACGATCCTTACATATATCTTTCGCTTCATCTACATTCATCAATCCTTTAATTAATTCATTTGATTTCGGAACGTTCGCCTAGGTTTTCCCCTTCCAACACTTCCGCTCACTTGTCCTATGTATACTTGTTTAGTCAGTCTCATTTAATTCATTCTCTCTACATGTCCAAACCATCTTAACATACCTTTCTCGATTTTTGCACATCCTCACTCACACCGGATCGTTCCCTTATTACACTATTCCTTATCCTGTCACTCCGTTTGACTCCAATCATGCTTCTCAATGCTCTCATCTCCACTGCATTTATTCTACTCTCATGCTTTTTCTGCCATACCCAACATTCACTATCATACATTAGTTTCGAAACCAACTTACAACAACAGCCTTTATTTTTATTTATTATTTCATTTATACTATTTTGACTTTATAAGATAATACCCTAAAAACCCTATTGGATTTGTCGAGGGTATCATATTCCTCTATTGTTATCTATATCTATTTATACTTAAAACATCGCAAAGATTTGGGAAAATGATTATTATTTTCTAATATTAAACTTAAATAAAATCAGTTATACAACTATACCTTCATCAATATATAATACAGTACGAGTCTTGGGAATATCAGCCATGTACGGATGACGCCTCTCCATTTGTCTGGACATCCGATGGAAAAAGGGTGAGGGCGGAACCAAGTGCAGTTCTTGTGCACATTCACCGAAATGTATCAGGTAAAAGACCGATAGACATGCGACTTTACGGCGGTGCTCGAGGCTTTGCAGCCGAGGCTCCTTCAGAAAGTCGCTGCCTATTAACCTCTTGGCGCGTCTCTCAATCGACTCCAGTGCCTCAAGTTGGTATTTGGCAGAGCCGTCCCAGAGGTGAGAGCAGTACTCAACACAGGACCTTACAAAGTTAGCATCTGTTCCGGTGTGAAGTACCGTCTCACCTTTGAGAGGAGTGGCTCGTTACTGGTTATGAGTAAGATATAAAAAAAACTGGTATCCACAGCCAAAATTGCATATATGAATATTAAATTTAAATAACAAAACTGTCAAATGCCGAGAAGGTAACAATAAAACAATATTGGATGTACTTACAACATAATGATATTAATGTAATTAACAAAAAGAAAGGAAGATTGCTTCTTTGCACATGAAATGAAAATGCTAAGACATGTGGAAAACCTCCCATTGAATGGAAAGACAGGATTTGTAAAAATTTTACATTATTTCTGGACAAAGTTTTATGCTATTTGGAAAAGTGGTTTCATTTTTCAAATAAAAATGTTATGGTTTCACTGAATATCTTAAATTTAAGGTAAAGCAAATTTAGTAGATTTTGTCTGTTCCTGCCACTACTGCATTTACTAAGAGTCTTTGCCGTTACCAAAGTAAAGTGGCTCTCCACTTTACTTACGAACGGAATAGAGCTGCCTTAAATTTGTGAAAAAACTAAAAAAAATGATTACAAAGAGACTGTGAATATCTTCAAGAAAGATAAATATTGCAAAGAGCAAAAAACATATGTTTTAAGGCCAAATAATAATAAAAAATTAATGTACCTACTCTTTTATTATGCAGTGTACTTTATTTTTTGTTCTACCCATTGACCTATATATACTAGACTAGTTTTTCGGGCAGTGTGCGGGCCGCATGCGGCCCGCATCTATCTTGAGTCAGTAGGAACTGTCATAAAAGCACGTTATACATTAAAAAAAAGTAATGTCCAAAACTCCAATAGAAGTATGAAATCCCATATAAACTCTCAATACAATAAAGAACCATACTGTAGCCACTAAAGCCGATTCACCCTACTGCCATAAAAGGTGGTACGGGCAGAATGGTACCAAGGTTCTTAATCACTTTTGTTAAGGAACCCCACTCGTAGGTGTTTCCGTTACCGCGGGCAGTTGCCATGGAGACCAGTCGGTGACGTGGAAAATACTCTCAAATTGGAGCTCGGCCTTCGGCTTCGCAAGTTACTAACATGGCTCGGCCTGCGGCCTCGCCAATGCTCGCCCTTCGGGCTCCCGCACAATACGCTCGGCCTTTGGCCTCGTGAGCCGAAAGTTCGGCCTTCGGCCTCACCGGGAGCTCGCCCTTCGGGCTCGCTATACACTATCGTAGGACAGTAACTCCAAATTCAGTCCAAAATCCCACAAAAACTCCTAATACGGTCGAAAAATGATCACTTTGTATGGCGGCTATTTTGGATTTTTGACAGATGTCATTCGACAGCTCTCCCGATTCCCTATGACATTTGGTCAAGCACCCCCTACCTATCTCTTACCGTTTCAGAGATACGCCATCCAAATTTACTTGGCAGACGACATCTTTGAGTTTTCGGATTTTTCCCATACTCACACAGACCCCATCTACACTTTTTCTATACATCACTTTCTTCCTACTCGACTCCTTCTGGGAGAACAATGATGTCAGTCAGTCAGTGAATCAGTCAGTGAGTCAGTCAGTTAGTCAGTCAGTCAGTGTACGGTAATCGAGCTGTATATATTATAAAAAAAAATGCGACATCTCAAACGAGCATAGTCGACTAGTGCAGGTAAGCCGGCTGGTATACTCTCACCCGCACGACTCTTGACACTCTCGACGAAAAAAGTTTGACGTGTCTGTTTATCATCATAACTCCCAAAGATCGGTCCTTTTATTGTTTGGATTAAATATTTCTAATATATATAAATATATGGGTCGTATATACGTATATATCACGTTTCGTTCGTATTACGTGTCCGAACCTATAACTAATATATCTTTGACTTTTATTTAATAACTTTGTATATGGGATTGTTACAGCCCAATCAAGCTTTAATGTCACCCAGCACGAAACAGCTCTATAGTTATTTATAAAAAGAAGCTAAAGAAAAATATGCTAAAATATCATTCCACTCCGTGTCCAAACAATCCATCATATTTTGTAATATTTTAATGAAACGCGAAATAAATGCTTCTTTTTGGATAAATTAATAGACAAATAATATTCTATTGAGGTTGTTATGTTTAGAAAACGACTACAACTTAACCATAATCAAAGTTTTAATTTTGTCAGACAAAAAAGTTCATTCCTATCCAACCTTTCGAATATAAATTTTTTTCTCAAGTATGGCCCTGGACATTGGCTAGGTACTTTCTCGCGAGTTCAGTAACGAACCAGTCGTCGCTATGTCTCTGAGTGGAAAAGCGTGTGTGGCTACGTTAAAAAATAATTAAAAATCTCGTGTCGCCGGAAGGAGTTTGTCATAGATTCACTGTCATTGCTATCCACTGATTTTTAAGGTGAGTAATTTTTTTAAATGTTGTCTAAATATGTTATTTTGAACATAATCATTACACTGTTCTAAATAATATTTTGTACATTTTTGGTACACACGTAACGTAAACTCAAAGAAAGGATCAAATGTCTAAAACTAATTCTTCTACAATTCATTACCTTCCATTTTACAAAAAATAATACTGGAGGGTAAGACAACGTTTCGAGAGGAACGAAATGAAGATATTAAGAAAGTTTTTGTGACATTATGTGTCTTATAAATTATCTTGGATACCAAGTTTTAATAAACCCTACATAATGTATTACTTTTTGCTTATGTTGAAAGTTATATTTTTGAAATTTGGATATTTAAGTAACACTTGCGTTCTTGGTTTGGGCTATCAGTTCGTTCTAGAGAACTAGAAAAAATGCAATGCTGCTTGCAGAGGCTTTATAATTTTTCCCCCTTACTTATAAAAAATCCGCTATGTAGTTGCTAAGTAATGGATAACTAAACAGTGTTTAAGTAATGCTTAAATATTTCTTACTTATAAACGCTACATAGCACCTGTTTAGCTAAGCAATGGATAATTAGGTCGAACGTATTTTAAACTGACAACATTGAACTAAAAGGTATTATCAAAGACCCAAAATGCCAAAAAGTATGTATCTAGAGCTGAAAATCTTAAAATTAAAAAGTTAAAACAATACTATTCTTTGTAGACCTACTGGTTTTTATACATATGTTTAGGCGCATTTTAGGCGTACTGGAGACTTCTGAAGCGAGTTTTTTTTTGCAATATGGTAAATTGTAAGTGCCCCAGTATTCTGTGAATTCGATCCAGCAACCTATTCCATAGCATAATTGGAAATGCACTATGGAAGCCCGAATACCGTTATATCCCGCTGGAAGTTATCTTTTTCCATCCCAAACAATACCTATGCCCAATTATGTCTACGTTTTTTTCTATGAAGCCAAGATTCCAATCTTCATATATTTTTTTTATCATTCTATAGCGATTCCTTAAATCACAGTAATATTATAAAGGCCGTAATATGTTCTTGTGCTTCGTCTAGTGTGTTAGAGAAATTATTTTGTATGACCCTGAAACTGTGCCCGGTGAATGGCAATAGGCTCGCCACCTATTACATGGGACCAAAACCCAATTGACCGAAACATGGGTGTTTACACACCTACCCCTTCGGGGAATACAGGCGTGATTATATGTATGTATCTAAAGTTTGTGTTTTTGTCTTCTACGTGTATTCACGTTTTAACGGCTTGAGGGTTTGGATGAAACAGCAGAATAGTTAGTTTAGGTTCTCCATACTTTTCATCATCATTGTCTACGCGGGTGAAACCTCGTGGCGCGGCTAGATAATAAGAAAATTACAGTGAGTTCGATCACCGGATCAGATCAGATGTTGGGGGTTTAACGAGAAAGAGATTTTCAGTTAAAACAATCCGGCGTCTAATTTGGACCAGTTTATTACCATTTGATGATAAACTCGCGATAGATATATAAACCCGCGTATTAAATGAGATCCTTAATACAAATAAGAATATTTCGACTCCCAAAAAAACTTTTTTTGCTGTTACTGAATCGACATCTATGCTGAAATTCGCAAATAAGTACACAATTCTGCTTTTAAATTGATTCTCTAGTTCCTCATCAGTCTCAATCCTCATCCAATAGGAATATACGAGTGTGGCACAATCCTCATATTTTTAATTCAGGAACTGTACCTGCGGTATACTCTTCAATAAGATCACGAAAAGTAAGTAGGTTACGCATAATATTTATTTCATCATCCAATGTATGTTTCTACTTGCTATATTTTTACGATTTATTAACAGAGTATGTCGTGTTTATAGTTTTGTATACCTCCTTGACAATAACCTCAATAGTAACTAAATCAGCTGATCAGAAATTTGGGCGCCATCTTGCTACTTAAATATTTAAACAAGGGTCGGACGGTGTTTAAATTGACAGCTGATTTAAGCAGTACTTAGGTACTGGATAAAGTTATGTAGCGTTTATGAGTAAGGAATTTTGCTAATCAGCGGCTAAGTAATGCTTAAAATTTAAGTAGCGTTTATAAGTAAGGCTGTTTATCTTTCTTTTTCACACATAAAAGTCTATTTGATCAAGACAGGCACTTACACTTACCCACAATACATATAACCCCTCTTATAAATATATTACTTACTTCCATAAACTACTAGCGAACTTTAATGAAGAAAGAAATTAAATACAGAATACATTTAATTTCACAGGTTTCAATGGCAAAAACCAAACAAAGCCAACTATTAATTGAAGACTTTTTTGAGGCAGTTGCATGGCAGCAGGAAAAAATTTGCTCATATTTGAATAATATAAAGTTAATGTTAAACATTAGAGAATAAACTGTATGTATGGTACTCTTTATTCATTTATAAACACTAAACCTTCTGAGATTTTGTGTTAAATATAACTATATTTCATCGCCTTCCACACGTTTTCATTTCCATCCAAGCAAACATCATTTCACTCTAGTATTGTTTATTACTCTCCGGGTGATTTTCATTACCATCCATGGGTTCATTACTTTCCATCCTTTTATTAAAAAAGTTTTTGACTTATGAGGGTGCCTTTCACAAATTACTATTCCAAATACGCAGCTTATGCTATAAATGCAATAAAAAAGTTAAAAAATAACTAAAAATAAAAATATCATAAAAGTTGAAATTCTGCATGACCCGTGATTACGACCCATATAGAGACTTGATTAAGTGCGATGTTAATTACTATTATAAGCATTGCAATCCAACGGGGCAGTGCTATATATATATGCAAATATTGATTTTAATCTGAAATAAATCAAATTTGATTTGATTTGAACGCTGCTACCATCCTGGGTACACTGCCAACTGGTAGTGTAGTGGGTTGGAACATTTGGATTACCTGTAGGCCTGCAATGGCCTTTGGGTTGCCTAAGTGATTTAGGTTTTGTAACTGTAGCGATGTTACGCTAAATTCTGATTGAATAAAATATATTAAAAGACACATAATAAAAAAAATACAATTGTAAGTACCTAAATCTATGCAAATACGATTAACCTAATATTTAAAAAAAATAAGGTACACTTTGTTTCTTGTAATAAGTAACTGAGACCCATTGTACCTTTACTATTTTTTTTACTAATATACTCTTCACAAAGTTTAGTAGGTACAAAAGCTATGTCCGTTGTGTGTGCTGATAGTCATTGATCTTGAGAAAGCATACCTCAGAAGTAGTCTAGCGCTGCATGTTTTAATAGTTTGGTTAGATGATGCAATTAGCTTCAGCGCTGTAAGCGAACTTTTGTAGGCAACATTAACCTACAAGCATTGTGGCGCTGCGTGTTAGGATCGTTTGGTTAGACGATATAATTAGTTCTAGGCTGCAGTCTGTTCTCGTAAAGCGCTGAAGCGCATTATGTTTAAAATTAGCGAAAATGGATACGACTTTTGCCCTCAAATGACTTATCTAGTGTAACGTATTATCTCGATGGTTCTACCACGTTTAAAAAATACTCTATTCACCCTTAAAAAAAGGTGGCAGCCCTGTGTAATTAACATACGATACGCGTCTCGCCGCACAGCGCGCCTCCTCTCGCTATATGTATTTGTACGATTTTAATGCAGTAGGTACCTACCTACCTACATAAAAGGCATTTTACTCTGAAATAAAATGCCTTTCATAAAATTGACAGTAATTAATAACTGTGAAGGACAAATTGATGAAACATGTAAGTGTGTAGGTACCTACCTATGCAATGTATGCCTGCTTCTAACATCTGGATATAGGTACGTGCCTACTATATTACAGAGGAAAGATTTGTATTTTTGTTTGTAACGAATAAAAATAAAAACTACTTTTGAAAATTTTTTTTACCATTAGAATCCTTCATTATCCCTGATGAACATAGGCTATAGAACATTATCAAAAATATGTAATTTTTTTTGTTATATTCCCGTGTGAAGCTGGACGGGACGCTAGTTCTTATAAACTATTGGGATTCTTCACACTCGTCGGCTGGTATGGCTCTATTCTACAAGTCATAAAGTTGTTATGAACTTACAGCAGAGCCATCTGTTGTATTTTATATAATACCTGAGTAAACTATGACACTAAATTATAGTACCCCTTTTGTTGTATGCGTCATTCCTTCGCTATCCGCATACTTATTAAAAATTAGAACGCGCCCGATCAATAGTTCTCTTTTCTTTCATTGATTGTGGAGAGGGCGCCAATGTAGGGACTGCATAAATAATAGTTACCGAACTTTTATCGTGTGAATAGTAAACAATTCGTAATTTTGCGTATATGTAAAGTAACCTTGCAATACATTATGGAGTTTAACTTACAGTTGATTTTATATATTTTATGTTTTATTTAATGTTAAGTTTAATAATGAAAGTAGTAGTCATGACTCAACCAAGTCTGCGCTGTGAATAGTGAAATGAGGTCGGTGAACACCGCCATCTTGCGTTGCTTGTGCGATGTCAACTTGACGCTGAGTGAGCTTGAGAAGTGAGTGCATTTTGTTTGGTGAAGGAACATTTTGATTGCGACTCGAGGAGCCCAAGTTACTGAAATACGAACTATACAAGTGTTTCGAACTGTTTGAATTATATATTGTAAGTACATCAACAACATACTCTTTAATAAAGTGGCGGAAAATTCAAGAAAAATCTTTGCTATGTTGCCGTTTTACCGGACCCATTCAGCAGCGTCACCCCATCCCGCTCTATGTAAAATAATCCCCAAAACACCGCCAGTTATCGATTGAAATTCTCCATTAATATATTTTTCAATAAATGCCCTCTTTTTTCAGCTGGATGCCATACTAAATACAACAGCAAATACTTAAATATTATGTGACGATAATCAAAGAGCGTCACCATGTCCGACGACGTGAAGCAAGTGAAAGTAGATAACTGGGGAATATACTTCCTCCAGAGGTTAAAGCACTTTTTCAATCGCACTGACTACTGTGACTTGACGCTCCAATTCCAAGATAATGCCCAGTTAAAGGTGCATCGCTTAGTGCTCAGTGCATGCACTGAGTACTTTGAACTACTAGAAAGAACATGTGAGATGTATGAGGACTGTTTGGTTATGCCGGATGATCTGCAGGCAGATATTGTTGTCCCCATCGTGAATTTTATGTATACTGGCCAATTAGAATTCAGGATGGAACTGCTGGAGAAATTACACCAATGCTCAGAAATAATGAATATGCCGGTGCTTACAAAACTACTGGACTCTCATCGACCTGTAAAAGTTGCTCAGAAGTATAAACGCCCATACAAAAGACTGGATCCTCCCCAAAAAAATAAAGAAGTTATCCAGAAAATTAGTCCAACAGAAGTTGTCACTACTACGCCTATAACATATAAACGATCTCATAAGCAAGCTTTTGAACTAACAACTGTATATAGGGACAAAAAAATATATGTGCCGATGAACAAACCTACCATGGTGAACAATGGTGGTCGTTTATATCGTGATCCATCACCAATACCTTTAGATCAACGATTCAACAAAAAAGTTGTATCAGGAGATCCTCGCCCAACAAGATATGAGTTGCCTGAAGAACTCGACACAGATAATATTTTTGAAAACTCATTTTGTAATATATCTTATACCTCACAACCTTTAATGGTTCACCCAGATACTATGAAACAATATGCAAAGCGGCCTAGGCTAGCAAATGAGGCTTCAAGTTCTAATAAATTTGGTTCATCTACAGTAGACATAGTAGAATGCAAAAAGCCAGTTCAAATGCATGAAGATTCTTTATTTGAAGATTCAATTCCTGACGACACTGAAACATTTTCTGAATCATTTGTAAAAGCTGAATGTTCAAGAGACTCTACCCAACTCTTTGATCAAATTTTGGAAAAAAGCGAGGGGCCTCCTAAAGTAACTATAGAGACAAAAAACACTAAGTCTGCTAATTTAGATCATGCCAAGATAATAAGTGAGGTGCTTAAAAAATATCCCCATTTGGTAAAAAGTAATAAAAACATCAAACTGAAAATTTTGAACACACAAACTCCAAAAAAAGATAAGAAGCAAAAGTTAGTTAGTACAACTGTTGTAAATAAAGCAGTAAAAATTAAAAAGGAACCCGACTATACATTTGAAACTGATGTTTTGGACTCCAAGCACGCGGCCAAACTTATTGCAATGGGAGCTGAAAATATTGAGGGCCCATGGATATGTCTTATTTGTGGTACACCAGGAAAAGCAATGAACTTCACTACCTACTTTAAATTCAGACGGCATCTAGTTGAAGTGCATAATGAAAAACCAGTTTTAAACATGTGTGAATTCTGTGGACAAAAATCTGCCAAGAGAAACTATATTCTTCATCATATGTATACTAAACATGGTTTGGAACCGCCACCCCAATACCATTTCCCAAAATGTAACCAATGTACTTACATTGCTCTAACTGATGCAATGCTTGCTAAACATAAAATGTCTGCACACAGTACTGTTAAAAACTTCCGGTGCAATGTTTGCTCTACTTCATTTTATACATCTAAAGAGCTGCTCATCCATATACAAAATACAGGCCATAAATACTCTTTTAAGAAATCAAACCTCCAATGTATTTACTGCTTCAAAGTTTTCTTAAGAGAAAGTAACCTATGTGCACATTTAAAAACACAACATAGACTTGAAGCTATTAAGGATGGCATTATTGATGACTCCGATGATGATGCCACTGCCAACTCGAAAAATATTGTAAAATCTGAACCAACTTCTAATGACTTTGAGGAGTTGGATATACAATACCAAATTCAACAAAGACCTGATGGAAATATAACTGTTGTCACTAAAAAAGCAGCAGAACCAACAACGCCTAACACAAAGCAAAAGATTCTAAATACAGGCTTATCTATGCAAACACAATCTCCTACAAATAAGATGACCAAGACTTCAGCTAGCGTTCAAAATGATTACATTCAAGAAATTGAAATTCCTCCTACCAATACTCATGAAGAAATTGTTTTGATTGGCAACAATGAGTACATAATGAAGGATAATCAACTTATTCGTAGAGGACCGAAGCCAGATTTAGAGGAATATGTACTGTCTGACCATGGTCTTGACCCTGTGACTCCCAATACAACAATTGAATTAACTCAAGAAAACATACAACATACTAATATGCTACTCAAGAATCCAGAAAACATAACTCATCCAATACCAATTTACATTTCAAATGAGGATGAATATAAAGCTTTGATGGCATCTAATCAGCCTATTATATTTGATGGCGGTGATTCAAACAAAACATTGACTGTCTTAACTGCTCCTCATGAATCAGCATTAGAGACTACTGCAATAAATATAAATACTACTCAGTCCAATGACAATATGATGATAATTCAAAATGAATATCCACTAAATGTTTCAGAAGCAGTGGCATCGGATAACTCTAATATAGTAGTTGTGTACAGTCATCAAGTGGGAGATGATAAACAATACCAACTTCTTAGTACACAAGGGTTAGGAGCACAATTTGTTCAGTCATCTGCAATCTTGACACAAAATTACGAAACAATCACTACCACTACACCAGTTATAAACTCGCATGTTTTAGATAAACAAGTAACAGAAGTCTGGCAAAACAATCTACACGAAATAGTAAATACTGATCATATTGAAATAACACCAGTAACAAATATTCAATCTATTGTAGAACAGACCAACCAGCTGCAAACTCAATCAATAACAAGTGTTCCAGGATCTACCAATGAAGTTGATGACCTTCCTCAGATTGAGCTTCCTTCTAATGCCACTGAAAATGCAATTACCAACATAAGTGACACTCTTATCAATCAAAATCAAGAAATGGTTGTAGAAGTACTTGCTACAAGAAATATAGTTGAAAACACTGAAGCAGAATGTGAAGATAATATACAAAATACCTACACTATGGAGGTTGCTGAAGGTCTTACAGAACATGATGCAGGCCCTGTAGAACAGCCAATAGAAGGAACTGTAAATGCCACAAATACTAACGATGTAGATCCAATTGAAACTGAGCAAGATGAAGAGGTTGTCCCAAATAGTGGTACAGTGTTGGAAGAAACAGAATATATAGAATCACAAACATTTACACAAGCAGAATCAAATATTGAGCTTACTACAGATAGTATTGATGAGATTCAGCAACAATCTGAAGTGATGAGTATAGATTGTCAAACCGGTGAAATAATTGAATCTATTGAAGAAGAACCTACTTCGGATTCCAATATTGCTTCAGAAATTTCTATGGCTGCAGAGCAGACAGTTACTGAAGATGTATCTGAAAATGTGCAAACACTTACCTCTGAATGGTCAGAAGAAGATACACAGGACAAAGAGGAAGGTGATTCAAATGTACATGTGCAGACAGATGAGTTGCAGGACAGCCAAACACAAAGTTCACCTGGTAAATTGGAAACGGATACACAAGACATATCAAATGGAAATGAGATAGAAATAGCACAGCAGGATGAACAAAATGATACAGAGACATCTGAAGTAGAAGAATCAATTGAAAATATTCAACAGGAAGTGGAAAAACAAGTAACAGTTGATGAACAAGAAGAAAATACGATTAATTCAAATGATGATGGTAATTCATCGCTAGATGAATCAGGACATGAACAAGAAAAGTGTGTAGGTACATCGGTTGTGATGATTGATGCAGCTGTTGCACAAGAAAAAATTTCTTCTCTATTAAATGATTGGGAAGACAATGATTCTCAGGAAGATAATAATTCCACGAATGAGAATGCACATACTGAAACAGATGTAACTGTCGAAAGTGACCAAATTGAAACCACCGAGAAAGAAAACTCAGACCAGCAAGATAAAATCAAAAGCCTAGTCAGTGATTGGGATGAAGATGAAGAAGAAAATAAAGAGTAAACATGCCAGTGTGCAATGAATTCTTGATATAGGATTTAGAAATATTTTATAAAATTTTAATCTTGAACTTATTTTGGTATAATACAATCCTATGTAAAAATATACCACAAAAGATCTTTATGTATTTGTACATGTATATGGATTTATAATTTTTTTATGTGCACAGCTAGTATTAAGAAAATTTTATAGGTGTAGTATTGTTTATTTTATTTAAGAGAACTTGTAATTGTAGGTATAGATTTAATTTTGCCATAAGCATTATTATTCCAATGTATCCATATTGATTCCGCTTTGCTACAATGCATTCTTGATGAATACCAACATAAAATAATATGACGGATGTGTATTTTTATCATGTAAAAAAACCTGTAAATAACTATTTTATTTATACCTGCATTGATTGTCACATATTTTCTTTGGATCTTGAAATGTATATTTATATTAAATACATAAAGTAATTCACTCATAAATATTGTGTAACAATAAAATTTTCTCTAATAACACCATTGATAGAACCTACAGTAATATTGTTTTCATTAATTAATAATAAATAAATAGAAAACATTACTGAAGTATTTTTTATAGATCATTGGATTTATGTACAGAAAAAAATATTAATGGGTATTTTAAAAGATGAACATAAATTAAGCACTTAAATGTTTTCCTGCCTGATTTACTATTATAATAAGCTTCTAGTATTTGTGATGATAATGATGTGCTGCTAAATATTATTTTATAGTGAATCCTGTATGTACCGACCCTAAATGGTACTAAATTAAAAGTAAACATCAATATTAGGTAATCAACTTAGGGCCTGTTTCGGAATGTTCTAGTAAGTTCCAGTTATACTACCCAGATCATAAAATAACTGAATGTTAAAATGACAGTTAACATGCAGCTCGTTACAAGATTTAACCAATGGATAGGCTAAATCGATGACTGTGAAACGATAAGATAGTGTTTTATTTATTAAATTAAATGTCTTCTGGGTAGTATAACCGGAACTTACTCGAACATTCTGAAACAGGCCCTAAATCTCATGAATTGAGACTTTCTAGCAACTTCTTGTAAACTATTTGTAAATAAATAAGATGAAACTAAAGGTTGTTATTAATATTTCCTCTGTATAAATAAAACACTTTTCCCGTTATAAAAATAACTTTAATGATTTTTGTAAGTTTATTTATAAGTATATGCTTCATTTATGTATTTTAAATGTAATCAATATTCTGAGATAAATAAAAATACTGCACCATTGAGATTATATTTTCTTTATATTATGGTGAGAAGCTATATAGTCAACAATAATTTAACACAAGTTAAATAATTACAATAACATGTACAAAACAGATGCATTGGATAGGTTTTAGACTAAATGCATACTTACATGAAGTAATAGTCAGAAGGCTCCTACACACTCACAAGTGTACTAATCTGTGATAACCACTATCTTTTATTATAATCATATGTTTTTTTTTTTAATATTATGAGACAGTATACTAGTGTGTAGAGTATCAGTTATGTGTTTAATAAAAACTACATTCTAAAACTAGGAAATCAAACCTATCATAATAGGTAGAAACATGGAATTATATTTATTGGAATAAAGATGCCTCTATAATTTAATTTAAAATGAAACAATCACAGTATGAGAATTAATTTCCATTGTAAGTACATATTACATACTTAATTCTATAACTTACTAACTTAAATGGGTAACACAATACAAATTAGATTATAATAATAAACCCTAGAAAAATTTTTGCATACAAAAGGAGTAAATGCAAGAGTTATTGTAATTTAGTTATAGATTAATTTTGATTGCTAATAAAAGGATTAATTCAGTATTTTTAAAAACTTCATTCATGAAAAAAGCTAATGAAATAAAAAAATTTACCTAGTTTTATTTAAAATTCCTTGGCATAAATTATCAAATAAAAACCGCACTGTAATAAACTACAAATTAATAGGTAAAGAAGTGTAACTCTCATACAGTCACCGCTTTGATTTTGGACTCATCAAGTTCACAATTAATAAAACATGCAGACTCATACAAATTCAATTGGATAGGTTAATTGATTTGGCGCTTAGAAATGTTTGCATCCAATTGGTTGTGTCAAGGTAATGTTGTGTCGCACAGTTAACTTTTTAAACCACACCCTCCACCGCAACATTTAAACTCGGCTAATACTTGAGCTTGATTTAATTTCTTTATATATTTATTTATAGGTAGGAAAGTATAGAGACAATAATAGACACAGATTACATACATAGCATATTTTATTCATAGTCATTACATAAAAATCACATCAAGTTGACTATCTCTGCACTACAAAATAACTGATTGCAGTATAGTAAATGATGTTTTGTAAAATTATGAAATGATTATAAATAAAGATGTATCTACAACATACAATAGATAAGGTGTCATTCTAAATATTGAATTTCCACAATCCTAACAAGCATAGTAATTTTCATTCATATCTTACTACTAATAATAATTCAAGCTGTCCAATACAAGAAAGAAGGTGCAACATGTTATACTAAATATGAGGCTACCTACATTCTAAAAGGCAGGTCAGAACAAAAGTTTGGTGGATAATGCCAAGAAAACTATTCTTCATTGATTATGAACTTTCATTGACAGTCTAATCTAGAAATTTAGAATTTCTTTTTTTCCACCAAACTCTTGGTAGTATCTAAGTTTGCATCAGAACTACAAAATTTAACACACCAGTTCTAAATATTAGGTATAATACCTAATTATTTATTATTGCTTTTATCAAAGTATATTGCAAAGCAAGTGTATTTGAATTTGGTTTATTAAATTATTCAACATTTATTTTTGTTACTACAGACATAAACATTATTTACAAAATAAATTACAGTATTTACATTTAGAAACATATGATGCAGAACTAGTCAGATATAGAGACTACTACATATTTCACCATATATGAAAGGAAAATAAAACCTATCAATACAAATAAGTTTGTCAGGATTGACTGCATGTTGGACTGCTGATCAGAGGTGACATCGGTTTCTCCTACTGTAGGCTCAGCTTGAAGCATTGCTTCCTGTCTTTGTTTTAACTGCTGCTCAATCTCTATAACATAATCTGGAAACAGTTCACAGAACATCTTGTTTTTAATGTTGATCTCTAATGACTCGATAGCGAAACAACGCTTCTGGTAATCCGATGTTTCCATCGACCCCAACGTGGGCGTTTTCTCCAGCATGAAGCTAAGTAACCCTGTCAAGATTGTGGATATAGACCATGCCGGGTTCCACGTATCTGGATGGAAATCCGTGATACTGAGGCACAGCCGAGTGTTGGTTTTGAACCTTCCGTTTGGTGTAATCATGTAAATAGACGGCGGTTTGAATGGAAACTCCCTGGGAAATATGATCTTTCCATGATAGTATCCGCCTTCGTACGGACTTTTTTCTGGCCCTTTAACGACGTAATGCCATTCTAAAATGTTAGACGGCACTGGCTCAGCTGTTACGTATGGAACAGGGTCGTTTTTGAGCCGGAGATAGTCCTGCTTCAATCTACTCGTGGCTCCAATTACCTTTGTTTTCGCCATTCTAATACATACAATGATAAATTAGCTTTTAATCCGTTTAAAGTTGAAACAAAAACACTGTCAGATGTATTCGAACACGTACCTAACGTTATGATAATAATTAATTGAGAAACATTGGGCATTTAATAGCAAAAATAGTACAATTCATAGATGACACAGTTGACAGTCTCCAGCAGAGACTAATAATTAGTAAATAGAGAGAATAGTAGAATTTTGTAAGTCAAGATCAAGGCTTCTTTCCGTTCCACGCCAAAAACTATTTTGACGATGATAGCCGTTCCGAATCTATGAAATCGCGCAAACTATCTATGGCCGTATACCACTTGACGCTAATTTCGTTATTTTCGATAATTTTGACCAAATTTTACGACTATGGTTCCACATTTAATATGAACCATGGACTCAAAATGTGGTAAAAATTTTAGAAAATCACGAAATTAGCGTCAAATATTATTATGACGTCAATAAATTTATAATAATAAAAATATTATAAATTTATAATAAGTATTAACGAGAGATAGAGAGAAAGCGACTATCACTTATAGGCTACTGACGTGCGTAACAGGGACATTGCTATTAAATTAAGCGCAGGCGTCCATACTTTCAACACCTAATATTGATAACCGTCATTAAAAAAAAAACAATAACTGAATTGACAGTAATGGACTTATCAAACCTGTTCCCAAAATTTCGTGAAAATCGGTTGAGAAATGCGACCACCTGTAGAGGAAAACAACCGGACATCTTACAAGTGTTTCAATAGTAATCTGTTATTAAATCAATCAATTTACTTAAATATACATTCAGAAAAATATTATCAACAACCATGCAACTTTTAAACAAACTATGTGCAGTGAATCAAGTATATGTCCCAATATTTCCATTTTTACTTTTGTACGAAGTAGAAAATTGGTTAGGTTAAATTTTTACGAAAATCTACTATAGAATTAAATGAAAACCCTGAAATACCAAAGATTTGTTGTGTTTTAAAAACTAGCTCCAATCGCGCTAAAATAATACGCGTAACGATCGAGAATATCAGCCCGCGTGTAATGATGCGTAAAACTATTGATATGAACATGAAATTAAAACAAAAAAAATACAAAAAATTGGTTAGGTTAGGTTTCTAGGAAAATCTACTATAGAAATAAATGAAAACCTTGAAATACCAAAGATTTGCTGTATTTTAAAAACTATAGCAACATGATAAAGAACGATTATTTATTCATGTGCTATAGCTCCGATCGCGCTCAAAAAAACTAGCGTAACGATTGGGAATAGCGGCCTGCATGTAATGATGCGTAGAACTATTGACTACAACATGAAATGGAAAAAAAAATATTGTTAGGTTTTTAGGAAAATCTACTGTATAATTAAAAGAAAACCTTGAAATACCAAAGATTTACTGTATTTTAAAAACTATAGCTCCGATCGCGTTTCAAAAAACTCGTAACATTCGGGAATAGCGGCCCGAACTATTGATTAGAACATGAAATAAAAACATTAAAAAAAGTTGGTTAGGTTTATAGGAAAATTTCATATATGTGATCAAACTCTATAATCAACATTTAAGGCTAGGGTGCTCGTGGCGCTCTCCATACAAACGTAGTTTAGTCATATTATAAATACCTACTAAGTTCAGACTCGGTGAAACTGCAAAGTTTCACCGAGTATTGTTAGGTATATTACCTAACTCTTAAAATTACTGTGTTTTCTGTTCATATTGTTCAAAATTATGTTTCTTAGAAATGATTTTGAAATGGTACCAATGCCACTGGTATATTTTGGTTCATTCTAATATTGGACGCGTTTATAACAAATAGTTTTCCCAGCAGAAAATGTTTGTTAGCTAAACATATTACATTTTAGAAACAAAATATATCTGCGTCATACACGACGCCGCCGGCGTAGCAGGTAGGTATTTTTTTTTTTTTTTTTTTTTTTTTTATTATGGCAATTGTCAAAATGACATTTGTGCCAGTTTCACGTCAAAAATTACATAACAAATGACGAAATTTTGATAATAATAAAATAAAAATAAAAAGGATGACCAGAATAGTTTACACAGATAGATAGATACATGAAATATTTAACATAAACATATTTTTAAAAAGAAAAAGTGCAAAATATATGAATAAAATTTTAATGATTAATATGAACTATAAACTTATTATAAATGAATATTATTGAGAGAGAGGAAGTCAGATAAAATTATATAAATATCAATATTAGTAGACGATAAAAGTTCAGGTATGTAGGTTGGAAAGGGAACTTTTAAAGATTCAAGGCATAAATAAAACGCTACATGATTATATAGTGGACATGAAAAGAATATATGATTGAGATCCCCCTCATCCAAGCCACATTCACAGATAGAGGAATCTTTAACGTGAATCTTTTTTAAATGAGTAGGAGTACAACAATGACCCAGCCTCATACGGATTAATGTTGATGTGAACCGTTTGCCTAATTTCATCCGGGCAAACCACGGTTTGCTCGGAATCAAAGGTTGAATTTTGGCAAAGCCAGATCCAGATGACCGACTACTGATTCTCCAATGTAATGACCAAGATTTTAATAAATAAGATTTTGGAAGACATAATAAGTCATGACAGTAATTAATGAAAGGAACCTTATCTCCACAAACAACTGCATCTTTAGCAACTTTATCAGCGCGTTCATTGCCAGAAATCCCAACATGACTGGGTATCCAGGTAAGAATAACGTCAAAACCTTTAGTATTACATTCAGCAATAGAACTTTTAATTTGAAATAAAATTGGATTGTGAGAGTTAGAAGTAAAAGGGTTCGAAAGTAATGATTGGAGAGAACTCCGAGAATCAGAAAATATAATTGATCGACGCAGCTTGAAGAGAAGGATATATTTAATTGCCTCAAGGATAGCCAAACATTCCCCAGTAAAAACAGAAGATTCAGGTGGACATTTAATTTTTTGAACAATATCGTATTGAGCATGATAAAGGCCATAACCAACACAGCCAACTGGAGAAAGTTTTGAAGCGTCTGTGAAGATTGTATGCCAATCACGCCAATCTCTTTTAAGTAGCTCGCGGAAGTATTCATCTGCATATAGATCACCTTTACAAATGTCAAATTCTAAAATTATATGTGGTTGAGATATAATAACATTAAATTCATAATTGAACATTGGAAGTTTTTGAGAACGATAAACAGGGTCTTTTAAAGAATGAAAAATAACGTAACTTTTAATAAGCAAAGGAAAATGTTTACATCTCCAGAAACGAGAAGAGTTAACATATTGATGAAGCAGTTGTAACTTTGGAATCAAAGGGTGATTACAGAATTGGATAAATCGGAAAAAGAATCTGTTAGCAAGGAATTGACGCCGAAGGTGAAGGGGAGGGTCAACACACTCAACTTGGAGAGCATTGACTGGAGAAGACTTCATAGCCCCTGTGATAATTCGAAGAGCTTTTGATTGTATCAAATCAAGTTTACTAAGGCTTAGCTTGTTAGCAGGTTCTAAAAGAAAGCATCCATAGTCTAAGACGCTTCGAATAATTGCATTGTACAAAAGTTTTAAGTTAAAAGGATGGGCTCCCCACCAAACACCAGATAAGCATCTTAGAACGTTGATGTTTTTTTCACATTTTTTGATAATGTAGTCACAATGCTGACGAAAATTTAACTTACTATCTAAAACAAGACCTAGAAATTTTATTGATTCTCTAACTGAGATTTGACAATTATTAATGAAGATATTGATAGGAGGAGGGTTTCTTTTACGAGTAAAGAGTACTATATTACTTTTAGAAGGAGATAGATCCAAACCATTTTCGGTAAGCCAAACATTCAATTGCTGAAGCGAGTGAGAGAGACAAGCACTCGCCACATCGATTTTGTGATTGGAATTATAAATGAGAATATCATCAGCATATTGTAAAATACGACAAAGACCAACAGAAGACTCTAAATCATACGTATAAATATTATATAAGAGTGGGCTAAGCACCGATCCTTGGGGTAAACCACGCCAGATAACTCTACTCGATGAAATTGAAGGATTGTCACAACGGAGAAAAATTAATCTCTCCGTCAAAAGGTTCATTGTAAAATTTCTTAATTTAACAGGAATTTTTAATTTAATTAATTTATTTTTTAGAATGGAAAGTTGGACATTGTCGTAAGCAGCAGATATATCAAGAAAAGCTCCGACTATAGATTCACCACGAGTGAAACCAAGCCTTATATCTGTAGTGAATATACTAAGACTATCCATGGTACTTTTTCCCTTCCTAAAACCATATTGAGTTTTCGCAAGTAAACCATAATATTCAACAAACCACTCGAGTCGATTTTTAATTAGGTGTTCAGCTAGTTTAGCTAAAACAGATGAAAGAGCAATAGGACGGTAAGAATAAGGATCATCTGGATCTTTGTTAGGTTTGAGAATAGGAATAATAAATTGCGATTTCCAACTATCAGGGACATAGCCAGAATCAAAGATAGAATTTACAATGTATAGATAATAATTAAGAACACAATCATGAGCCTTAGAAAAAAATGAATAAGGAATGCCATCCATACCTGGAGCAGAATCTTTAACAGATTTCAAAACGTTTTTCAGTTCTACGATGGAAAAAGGCTGATCTAAAACGTCGTTAGAACTATAGGTAAACTGAGCAGGAAGTTCATCAGGGAGAGGACAATATTGAGGCGCTAATTTGTCCATAAATGAGTCAGCCCAAGACTGACTCGGACAACAACGACGGTGAGGAGGGCACCAAGCTCTTCTATATCTATGAATTTTATTCCAAATAATTGAGAGCGGAGTATGCGGGCCTATAGAGCAACAAAAAGATTTCCAACCATGAAATTTTTTAGAGTGGAAGAGACGTTTTGATTGAGCAATCACTTTGTTCAATTGCATGAAGTTCTCTTTTGTCATGGAGAGGCAAAAGGTAGTTTCAGTTTCATTTCGAGATTTAATAGCCTCCGAGCAGTCCTTATCCCACCATGGAGGAGAAGGCATTATACCTGAATTATTTTTTTTAATATAGAAAGTCATATCAGCACAATCTAAAAGAGCTTGAGCAAGGCCCTCCGAACAAATTTTAATGTTGTTGTTATTAATCACAGGTAGTTTAGAAATTTCGATCTCTGCGATTTCATTAAATTTATCCCAGTTAGCATTGTCATTTAAAATATATTTAAGAAGAGGAGAATTGCGATAGACTGGTTGAGCAAAATTTAGTGAAATATTTAGAATAATAGGAAAATGATCACTGCCATGAGTTGAAAGCAGAACGTGCCATGACAAAAGAGAAGCAAGGTTTGGAGAGCAGAGAGATAGATCAACTGCACTAGGAAATTCGTTTGGACGGGTTCTTCTTGTAGGAGAACCATCATTAAGAATACACAGATTGAGGGTATCAAGGGAATCTAATAGAAAAACTCCACAAGAATCTGAAATACCACAACCCCAGACAGTATGGTGGCAATTAAGATCGCCAAGGACTAGGAGAGGCCTAGGAAGTGAGTTAAGAACAAGGATAAGCTTACGGATAACAGAAATGGAAGGAGAGCTTATATATAAGGAAATCATTACAAAAGATTTCGTACGGACAGCCACAGCTTCAAAGCCAACTTGAGAAGGAATTGAAATAGAGGAAAAGGATATATTATCTTTTAAAAAAAGAGCAACACCACCACAACCATCCTGTCGATCTCTTCGAACATCAACATAGCCAGATAACCTAAAAAGGGAATCTGGTCTAAGCCATGTCTCTGAGAAAGACAGGATGCACGGTTTATATTTGTTGATCAAAAAAATTAAATCAGACTTTTTATTATAAATACTACGACAGTTCCACTGAAGGATCCTGTCTGTGGGATCCATTTTGAAGAAGAGATATAAGAGAATTCAAGTTTAAAGCAGCGTTGGTCGGTAAAGCGTTAGGAGAGGAGGAAGGAGAATTACACATAAGAGAAGATAGTAAGTTTAGGAGCTTGAGGAGTTCACCAATAATATCTTGAACAGAAAGCGTTTCAGAATTTTTAGATAAAGGATTACGCAGGGCACAACCATTTTGAGTAGGTACATCAAAATCGTCTCTTATAATATTTAAGTGGGCAGCACGATCGTAACCAATACGAGATTGAGAAGGGACGTGAACAGATTTTGAAGCTTTTTTCCTATAATGAACTTTAGAAGGCTCAGATGTTAAATTTTTGGACGAGTTTTGATGAGGAGTAGATAGGACAAAAGAGGACGAAGCAATTTCAGCATATGATGTTTTGGAAACGGGAAACAGTTTTGAAGCTTCGGCATATGAAATCGCTTTCTCAGACATGGCAGACTTTATATTATTTTGTCTATGAAATTCGGGGCAAATTTTGTTAGTGGCGAAGTGCTTACCATCACACCAAACACATTTCACATCATCTGAATCAACCTCACACGAATCAGCAAGGTGATTTGAAGCACATTTGAAACAGGTTGGTTTTGAACGGCATTGAGTTTTTGTATGGCCGTATCTGCAGCAATTAAAACATTGAATAGTAGGCAATGAGTATAAAGACACGGTGAGTGAATTGTAACCTAAAAATACTCTAGGAGGGAATACTTGACCATCGAATGTAAGGACAACAGTTTGCGATGGTTTCCATTGTATAACACCGTCAATAGTGACCTTGAAATTTAAGCGTCGAGCTTTGATTATTGGGCCACATTCTTTAGGAACTTTAATTTCATTAATAATTTCATCAGGTGACATATCAACGGGGATACCTCGGACAACGCCTAACCGAGTAATATTAAAGGATGGAATAAATGCTTTTAATTTATTATTGGGTAATGATGGAGACTTTATAAAATCATTGGCAGAAACGGCCGAATGAAAATCTAATGATATTCGATTGCGACCGACGCTTTTAATCGAACCATCAACAATACCTTGAAACTCACGGGAACGGCTAAACAAAAATCTGCCAAATGTCACTGGGTGTAATGTGGAGCCAGCAGAAGGTGAAGTTTCAATTCTTTGGACATGTACTGTGTAGGGACCACGATCAGATGAGTCATATGACTGACGGCCGATTGGAATGTGAGATTGAGGACTGTCTTTTTGTGGAGAGGAGGAGGGAAGGATAGTAGAATCTTGAATAGACTATTAATATCCCAAAAATATCGACTTTTCACAAAAATGCTACTCTCGCGAGTGGTAGATATAAAAATATGTCCACAGATAAACTTGTGTTCATGTGTATAGAAAGTATAATGATAATCCCGATATCGCATTGTTGCGTGTCGATCGCTAGGGCTTGATATTTATCGATAGTGATATTGCGAGAATATCACAAAACTACACGACTCAATATTCGCCATGTTTTCTCGATATTTATCTACTATGATAGGATGTATATCACAAACACCTACGTAATACACCCCACACAGTTCCAGTTGCCATGTGTAAAAACTTAAAATCTGTACCTATTTTGTTCTAAAAATTCGTGTTGTCGATTCAAAAATATCACGAAGGGTTTGGTAGCCTGCAGTTACGATGTGAGCTGCACTGTATGTCAGCCTCTCACCCCTACAATCAAGTTTACTAAGGCTTAGCTTGTTAGCAGGTTCTAAAAGAAAGCATCCATAGTCTAAGACGCTTCGAATAATTGCATTGTACAAAAGTTTTAAGTTAAAAGGATGGGCTCCCCACCAAACACCAGATAAGCATCTTAGAACGTTGATGTTTTTTTCACATTTTTTGATAATGTAGTCACAATGCTGACGAAAATTTAACTTACTATCTAAAACAAGACCTAGAAATTTTATTGATTCTCTAACTGAGATTTGACAATTATTAATGAAGATATTGATAGGAGGAGGGTTTCTTTTACGAGTAAAGAGTACTATATTACTTTTAGAAGGAGATAGATCCAAACCATTTTCGGTAAGCCAAACATTCAATTGCTGAAGCGAGTGAGAGAGACAAGCACTCGCCACATCGATTTTGTGATTGGAATTATAAATGAGAATATCATCAGCATATTGTAAAATACGACAAAGACCAACAGAAGACTCTAAATCATACGTATAAATATTATATAAGAGTGGGCTAAGCACCGATCCTTGGGGTAAACCACGCCAGATAACTCTACTCGATGAAATTGAAGGATTGTCACAACGGAGAAAAATTAATCTCTCCGTCAAAAGGTTCATTGTAAAATTTCTTAATTTAACAGGAATTTTTAATTTAATTAATTTATTTTTTAGAATGGAAAGTTGGACATTGTCGTAAGCAGCAGATATATCAAGAAAAGCTCCGACTATAGATTCACCACGAGTGAAACCAAGCCTTATATCTGTAGTGAATATACTAAGACTATCCATGGTACTTTTTCCCTTCCTAAAACCATATTGAGTTTTCGCAAGTAAACCATAATATTCAACAAACCACTCGAGTCGATTTTTAATTAGGTGTTCAGCTAGTTTAGCTAAAACAGATGAAAGAGCAATAGGACGGTAAGAATAAGGATCATCTGGATCTTTGTTAGGTTTGAGAATAGGAATAATAAATTGCGATTTCCAACTATCAGGGACATAGCCAGAATCAAAGATAGAATTTACAATGTATAGATAATAATTAAGAACACAATCATGAGCCTTAGAAAAAAATGAATAAGGAATGCCATCCATACCTGGAGCAGAATCTTTAACAGATTTCAAAACGTTTTTCAGTTCTACGATGGAAAAAGGCTGATCTAAAACGTCGTTAGAACTATAGGTAAACTGAGCAGGAAGTTCATCAGGGAGAGGACAATATTGAGGCGCTAATTTGTCCATAAATGAGTCAGCCCAAGACTGACTCGGACAACAACGACGGTGAGGAGGGCACCAAGCTCTTCTATATCTATGAATTTTATTCCAAATAATTGAGAGCGGAGTATGCGGGCCTATAGAGCAACAAAAAGATTTCCAACCATGAAATTTTTTAGAGTGGAAGAGACGTTTTGATTGAGCAATCACTTTGTTCAATTGCATGAAGTTCTCTTTTGTCATGGAGAGGCAAAAGGTAGTTTCAGTTTCATTTCGAGATTTAATAGCCTCCGAGCAGTCCTTATCCCACCATGGAGGAGAAGGCATTATACCTGAATTATTTTTTTTAATATAGAAAGTCATATCAGCACAATCTAAAAGAGCTTGAGCAAGGCCCTCCGAACAAATTTTAATGTTGTTGTTATTAATCACAGGTAGTTTAGAAATTTCGATCTCTGCGATTTCATTAAATTTATCCCAGTTAGCATTGTCATTTAAAATATATTTAAGAAGAGGAGAATTGCGATAGACTGGTTGAGCAAAATTTAGTGAAATATTTAGAATAATAGGAAAATGATCACTGCCATGAGTTGAAAGCAGAACGTGCCATGACAAAAGAGAAGCAAGGTTTGGAGAGCAGAGAGATAGATCAACTGCACTAGGAAATTCGTTTGGACGGGTTCTTCTTGTAGGAGAACCATCATTAAGAATACACAGATTGAGGGTATCAAGGGAATCTAATAGAAAAACTCCACAAGAATCTGAAATACCACAACCCCAGACAGTATGGTGGCAATTAAGATCGCCAAGGACTAGGAGAGGCCTAGGAAGTGAGTTAAGAACAAGGATAAGCTTACGGATAACAGAAATGGAAGGAGAGCTTATATATAAGGAAATCATTACAAAAGATTTCGTACGGACAGCCACAGCTTCAAAGCCAACTTGAGAAGGAATTGAAATAGAGGAAAAGGATATATTATCTTTTAAAAAAAGAGCAACACCACCACAACCATCCTGTCGATCTCTTCGAACATCAACATAGCCAGATAACCTAAAAAGGGAATCTGGTCTAAGCCATGTCTCTGAGAAAGACAGGATGCACGGTTTATATTTGTTGATCAAAAAAATTAAATCAGACTTTTTATTATAAATACTACGACAGTTCCACTGAAGGATCCTGTCTGTGGGATCCATTTTGAAGAAGAGATATAAGAGAATTCAAGTTTAAAGCAGCGTTGGTCGGTAAAGCGTTAGGAGAGGAGGAAGGAGAATTACACATAAGAGAAGATAGTAAGTTTAGGAGCTTGAGGAGTTCACCAATAATATCTTGAACAGAAAGCGTTTCAGAATTTTTAGATAAAGGATTACGCAGGGCACAACCATTTTGAGTAGGTACATCAAAATCGTCTCTTATAATATTTAAGTGGGCAGCACGATCGTAACCAATACGAGATTGAGAAGGGACGTGAACAGATTTTGAAGCTTTTTTCCTATAATGAACTTTAGAAGGCTCAGATGTTAAATTTTTGGACGAGTTTTGATGAGGAGTAGATAGGACAAAAGAGGACGAAGCAATTTCAGCATATGATGTTTTGGAAACGGGAAACAGTTTTGAAGCTTCGGCATATGAAATCGCTTTCTCAGACATGGCAGACTTTATATTATTTTGTCTATGAAATTCGGGGCAAATTTTGTTAGTGGCGAAGTGCTTACCATCACACCAAACACATTTCACATCATCTGAATCAACCTCACACGAATCAGCAAGGTGATTTGAAGCACATTTGAAACAGGTTGGTTTTGAACGGCATTGAGTTTTTGTATGGCCGTATCTGCAGCAATTAAAACATTGAATAGTAGGCAATGAGTATAAAGACACGGTGAGTGAATTGTAACCTAAAAATACTCTAGGAGGGAATACTTGACCATCGAATGTAAGGACAACAGTTTGCGATGGTTTCCATTGTATAACACCGTCAATAGTGACCTTGAAATTTAAGCGTCGAGCTTTGATTATTGGGCCACATTCTTTAGGAACTTTAATTTCATTAATAATTTCATCAGGTGACATATCAACGGGGATACCTCGGACAACGCCTAACCGAGTAATATTAAAGGATGGAATAAATGCTTTTAATTTATTATTGGGTAATGATGGAGACTTTATAAAATCATTGGCAGAAACGGCCGAATGAAAATCTAATGATATTCGATTGCGACCGACGCTTTTAATCGAACCATCAACAATACCTTGAAACTCACGGGAACGGCTAAACAAAAATCTGCCAAATGTCACTGGGTGTAATGTGGAGCCAGCAGAAGGTGAAGTTTCAATTCTTTGGACATGTACTGTGTAGGGACCACGATCAGATGAGTCATATGACTGACGGCCGATTGGAATGTGAGATTGAGGACTGTCTTTTTGTGGAGAGGAGGAGGGAAGGATAGTAGAATCTTGAATAGACTATTAATATCCCAAAAATATCGACTTTTCACAAAAATGCTACTCTCGCGAGTGGTAGATATAAAAATATGTCCACAGATAAACTTGTGTTCATGTGTATAGAAAGTATAATGATAATCCCGATATCGCATTGTTGCGTGTCGATCGCTAGGGCTTGATATTTATCGATAGTGATATTGCGAGAATATCACAAAACTACACGACTCAATATTCGCCATGTTTTCTCGATATTTATCTACTATGATAGGATGTATATCACAAACACCTACGTAATACACCCCACACAGTTCCAGTTGCCATGTGTAAAAACTTAAAATCTGTACCTATTTTGTTCTAAAAATTCGTGTTGTCGATTCAAAAATATCACGAAGGGTTTGGTAGCCTGCAGTTACGATGTGAGCTGCACTGTATGTCAGCCTCTCACCCCTACACAAATCTGAGTGCAAAACTATACAAAAAATACAATTTATATTTTCATATACTTACACCATATAAGTACAACATTTCAAATCAAAATTAATATTGTTATTTCCCTAATAAACAATTTGTATAGTAATAGCACGCCTGTATCGTCTCTGTGTATATATGACTTCTCTGATTTTTCTGACTAGTTAGATCTAATGCACAGAATTCTTAAATCTACGTACTTTTATAAGTTTGACAACTCGCAATGCGCCGCATTTGAGTGATGCAGAGTCATCAACGCTGTAAATGTCGGGTTAAGGTTTCCATCGGAGGGATCATAAGCAGCCATTGCCGCCTCTAGTATTCTTCTATATTGTATCCCAAATCCGTAAGACGCAGTTCTCAGTTGTTCAGCATATAAAGCAATTTCTTGAATATAGTATATTTTAAGCTTTAATTATGCATAAATGAAGCTGTGTACAGCAGATTGAATTTATAGCCATCTCTTTATTTCTCACCAGCTCTCCGACCGCGGCCCAGCCCGCGCGTATTTCATTTATGCGCAAAACCATTAGGTAACCTCTTTTTGCGCCATTGGATAAAAACTATCCTATGTCCAACCGGAAATCAAACAATTTCCATACCAAATCGGTCCCGTAGTTATTGAGTTTATTCGTTGCATATAAAAATACAAATCTTTCCTGTTTTTATTAAGAGTGGAGATGAAAATACAACAGTTTAGTGTTTTTTTTTCACATCTGGTGTGTACTTTTAGTTCGTGGCGTATAATATTTCAAATTCTGTAACGACTGCTTCGCATTGTACATCCAAAACAATCCAAAGCCAGTGATGCTATATGTACGGACAAATCCGTAGATATGGCAACACTGACACAAAAACAGAAAATCTAATGTGTGAATGTCTCCAGCTTACTCAATCGAAATTTCTTGATTCTGAATATGCCAATATTTAGAGCATATTTTGTGCAATTATGAATACCAACTCAAAATTTAGGTGCCAAATAAACTTCGACGCTACGCGTGATTATTAGTGCGTTAGCTGACGTTATGGTCTCCAGCTGACACATGCTGTATATACGAAACGGCTGAAGATGTGGTTATATACTTTATCCAGGGATTTAGAGCATAATTTGTGCCAATGGCACAAAAAAATTTGAACGTCATACTTGAAAGCTGTAGTAGTTATGACTCGATTTTAACGTGTAAGCTGGAGACCACGTGTCTACAGCTACTCATCTGTATCTTCTGAACGAATGGACCTACGACTTTGTTTAATATGTCAAAATTTAGAGCCAAATTTGTGCCAAAGGCACTAAAATTTTCAAGTCTCTGGCTATTAAGGTTTTGGAGATACAAGCTCAAATCAACGTGTAAGCTGGGGACACATGTCCCCAGCTAGCACATGCTGGACAGCTCAAACGGGAAAGCCTAGAATACTGTTTAATGGCTTAAAATGTAGGGTAGAATTTGTGCCATCGGCACCAACATTTTCAATACAATAGGCCCCATAGTTTTTGTGTAACAAGCAAAAACATTTTATCCCGCCAAAAAATTTAAATATTTGGTTAAAAACATGGTACTGAACGCGGCGTTGCCATCCCGTTCACTGTAGCTGCAATCTGTTTTGAACTTTATTTCTATAGCGTTGGAATCACTTTTCTCTTTTATAACAAATGAAAGCAGTTGGGGCATAGGCTAGTAGCAGAGAGTATTCATTTTAATGTTATCTGATTGAAATGTGACGCTTTCCGGAATTCGTAGGCATTGAAATCGTGATTATTACGCGCGCACCGCCTATAAATATAGAGCGATGGAACAATACCCGAAAAAAAATATGTTCAATAATAAAACGAGCCTAAAATCACCACTTCTAAGTTGACATTCAGAGACGAGTTCGAGTTTAGACTCGAACTTCATTATGTCAAATATGAATCTAGACTCAAAACTCCAAAAAGTTTTATATTCACAGACGAGTTTGGCATAATGGAGCCTTTGACCAAAATCTCACCTGATGTTAAGTGATGATGTGGTCGAAGGTGTTAACAGGCTTATCCTAGAAGTACTGGCTTCCAAGGACAGCTGCCGGAACACACCGTAAGGTGGCAACAGAATTTCTACTTGATGGTGGTCGCTAGCCAGGCGGGCATTCGCAAAATGCCCTTCCAACATGCGGTGAAGCTCAAGCCGCGGCGGGATTGGAACCATGGACCTGCTGCTTGGCAGTCAATGCCACTGAGCCATCACGGCTTCAATTTATATAATTATGGCTGATTGACAACTGTCTCACCTGATGGTACCGAAGTGATGATGCGGCTGAAGATGTTGTTCAGGCTAACCTAGACTCTCAAGGACAGCTGCAGCTGATCCCTCACAGATTCCCTAGGACCCATTTTATATATGGCTCGAATTGCACGCTTTTGTATGATAAAGATTGTCTCTATCTCAGCAGACTGTGGAAGTACGCGAAATAAACTAGGCGAGCAGTAGCTACGTCTGTTAACTGTCTTATCCTAAGAACTGCATATGCAGCAGAACTAAGTCTTCCGGAGAGATCACGTATATGTGGATCCCATTGTAAAGTGGAATCCATTTTGATTCCCAGGAAGACTGTCGCTTTGTCAATAGGGAGTTTATCTGGGCCAAGCTTTATGTTTGGTTCAACATAAGGAACATTTGGTAAAGAAAACTTTAAACATTTCGTCTTTATTGAATTTAGGAGAAGATTATTAGCGGCGAACCATTTACAAATCTTAGATAATACATTATTTACATGCTAGTAAGTAGTAGCTAGTAGTGCAAAGTAGATAGGAAAGACAGTGAACTGACGTTCACTGTCTTTCCTATCTACTTTAAAAATCAGAGAGTTATCATCTGCGAATAAAACAATATCGCAGAAATCTTTGACCATGCAAGGCAGATCATTAATATATGTTAGAAACAGAAAAGGTCCCAAAATTGATCCCTGTGGTACTCCCATTTTTACCAATGACCCGGAAGAAGTATTGCCACTTATTCCAACCCTCTGTAGCCTGTCTGACAGATATGACTCTATAAGATTCAGAGCTTTTCCACGTATACCATAGTGGTAAAGTTTACGAATCAGAGTGCAGTGCTCTACACAGTCGAATGCCTTGGAAAGATCACAAAATACGCCAATAGCATCATGTGAACTCTCCCAGTCTTCCAGTATATGCGACATCAATTGAACACCTGCATCTGTTGTGGATTTGCTCTTGGTGAAACCAAACTGATTCTCATTTAATAAATTACGCTTGTTAAAATGGGATAGTAGTTGTTTGAGCATAATTTTTTCGAATACTTTACTCAGAACAGGTAAGATGGAAATAGATCTATAATTGCAAGGGTCAGATGTAGACCCCGACTTTAAAATTGGAGTGATTTTACTTTGTTTCATTAAATCGGGGAAGTTTCCACTATCGACACAAAGATTGAATATTGTTTCTAAATATGGTGCAATAATGTAAATTATAGACTCTACCACTTTTACTGACATACCCCACAAGTAACTTTGTACCAAAGTGGTGTTTTTAAGCTAGTCGGTCACTCTTCACATGGCGCGTGCGCGTACGCATTTTGCCTAAAGTAAAGTGCATTCAGCACTTGTTGCCCAACGTCTGGTGGGGCTTCAAATGTTTGGTAAATAAGTAATAGTAGTAATAGTAATTGAAGCAGTGATGGCTCCGTGGCATTGGCTATGAACTGCCGTGCCGCAGGTCCATGGTTCGAATCCCGGCACGGGCTTGAGCTTCACCGCATAGTGGAAGGGCATTCTGCGAATGCCCGCCTGGCTAGCGACCACCCTCAAGTAGAAAATCTGTCGCCAAGCACCTAACGGTGTGTTCCGGAGCAGTCCTTGAGAGCCAGTGAAATTACAGGCATATGAGACTTAACAACTATGTCTCATGGTGACGGGCGCAGTGCAATTCGTGACTTGTGACAAAACGCATGTGTTATAGGCAGAAGTTAGTCCGCTAAACATCAGGTAGGTCTCTTGCTTGATCCGTCACAATAACATAAAAAAACGAAAAAAAAACACCTTTACAATAAAAAACTGTTTTAATTGAAAGTTCACATAAAACGGACTTTTTACACTAAAAACATGAAATAACTTGTTGAAGTACCTGATAAAAAAACTCTCTGAGCTCATATTATTTACAAGGTCCAATAACATGTCCTTTTATACTTTTCAGAAGACGAAGCCGTAATTGAAAAAAAATCACACTTTTCAGTGGTGTATACAATGTTTACACGATCTCCCACATTCGAACATTTTTGTTATTTATGCAGCCAAATGCAATGCTGTATGATCTTGCCCTCATTTCAACCTACCTACAACATCGTGAAGAAGACAATGTACAAAAATCAAGTAGAAAGGGGTACAAGAAAATATCTTCCACGTCGCGTCGGTGTCGGCAACGGCGTCGGCGGCGGCGTTGGCCTCGACGTCGGCGTCCACGTCGGTGTGGGCATAGGCGTTGGCGGCGGCGTCGGCGTCGGCGTTGGACCGACGTCAGCGTCGGTGTTGGTGTCTGCGTTGGCCTCGACATCGGCGTTGGACCGACGTCAGCGTCGGTGTTGGTGACGGCGCCAGCGTCGGTATCGGCATCGGTGTCGGCGTCGGCGTTGGCCTCGACGTCGGCGTCCACGTCGGTGTCGGCATCGGCGTTGGCGGCGGCGTTGGCGGCGGCGTCGGCGTTGGACCGACGTCAGCGTCTGTGTTGGTGTCGGCCTCAGCGTCGGTGTCGGCATCGGCGTCGGCGCCGGCATTGGCCTCGACGTCAGCGTCGGTGTCGGCGTCTGCGTCGAATTTGGAATCGGCGTCGACGTCGTCTTTGGCGTTGGCCTCAACGTCGGCGTACACGTCGGTCTCAGCATCAGCGTCAGTGTCGGCATCGGCGTCGGCGGCGGCTTCGACCTTCGCGTCGGCTTCGGCCTCAAAAAAGTTGCATCCTCTTAACAAAAAAGTTACGTAACATTTTTCAAAATATTTCGTTGTTGCAATTATACGATTTTTTAAAGTTCTTTTCACTTATTACATCAAATCACAAAATTACGAGAATCAGTTAAGAAATGCGACCTGTAGACGAGAACAACCGAACGTAATTATGAAACATCGGTCCAGTGCTTATTAAACACAACATCGAAATTAACATAAAATTTCGTGAATTTTTAGGTATTTTATTTTGTGTGAATGTCTCCAGCTTACTCAATCGAAATTTCTTGATTCTGAATATGCCTTTATAATATTTAGAGCATATTTTGTGCAATTATGAATACTAACTCAAAATTTAGGTGCCAAATAAACTTCGACGCTACGCGTGATTATTAGTGTGTTAGCTGACGTTATGGTCTCCAGCTGACACATGCTGTATATACGAAACGGCTGAAGATGTGGTTATATACTTTATCCAGGGATTTAGAGCATAATTTGTGCCAATGCATAGCACAAAAAAATTTGAACGTCATACTTGAAAGCTGTAGTAGTTATGACTCGATTTTAACGTGTAAGCTGGAGACCTCGTGTCTACAGCTACTCATCTGTATCTTCTGAACGAATGGACCTACGACTTTGTTTAATATGTCAAAATTTAGAGCCAAATTTGTGCCAAAGGCACTAAAATTTTCGAGTCTCTGGCTATTAAGGTTTTGGAGATACCAGCTCAAATCAACGTCTAAGCTGGGGACACATGTCCACAGCTAGCACATGCTGGACAGCTCAAACGGGAAAGCCTAGAATACTGTTTAATGGCTTAAAATGTAGGGTAGAATTTGTGCCATCGGCACCAACATTTTCAATACAATAGGCCCCATAGTTTTTGTGTAACAAGCAAAAACATTTTAGCCCGCCAAAAAATTTAAATATTTGGTTAAAAACATTACTGAACGCGGCGTTGCCATCCCGTTCACTGTAGCTGCAATCTGTTTTGAACTTTATTTCTATAGCGTTGGAATCACTTTTCTCTTTTATAGCAATGAAAGCAGTTGGGGCATAGGCTAGTAGCAGAGAGTATTCATTTTAATGTTATCTGATTGAAATGTGACGCTTTCCGGAATTCGTAGGCATTGAAATCGTGATTATTACGCGCGCACCGCCTATGAATATAGAGCGATGGAACAATACCCGAAAAAAAATATGTTCAATAATAAAACGAGCCTAAAATCACCACTTCTAAGTTGACATTCAGAGACGAGTTCGAGTTTAGACTCGAACTTCATTATGTCAAATATGAATCTAGACTCAAAACTCCAAAAAGTTTTATATTCACAGACGAGTTTGGCATAATGGAGCCTTTGACCAAAATCTCACCTGATGTTAAGTGATGATGTGGTCGAAGGTGTTAACAGGCTTATCCTAGAAGTACTGGCTTCCAAGGACAGCTGCCGGAACACACCGTAAGGTGGCAACAGAATTTCTACTTGATGGTGGTCGCTAGCCAGGCGGGCATTCGCAAAATGCCCTTCCAACATGCGGTGAAGCTCAAGCCGCGGCGGGATTGGAACCATGGACCTGCTGCTTGGCAGTCAATGCCACTGAGCCATCACGGCTTCAATTTATATAATTATGGCTGATTGACAACTGTCTCACCTGATGGTACCGAAGTGATGATGCGGCTGAAGATGTTGTTCAGGCTAACCTAGACTCTCAAGGACAGCTGCCGGTAATGACAATTAATTTTTATAATAATCCAGTAGAGCGTTGTAAAACTATTAAGGAGTTTTGAATAAAATAGTTCAAATAGATTTATAGTTTTATTTACTTGAATTTCGGACACAAAATACGTTTTTTGTAGTTACCCGAGTCAACGTAATTATTCACATTTTAATACATATATAGAATAACATAATATATCGCTTATATATAAAAACTAAAATAAATTATTTGGAAAGACTTGTTTTGCATAAAAAATATTTTTTGCAAAATATCTATATTAAGAGATATGGTTCTGCCCATACATTATAAGTAAGAAAAAAGTTAAATTATAAAGGGGATTTCAACAAGAACTTTGTTTTCTAAAACAAAATAAAAGGTTTGGCAATCAAGAATGATAAATGATATCTGGCAAGGCAGCAGTCCTTGAAAGCCAGTGAAATTACAGGCACACATGAGAGCTGTCTCAAGAGACGGGGGCAGGGCAATTCGTAAATTGTGATGAAATGCATCTGTTATAGGCAGAGGTCAGTCCGCTTAACATTAGGGGGGCCTCGAGCTTGTCCCGACACAATAACATAAAAATAAATAAAATAAAAACTCTCATTGTATTCGTTTAAAAGTACTCGATACTGGAGTACTTCGAAACATTTGTTCCAATATCGATACCGCAGCGATGCTTTGAAACGCAACGGTATCGATACTTTTATTTCAATTCCAAATCCCTACAAACCACAAAATAGAGATTATTATGTATAGTTTTTACATAATCATAGACGTTTTATGTAGGTAGGGAGTTGGCATAGAACATATAATAATACTACGTATGTACAACCGACGTACCTACTTATGTAAGTATGCAGCGCAAATAGCGAATATTTAGCTTACCTTTTTGACTACGTCACACTGGCCGAACTAAGCTGAGTAGTTGGTAACTTATCTTTACATTCTCTAGTAATAGGTACTAAAGTATTACACGCTAATACTTTTAAGTCAAAAGCTTTCTACGCGTTTAGGTGTGTGATAAACTGATAATATCTCTTTACAGTTATAAAATTACAGTGCCTACCTAATAGGTATGTGATCATCACGTTCTGTACATGCGTGGATTAGTTTCCAGTGCATTATCTCGTTCATCGAGGGTCTTATACAGATCTTATATATAGGATTAGGTATATAAGTTAACATACTGAGAGAAAAAATACTAGTACATTTTGTACTTACTCACTCCTAGTCTATACACCTACTGTTTTTTTGTAACTTCTTCCACCTATTCATAACGTGAAAGCAAAAAGTAAGTTCAAACGCAATAGGAATAAGGTTCAAGATAGATTGCAGCTACAGGCAACGGGACGGCAACGCCGCGCTTAGAAATGTTTTTGTCCAAATATTTAAATTTTTTGGCGGGAAGAATTGATATTGCTTGTTACACAAAAACTATGGGGCCTATTGTATTGAAAATGTTGGTGCCGATGGCACAAATTCTACCCTACATTTTAAGCCATTAAACAGTATTCTAGGCTTTCCCGTTTGAGCTGTCCAGCATGTGCTAGCTGGGGACATGTGCCCCAGCTTACACGTTGATTTGAGCTTGTATCTCCAAAACCTTAATAGCCAGAGACTTGAAAATTACACCGTTCAGAAGATACAGATGAGTAGCTGTAGACACGTGGTCTCCAGCTTACACGTTAAAATCGAGTCATAACTACTACAGCTTTCAAGTATGACGTTCAAATTTTTTTGTGCCATTGGCACAAATTATGCTCTAAATCCCTGGCTATAGTATATAACCACATCTTCAGCCGTTTCGTATATACAGCATGTGTCAGCTGGAGACCATAACGTCAGCTAACACACTAATAATCACACGTGGCGTCGAAGTTTATTTGGCACCTAAATTTTGAGTTGGTATTCATAATTGCACAAAATATGCTCTAAATATTGGCATATTCAGAATTAAGAAATTTCGATTGAGTAAGCTGGAGACATTCACACAACAAGACTAATAAATCCGCATAGCAGGCGTTATTGCAAATATAACAATATTAAAAGTTAAGTTGTAAGTATGCTCAAGGCAATTATTTTATAAAAAATAACTATCACCTCGTATTAGTGTCATGATCAGGTACCTCCTTGTAATATTGAATATAATCAAGGCTTCAAATAAAATAGTGCGTATTTGATTGCTCCAGAATGAAATTCAGAAATAAAACAATAATAAATCATTTATTGATAAAAAATTAAACTAAGATCAAAACATCGTCAAAGATTTTTAAAATACCTACCTACCTATGTAAGTTCATCCAGTGGGGTACCCGGGCAGAATATGTTTCCATCCACCCATCTTTATATATATATTATGTTATTGTGACGGATCAAGCACGAGGCCCACCTGATGTTAAGCGGACTAACCTCTGCCTATAACAGATGCATTTCGTCACAAGTCACGAATTTCACTGCGCCCGTCACCTTGAGACATAGATGTTAAGTCTCATGTGCCTGTAATGTCTGCCGGAACACACCGTTAGGTACTTGGTGACAGATTTTCTACTTAAGGGTGGTCGCTAGCCGGGCATTCAAAGTGTAACATATCTTTGATAGGTCACTATTATCTAAGGAAATAACCAAACACGAGCTATCAAGACGAGCTTCGCAAAACGCCTTAACACTAACTCAAACCCGCGGCATAAATCGAACAAGGACTCTACACGGAAGTCATCTCCATATTGCCATGCTTCCTATGGCAATGGTATAAACCGATGAAAGGAGAAATACAGGAGCATGGGTACAACGTCGTTTTCTATAGAAATGTCATACACAATACTGCTATCCTCAAACCACCAGCCAAGATTGTGGTTCATGGCAACCCTAGTAAAGCAATGGACTCGACAATATTTTGTTACATATGTACTGAAAATTTCCTTTCGAAATTCTATCTAGATTCTAGTCTATAACTTTTTTATGTCTATATACTTATGTTTTTTATTGCTTTTTATTTCTTATAGGTAAGCCTTTAACCACATTCTCAACTGATGGTAAGTGATGATATGGTCGGAGGTGTTAACAGGCTTAACCTAGAATTACTCTCAAGGCTCTCAAGGACAGCTCCCGGAACACACCGTTACGTGCTTGGCGACAGATTTTCTACTTCATGGTGGTTGCTAGCCAGGCGGACATTCGCAAAATGCCCTTCCACCATGCGGTGAAGCTCAAGCCCACGGCGGGATTCGAACCATGGACCTGCTGCGCGGCAGTCCATAGCCATTGCCACTGAGCCATCACTGCTTCTTTGTTGACCGTTTAATAGATGTAGGTTATATATAAGCCGTATACATGATTTATTTTGAAAAGGTCTAATAAATTAACAATACCTACTGGTTTCACAAAAACAAAATGCTCTTATGACGCTATCAAATGCTGAAATTTTGTCTCTATCGGACTGCGTAGGAGTGAAAGAGAGGCAGCGATGGTGAAATCGTGATAAGTTTTGGTACACTCCAAAAGTTACCTTAATAACACAAAACTAGTATCGTAAATCGAATTTGTAACTTTTCTTGTACCTCTTGATAAGGTTTTTCTATTTTGTTACCATATTGGCACACACATTCATACGTAAATAAGATATTTGCGTTACAAGCGTAATTTAGACTCAATTTTGCAATTTTATTCTATCGAGAAAATTTTAAGGAAACATGTTTCTGAATTTTCTTGGCTTTTGATAATGTGATATATATTAACATATAATTTTCTTACTACAACAAACTAAATATATTATGCTAAAAATCTGTTCAAATTAAGCTCTTTAGCATTTGCCAGCGTCTTAATGAGTATTTTGTCGTATTTAGGTTATTTTTGACCAGACTGTCAGTTTGAGAATGTGCTTCTCAGGCGAGAACCTAGAAGGTACAAGTAGCCTATAATAATAAGCAACAACTTTATTAAGAGAGCTAGTAAAATTAATGGCCGCAATTGAGTAGCAAATTCCTGATCTCGTGATTGAGTTGCTTCATCAGGTCTTCGTCAGGATTGTCCTGGTGGATCAACTTGTCTCTCTGCGATATCAGCTCGTTCAGTCTCTCGTTCGCTGGATTTTTGGGCGCATATCTAAAAAAACAATAATACTGATTAGAAAATCACAACAGACTCACTTTAGAGAGATCGAAGGTCCTTGAATGGCGGCTATCTCGGATATTTTAAATGCTAATTTAGGAATTAAAGTTTAATTGTTTTTTTTTATGCTATTGTGACGTAACAAGCAAGAGGCCCACCTGATGCTAAGCGGTAACCACTGCCTATAACAGATGAATTTCATCACAAGTGACGAACTGCACTGCGCCCGTCACCCTAAGACATATTGTTGAGTCTCATGTGCCTGTAATTTCACTGGCTCTCAAGGACAGCTGCCGGAACACACCATTAGGTGCTTGGCGATAGATTTTCTACTTGAGAGTTGTCGCTGGCCCGGCGGGTATTTAAAAAATGCTCCTCCACCTTCAAGCTCAAGTCCGCGGCGGGATTCGAACCATGGACCTGCTGCGCGGCAGTCCATAGCCAATGCCACAGAGCCATCACTGCTTCAAAGCCTACTGGTTTTGTCTTGCTTCATATTCATAACACGCGTGGAATGTAGTTTGACCTCGGGCACTACTATGTAAATTGAAATGGAATCTCCATTTTTCTACATATGATTCCAAGCATTCGGGAAACGCGGGTTCGATTCCCGAACAAGAATTTAGTTCTGTAATCATTTTGTAAATGTGATTTTCTTTCAGATCGCGATAGTGATTGCAATCATATTTAGAAATATAGAACCGTAGGGACAACGTGCCGAGAGTGAAGTGTTTAAAAAAGCTCCTCTTTCAATCAGATGAAGTCTACTAGTCTGATGTACGCACCGTCCCCTATTACATATCATTACCACTTCATAATTTTACTATTTAATTATTTGATTTTTATACATGTTGAAAGGATTTATGGGTTATTTTTTACCTGAAATAAATGAATTTGAATTACCTATTACATCACACAATCTCTACTCCATTTAGGCCTTCGATCTTCGATCTCACGCCTAAAACCCGACTCGATTGTGGTTTAATAGGCCTTTTACACTATGCAGCCCTTTCACTCGCACTTTTAAAGATAATTTTATGTCTGAAGGTGATGGGCGTAGTACAGTTCGTCACTTGTGATGAAATGCATCTGTTATATCGGCAGAGGATACCGCTTAATATCAGGTGGGCCTCGCGCTTGTTACTTCACAATAACATAAACAAAAAAAAAGCTAAATGGATTAAGAATAAATTAGGCTGCAGTTACCTTAACACGCAGCTTAAGGTTTAATTATAGACACATTAATGAACGACGCAACTAAAACTTTTTATCACCCTTGTCTATGGCGTACATCCACGGATGGTAGCTATTACATCATCATGAAAGAAAGAGACAGCAGAAAATCCGTAGAAACTTACTTAAAGTCAAACATGTCTAATCCGTCCGGTCCCGAATTACCTGAAATAAATTGATTAGTACGTAAAGATAATTGTTTCTTATATACACATTAATATTCAATCTACACTAATATCATAAAGAGGAAAGATTTGTATTTTTGTATGTAACGAATAAACTTAAAAACTATTGGACCGATTTGAAAAATTCTTTCACCTTTAGAATACTACATTATTCCTGATGAACATAGGCTACAGAATACTTTTTTTTTAAATTATCTTTGCGTACCCGCAGCGCAAGTACCGTAGTTACCGATCGCTAAATTTCATATTTAAAATCGACTAAATTCGATAAAACGGGTTATATCGACGTTGCAAGTATGAAACCTACTTAAACGATCGTTAATTAAATTCGGTTTACATTCGTTAAAATTTAACGAATTTTAACGATAACACTAGCATGGATCTTTGAAATAACGACTGAGATCGTCTATTTTGTAGATTTTAACGATGATTTTGTCAGGTTTTAAAAGAAGCTCGATAAAACTACGACAAAATTAAAAATTGACTTTTTGGCTTCTTTTATTATTGAAATATGAGCGGTGGGCTATTATAAACAGCCAAATGCTACAGAGAAGAGGTTGACTAATGCTAACATGAAACTTTGTTTCAGGAATCTATTCCGAATATCGAAAGAAGTTGTACTCACCCTTTTGCAAGGTATAACGACAATAGATCATGATCTCACGGTCCTACCTGGACGGGTAGGACCGTGAGATCATGATCTATTGTCATTACAATAACTACATACCTTAGTAGGTATAGTATCTAATTTGACTAAGTTTTGGCCTATGGTTAATTCCTATAAATGAATATTATAGGCAGGTACTGAACTAACTACTTACTAAAACTAAATTTTTTTAGATGATTTATTGGTTTACGAATATGTTTAAGAAATTTAATACCTAATGATTATCTCAAGAACCATTTATTATAAAAAAGTTAAATTCAATCAGCGGTCATAACTATGGGTATGTTCCATTAGTCGCTAAGAACGTTATTTTCGATAATTTTGATCACATTCTGTGTCTGTGGTTGTGATCACGTGATCGTTTGTAACTGTCATCCCCGTTCCATTTTTGGATAAGAACGCTAAGAATGCCACTAAAATTTGCCACTTCTGTCACTTTTGACATTAGATGTAGCGTTTAAGGCGAAAATAACGCCAAGACCCATGTGGAAAAATTTTTGGGAGTGTGATCGTTTTTAGCGTTTTTAGCTAATTTCACTCAAATGGTACGCACCCTATTATTTAAACTTCATCTTTATGATACTGAGAAATATTATAATTTAGTTAAAATTTTGGTGTAATTTGTTTTAATCATCAAAACATAATTTGATGTTTTTACACGAAGCGCTCGTAGCGAAGTTTACTAAGCTGTTCTTAACCGATCAGCAAAGTTAAGCAACGTCGCGCGCGGTCATGAGTTGGATGGGTGACCGCTAGTGACATTACTACTGAGCGTTTCCGTGCTTCGGAGGGCACGTTAAGCCGTCGGTCCCGGTTGTTGTCTTAGGATGGCAGTCGTTATAGCATGGTGGTAGGGCATTTTGCGAATGCCCGCCTGGCTAGCTACCACCCTCAAGCAGAAAATCTGTCGCCAAGCACCTAACGGTGTGTTCCGGCAGCTGTCCTTGAGAGCCAGTACTTCTAGGTTAGCCTGAACAACATCTTCGACCACATCATCACTTACCATCAGGTGAGATAGTGGTCAAAGGCTAACCTATCAGGCATAAAAAAAAAAAAAAAAAAAAATGTTTTATTAAAAACAAATACCTTAATTATTAATATTTTCAGGAAAACTCATTTCCCCAGTGAACGTACGATTTTAATAATCTGAGCAAAAGGACTCTAGAATCGACGTTGCCATTTCGTAATAATCGACATACGGTCCACAATTTCACGATCGTAAGCCGTCGATAAGATATATCGACAACAGTTCCATACTTGCAATGGGCGATACGATTCGCTAAATTTATCAATCGTAGCGATTCGATAATTTAACGAGCCATACTACGGTACTTGCACTGCCGTTGCGGTCTGCTAGTTACATACATAGGTACTAATACAGATACTTTGCGAAGAAAATTTTTTTTAACTTTGAGTAGGGGTGGATGGACGCAGGTTCGAATCCCACACTATAATTTTTTCACTCGTAAATTTGTAACTTTGTGATGTAATCCGCATAGCAGGCGTTATTGCAAACATAACAATATAGAAATAATTAACTTTTATAAAAACGGGTAACCTGATGTAAGACGTAAGCACTCCTGATATCCCTATTAGTTAGTGATAGTGGCTTCCCAGCCACTATCACTAACTCACCTGATGGTAAGTGAAGATGTGGTTGAAGGTAGTAAATAAGGCACAACCTAAATTGAGTGCTGATTCTCAATGACGGATTCCGGAACACACTATGCTTGGCGACAGATTTTCTAATTGGGAGCAAGGCAAGCATTTGCAAAATGCCTCACTAGGGTAATGACTACTATCCTAAGATAACACCCGAGATCGTTGGTTTAACGTGCCCTTCGAAGGACATGCACGCTCAGTAGTAATGCCACCAGCAGTCACCCATCCAAGTAATAACTGCAGAGGATGTTGCATAACTTAGGGAACGACTAGGCAATCTCTGTCTTAGCCGGTGGTAAACCAAAAGACCCGTGAATAGGAAGTTTTCAAATCTGTTTTGGGAATTCATTTTACTGTATCAGCCGGAGTGTCCACTGCTGAACACAGCCTCCCCCATTTAGGGGGGAATCGCCATAATCCCCACGCTTGGCAGGCGTCTTGGGGATCGCAGTTTCTCAGAAGACGCAGCTGCCCTTCCGGTATTTTACATTTAGTCGCCTCTTACGACATCCACAGGTAGAAAATGTGACATTGTAATCCGGCTCCCCACGGGTTAAAATCGAATTCATTTCAAACGTTATACTCGTAAATCAATAAAAATATATATTTACTTATAATAGAGTGAGATTCCAGGGCGGGCGTGCTCGCCAGTAGATCTACGTAGAAATCATCCTTCAACTTTTTTATGTCTATCGGATTGTTCGTGTTGTTCTCGTCTCGGTCTTCTATTGTATCTAACCTATAAATCAGAAGAAAAGCGTTAAATTTTATGCTACGATTTATACGCAAAGATGAAACATTGTGTCAGAGGGTGTGTGAATGATCAAATACTATCAAAGTACATTGTGTATTAAGGGTGGTAAGTAAGGAATTACGTTCGAGGCTCTAGCAGAAGCCCGAAGCCGAAGACTGAGAGCTCTTCACTTTTGCTATATTTTACTCAAACCTCCTACCACTCCTTCTGGGAGAACAAACGTATCATCTATCTCTTACAGTTTCCGAGATATATATATATTATAATAAATATATATATATATATATATATTATTGCTGATAGGTAAGCCTTTGACCACAATCTCACCTAATGGTGAGTGATGATGTGGTCGAAGGTGTTAACAGGCTTAACCTAGATTACTGGCTCTCAAGGACAGCCTCCGGAACACACCGTTAGGTGCTTGGCGAAAGATTTTCTACTTAAGGGTGGTCGCTAGCAAGACATTCGCAAAATGCCCTTCCACCATGCGGTGAAGCTCAAGCCCGAGGCGGGATTCGAACCATGGACCTGTTGCGCGGCACTCCATAGCCAATGCAACTGAGCCATCACTGCTTCGATTTTTTCGAAGGTAGCGATCTTTTTGTAAAACGACAGCGACAGCGTTATCATATTTAGCTTTGGATCTCTCCCTTAGTGGAATTAGTTCCAAGATTTACCATCCAATTTTACTTGGAAAAAGACATTTTATTTATTTCAGATTCTACCCATACTCTCGTTAAGCCCCTCTTAGTTTGTTTTATACAATACTTACATCTCCTACGACTCCTTCTGGGAGAATAAAACCCCACACCATCAGCATAAGGAAGCACATGCAATGTACACGCTCGGCAGTAAATGAACTGGGTTTTTCTACATCTAGTTATTGGGTCCATGCGTAACGTACCCCATTTCCCCCAACTGGCGTCGATCCTGCTGCAGTTGCGTCAACATCTGTTTCCTGTTGCTCAGCTTGATGAGATGCAGCTCTCTCACCGCGCGGCCCCACTGCTCTTTGAAGAAGGCCTTAGATTGCACCGCGCTATCCAGTTTCTCTTCTAGACATCGCTGGAAACAACAGTTAACATGGCGTATATATTGTGGTTCTTCCTTTATGACAAACTAGCGGCACGACCCTGCGTCTAACAGGTATTTAAAACAATTATAAATTGAAACACATGTAAAGTAGTTATTGTGACATAACTGTAATAGTTAGATATATGGTATTGCGGACTTTTTTGTAGATCTTGCTGTCCTCTATAAAATTGTAGTACATCCCTTTGCTCTATTATCATCAATTATGGCAGCGTACGCGATACAATTTTTTTTTTAGTATTTTTTCACATGTTGAGTTTCATTATCGAAGTTTTCATAGGGATCCTTAGGTTTTTGAAAATATTCTATAGCTTATGTTCATCAGGGATAATGGAGGATCCTAATGGTGAAAGATTTTTTTAAATCTGTCCAGAAGTTTTTGTTTATTCTTTACATATAAAAATACAAATCTTGCCTCTTTGTAATATTAGTGTAGATTTAGTAAAGGTGCATCTGCTGCGAATGTTTTTGCAGAAACAAATACACACTAAAATACGAAACTTATGTCTATGATCGCAACAAAGACTTGGTTTTTATGCTTTCTGTGGCTTGTGGAAAGCAACTCCTCATTTGCCCTTCGTGCGGGTAGAGGGGGCGGGGTACCAACTAGTATTTCAATCTATGAAAATCCCAAAACGATAAAAACATTACAGTGCGTGTTTCTGGAAAAAAGTATGTTTCGTAAAACAAGTCGCAGGAGACGCAACGTCATCAAAATAAATACATTCTACCTTACAGCGTCATAATTGTACCTAAACCATATAGAAAGTAGTAATAAAAGTAGCAATCGCAACATACGTCGGAAAAGCTCAAAATATTGTGTCCAGATGGAGCTGACTCGTGGCCTGGAAATTTTGGCTTCGACACATAAAGCTGATTTGAATTTCATCGATGGTAAACAGGCCCAAAAGTTTTTTTTTTTTTTTTTAATACTAAATATTGTGATCAAATGCTGCTCTAATAAATTTGTTTTACATGGATAATTTACCACGATTCATAAGTTTATTGATAGATGGCGCTGCACTGCATGTAAAGTATATGGAAAGTAGCGCCATCTAGCCATTTTGTTTCGTTCTAACACGAATGCGAGTAGCCTAAGTATAGGTAAGTAAGTATCATGTACCTATTGGTTTTGTCACTCATAATAGTCCTTTCTCTAGGCACACAAAGATTATAAAAATATTTCATTATTGCTACTTTTACATACAAAAAATATAATGATGACGAAATATGCGTACAAAATTCACATTGAAATGTGTGACGCAAAATTACAACATCAAGTGAAGATAGAAGACATATTTTCGTTTTCATTGTTTGGACGCTTTTATATATCGATCTTCGCATAAAACTGAATAGGGGTAAATATTAAATACTAAGAAGTTTGGCAACGTCGTAATTGATTTCGAATTGATAAAAACATGCGATTCGACATATCGCGGGCATTGAATTTACAGATGTTTGGATGCTGATATTTACAACAGATATATAATGTTTATCATTTTGGAAAGGATATTTCAAGCAAAATTGTGGAATAACACAACGAAATCATCGAGATTTTACTAAACAAAACATTACACAAGCACATATTTTTACATACAACAAGGTCCCCTCGAAAAGAACATTTGTACCTCAAACAAACAAGGATATCATGTCAATCATATATAATACAATAGCTCAGTTCAATGGCGTTCTAAAATGTTACTTTGATTCTTATGGGTTCATGGATGCGTCAAGGATGACCTCATTTTTGATAATCCGCGCTGCCCGCGTCTGTTCAAAGCTGTGCCAGACACTTTTTGCGAATTTAGAGGATTTTCGAGCGATTCGGAAGGGTTTAAATTAACTATTATTTGGATAATCATGCGACAGTGCTGCTTAAAATGTACGCTACGAGCACGCCTGCGTTTGTGACTATCAAAATTAAAGCTTAACAAAATTCTTACCAATTCTTGGATGAGGCTCGCAGTTTGATCTTTCGTAAGTCCAGAATATTTGTTGTCAGCTTCTTTCTCTGAATTCTTCAAATTATTCTGAAAGATGTTGAAATTATACAAATTAGACGTTTTTATAAACTATGATTAATGTTACACAACATTTTTTCTGGCGTGTGTGTAAAAAGCGTCACCGCTTTGGAATCTCGAGTCGAGGTATGTACAGCTTCGATCCTCTGGTCCGACACGTTATTTTGATTTTAATATTGTTATGTTTGCAATTAACGCCTGCATGGCGAATTACATAACAAAATTACAAATTTACGAGAGATGAAATTATAATCATGTGCGGGATTCGAACCCGCGTCCATCAACACAAAAATGCAAACGCTAGCTTAACCCTACGAGATATATCAAAATAATGTACAGTTTTGTACACCTTAAAACGGTCTACAAAATGGTATATGTCTATCTATTAGGGATAACCCACAATAACCAATTTTTATCCTTTACTTTTTACGAGAAATAATGGCTTTTTACGAAGCGATTTGAAGCAATACAGCATTAATCCTTATTCAATAATATACCTTAAATACATTGTGTATTTAATATAGATCAATATGGCCCTGTACAGCATGTTAAATGAATATTTTCGAAGATATTACAGATTCTTTAGTACATATGAGCGTTGCACTGGTGCGAAGCCGGGACGGGTCGCTAGTATATTACATTATGTTTACAAAAATTAGATTTTTACAGATTTAAAATGTTTTGTCTGTCTCCCCTACGGTAGCAGGGGGACAGACGCAACTTTTGATTCCTATTTGAGTTTATTTGAGTATTCAGAAATTGGTCACCGGCTAGATATATAAGCGAAATGGTAATATATTGCAGTACCTTGAGAACGTCCACTTGTTTCTCCAGCTGCATAATCTTGAGATGCTGCTCCTCGATGGCCATATCCTTCATCTTCAGTCGGTGGTTCATATCGTCTTCCATCTTCTGCGACGCCTCTCGCAACTCCTGGTACTTTGCCGTATAGTGCGCCTCCAGACCTTTCTTCGCCTCTAACAACTGGAACATGTGAATTTAATTGCATTCAATATTTACCACTATAAACAACTTAATACTTATTAACTTTCTGCACCGTAAGGTAACAAACATACCTGGAGACCACGCTATAAAAAGTTACAAATACTAGGATAGAACAAATAAATTAACCAAAGACGGTTATGTAATACTGTAGAGGTTGGAGCGAGGGGTATACCAGCGAAATCACTCTATAACCTATTAAAGACCTTGGCCTATCAAGTACAAGTATATCTTTCATCCTAGAGCGTGTATGCAAAGCGGCATCCTGGCATATAAATGACTGAATACGGTAGCGTTTGATGCTAACTAGTTAATAGGATCGTAGGGAAGGAAGCCCCTACCGGTGACGCAAACTCTTAATATTTTCTACCACTACTGATGCTATTTTCAAACTTTCTCTCACATAATGTTGTCTTACATATTTTCTCTCACATATTTTCAACTTCTTAAACTGTTAAACTTCCACATCCAAACGCCATCCATTTTTACAATCGCATTTCTGGCGCGTGCAGTCTTTTTTCATCCACTTCTTTCGTAGCCCAACATTCAGATTACATATTACGGATATTTTTTTTATTTTTTAGAAAAAATGTTTATACGCCTGCCTTTAAAAACCCCTGCTCGCAATCGTGCTCAGTAGCCTATATACGAGTAACCCCGCGGTTCAAGTCACGCAAATATGCACTATTTGCACTGTATTCACTCAAACGTTTGGTTCATAACGTGCCAAACCGACACCACGATACCATTATGACGTCACCTCCGGCTCAAACAACGTTCACAGAAAAGTGGTAGTGCAGTTTGTGCACAAACGTCAAACTCAAATTTTGACAGATAGATGAGGAGATTTTGTTGTTGTGCTTAGAATTTTATTCGTAAAACCAACTTGTTCACGAAATAATGCCTTGAAATGCATTACTTCTTTAATGTCGATAATTGAAGTTAAGGTTATTTTGTGTTAATTGCGAAGAAGCAAATTGACAGTTAGCAGATGTTATAAACGCGGCTGCTAATCGGTTCACATCGCGCAAACAGTGCATATTCTCGTTTTTCAGTTATGAACCGAGCGTATGCAATGTATTCAGTGATAGCAGTGTTCACGTGATTTAAACCGTAGTGTAAGAATCACTCGCAGCTCTCGTGATTTAATTCTAGACTATTTCGCTAGTTTATAATTTAAAGTCGACATTCGCCCTAAAAACACGTTCAACTGTTGAACAAATAACTATTTATTTTAAAGGAGTGTTTTTTTACCTTCCTCTCCCGTTCTGTATTCCTATACCCCCTTAGTCGGAAGTCATCCGTGGCGCGACTGAGATCTGCTGCGAGGTTACGACACTGCTCTATGCCTTTGCTCAGTTTCGCCTCCAACTCTATTCTCTTCTTGTTCCACTCTTTCGAAAGGAGTTCTAGGTGGTACTCTTCTTTGCGTTTTAACTGGAATAATATTATAAATGTCATTTCTTTTTTTCCAGCAACTAATTATTACTAAGTATAATTACTAAAAATTACCCATTTTACCGCCAGAAAACCTTAAACAAGCCTAGATATAATCTTTCTTGAAAATTTTATGCTAAATAATTATTGAATCGGCTTTTTTGGAGAAGCTAGGAATACGAAACGTCAATCTCGTGAATTTACTCCTTCTTATTGCAAAAAATACTATGTATATTTCAATATAGAACTCTCTTTTAGATCTCTATGGGCTCCAGCTCAATAAATTTAATTTATATTCATTACATGGTAAGGAAAGGATTATTTATAAAAAGTAGTTGTGATGTCTCAAAAATACAAATTTAGGGACGAATATGAGGCAGACTTCTTGTTTTTCATCGTTCTCTCAAGAGTCATATGTTAACATTTACGGCAGCCCATAACGCTGTTAGGACACGGGCCTTTCAATCAGAGAGAGAGAGAAGTGTGGACAATAATCCACCACGAGGGCCTAGTGCCGTTTGTCGGATAGCCTAATGGCCTGCGCACGGTTATATAGTGTTCGGTTAGTGTTAAGGTCGCACGAATGCCTCAAAGATACATTAACGACTGCCAAAATAAGATAAACACCGGGACCAACGGCCTAACGTGCGCTCCGAAGCACGGATGCACTCAGTAGTAAATGTCACTAGCAATTACCCATCCAAGTTATGACCGTGGTGGACGTTAATTAACCTAGTTATTAGGTCTAGAATGACTTAGCAAGCTTTGCTACGAGCGCGTTAAAACGTGATTAAAAATATAAACTATTTATTTGCTGTCAGGCTAGCCTTTGAACACTATCTCACCTGTTCGTAACTGATGTTGTGGTCGGATGGATTAATGAAGTATCAAACATTTACCTGATATTTGAATAGTTCCTGTTGTTTCTCCTTCCAGTCCTCCAGCTCGTCCACAAACTTCTGCATGATTTCGTCTCGGTCTTTGTATGGTAATATTAGTTTGATCCTTTCTGAAATTCAATTGTATTATTTTACTAACACATGCGGTCTACGACGACCAATGTAACCAACAAGATCGTTTCATTTTCCTAGTGGCATTCACGATCACAACACTAGGAATAAAGATGAAATAGCGGTGCCTAGTTTTAAAATAACAATGATAAATAAAAAGTCCTTTTTAGGTTATTGTCTGTGATTTTATAATAAAGTTCACGAAGATATTACAACTTTCACACAAGGAAAATTCAAATTAAAAACATTTTGATTAAGAAATCCTACCACACAGTTTGTCTTTGACTTAGTCTTAAACTACAAAAATGCTTGGACAATTCCGCTTTTGCCACGCTATCGCCTAACACCTACGTAATCCAAACAAATACTGTAATAATTTTATAATATAGTTTGTAACACAATGTTAAAAGACGTTTAAGTAGTAGCTGTCCGGAGGTTAGAACTGTGGCCGAAAGATGCCAATAGGCTCGCCACCAACTACATGGGACCAATCCGGCCAAACGTAGGAGTTTAGATAATCTTTATTTATCAAAAACACATTTGCCCTCTTTTATACAATAGGCGATTGTAGTGATTAAATTAACAATAATATATAGGTACCTTTATCATGACAAATGAAGGTGTCGCTTTTACTAGTTTCCAATTTCACTGGTTCCCTGAAAGAATTATAACATTATTGTTAATATTTTATTATATTCACTTCGTTCCTTAATAACAAAGTAACGGTAATGAATAGATTCAGGCGTTACTTTGCAAAAATCCATATTTAATCAATAAAAAACATTGTATTAATATTTTACCAAAACATCTATAAATATATCTAGTGACATTTCCACCTAATTTTCTTGTTAAGCCGACGTGGCGGCATAAGTAAGGCATTTCGCTTCTAAATGAACCTGAGGATGTCAGACCGATGTTGACTCTTCAAGCACATGTTGAATAAAGAGTTTTCCTAAAATATTAATTTAATGTTTTCTTTAAATATTTGTTATAATTAATTATGGATATAATTTATTCTTATGATTAGTCTACTAATACTTCGATACATGATACTCATCGACAAGCCTTTAGTTTTCAAAATTATTATTCACAATCAACCTATTTCTGAGCCTAAATAAATGCGAAGTTTTTTTTGATACATAGAAAAATCTAAGACAAAGTTGCCTTTGTATATAATACTCTGTTCTGATAATAAAATAGTTAATTAACATTTCAAAGTTTCTAAGCTTATTTTATGCGAAGTATAAGCGACTGCGACCTTTGCCCAAGCCCTTGGGTTGCCGAGCTAGAATGTCACCCTCCCATTGCTACCTGTGGGTGTCGTAAGAGGCGACTACTGTAAAATACCTATCTGATATCTTAAACTGCGATCCCCATGACGCCTGCCAAGCGTGGTGTTTATGGCGAACCCCCATTAATGGGAGAAGCTGTGTTCAGCAGTGGACAATCCACCTGATACAGTAGTGGGTTCTCCGAGTCAAGTAGTTTTAAGGTTCCTCTGTATTAACTAAAAAAAGGATATGACACTATGCCTATACCTAGGGTGAGTATGTACCCTGAGCTGACTGAGTAATCCATATGTCAAAAATTCACTGATTTCTAGTAATATTCGCACACTGGAACTGGACTTGCAGTAGTAAAATTATAATGATTCCTGAAGGCAATTTTTAATTTATAAGGAACTATCCATGTATCATTAGATCGTAAGCCAAGGTGTGGTAATAATAATGATAAATCTAGTTCCCGAACGGATGGTCAAAAAATTTTGCTGCCGTTTTCGCGCTCTAATCATGTCCAGTGCACGAGTACGAAGGTCAGTTTCGATTGCAGTTGTGTTCGATTTCTAAATAGCGTTCACAAAATGTGGCGTTCAATCAGAAATTGTTTTAGGCCATGCAGGATCACTTAAAGGTACAAGTTGGTAGCGGAGGACATGAAGCTGCAGCAAACGACGTGTCGCAGCGACACTACTGGTTTCTACGTATTTCTATGAAATTCCCTCCGTAGTTAGCGACATGAAGCTAGCGACGCGTCATCGAGCGGCAGACGGCAGTGTCGTCCGACCGCAGATCAGTAGTGCCGCTGACGCCGGAGCAGTCGGCTACCAATTTGTACCTTTATGGTGATTGCATTTCTTGTCGATGGTGACCAGTATTATGGGCGGGGGAGTCGATCAATCTTGTAAGCAGTAAGTACCATCATAGAGAAAGGACTCATTTATCTATGGTACCATTAAATAGTGGGTTTACCAAAAAGGAACCAACTCCCAACACTGAAAAATATGAAATAACTTGTGGAAGTAAGACTATGAAAATACGAGCTCAGTCTGTTCAATCGGCATGGTACTGACTCCAACAAATTATTACATACTTCTCAGTGTGGAAGTCAATTAGTTTTTTTTTTAATATGTTATATAAAATTAGCAGACCGCGCCAGGCTTCGCACCGTTCTATAATAATAAAAAAAAACTATAGCCTATGTTCATCAGGGATAATGTAGGATTCTAAAGATAAAATAATTTATCAAATTGGTCCAGTAGTTTTTAAGTTTATTCGTTAAATACAAATCTTTCCCTTTATATATGACCGACTTCAAAAAAAGGAGGAGGTACTCAATTCAACTGTTTTTTTTTTAAATTAGGTAGACAAATAAATTAGCTTCCTAAAATCTAAATGTAAAACTTCGTGCTCTGGCGTGCACTTTATCGTTATCGTTAGTGACTAGTCTCAAACATTAAAACATGCTACCTTTTTTTCATAATTTAAATTAATTAAATTACCTTTCCAAAACCTCCAAACTTCTCTTAGGGGAAACATCAAATCTAGCTGATTGTGTATCTACTTTCTCGTTCATATTATCGCCTTCTCGTTCTGGCTCGCACTGCACTTGCATATCGCTGGTGATTGGTCGCATTCTAGTAGCTAGCAGTTTCTCTTGGCTTTGTGCAAATGAATCGCACATCTTCTTTATAAGTTCTGCTATTTCGTTCGTTTGGAGAATGGTGTCACCGGCGGCGTTTTTATATCTGAAAAGTTTAATAAGACATTTTTTTTTATTGCTGTTAGGATATCCTTTGACCACAATCTCAACTGATGATAAGTGGTAGGAGCCGGAGAGTGATGCGAACCATAGGTTAAGCCTAATAACACCTCCGACTCGGAGGTGTTATTAGGCTTAACCTAGAATTACTGGCTCTCAAGGAAAGTTGCCGGAACACACCGTTAGGTGCTTGGCGACAGATTTTCTACTTGAGGGTAGAAATGCCCGGCTGGTCGCTAGCCAGCCGGGCATTCGCAAAATGCGTTTACTCTAATCTTTTATGTCTTGCCTTCAATATCTTGATCTTATCTTGGGTTTATCTGTCATTCGAGTACAGAATGTGGCTTTAGGAAGGCAAACACAATTAATCTACTACTTGGTGAGTTTAACAAGTGAATGTAACCGACAGTAATGGTGAACAATAAGTTATTAGTAGAATTCCATGTCACCATGACACTATAATCTTATGTCATGACTTCGATATCTGATTTAAATTACAGGCACATGAGACTTAGCAACTGTATATATCTCAGGTTGACGCGCGCAGTGCAGTTCACCACTTTTGATGAAATACCCTGTTATACGAAGAGATCAGTCCGCATAATATGAGGTGGGCATCGTGTTTGTTACGTTACAATCACATAAAAAAGGGATAATTTTGCACCTATCTGCCCTTTTAGTGCAGAATGTGGCTTTGGGAACTTATTGACGACATTTTTTTTTCTGTTATTGTGACGGAACAAGCTTGAGGCCCACCTGTTGTTAAGCGGACTAACCTCTGCCTATAACAGATGGGAATGGAACCGCCAGGGAATGGAACACCCTGCCTGAGTCTGTGTTTCCGGTTAAGTACGATATGGGGGTCTTCAAAACGCGAGTGAATAGGTATCTTCTGGGTAAGCGCGCTCCATCATCGATCGCATCATCACTTAACATCAGGTGAGATAGTGGTCAAGTGATACCCAGTTCAGAATAAAAAAAAAAAAAAAAAAAAAAAGATGCATTTCATCACAAGTCACGAACTATACTTATTTACAATTTCTCATTTACAATAATAATACATGTTATACAAACCGAATTACTTAGTTTCGGTTGAAGAATCTTTTATAGTTATAACATATCTGCTAAGACTAGGATTAAAAAGTCTAAATCTGGATAATTTTTTAACAGACCATTATTATTATTATTATTAATTTTCTACTTGAGGGTGGTTGCTAGCCAGGCGGGCAACCACCATTCACAAAATGCCCTTCCACCATGGGTGAAGCTCACGCCCGTGGCGGGATTCGAACCATGGACCTGCTGCGCGGCAGTCCATAGCCAATGCCATTGAGCCATCACTGCTTTGTATTGCGTAAAGTATGTTATTACCTAGCAGTATTCGTAGCCGCCATGTTCGTATATGCCACGCCACCGATATCTTGATCGAGGTGAGTGCAGCTGCCGCTCTTGTAGTCCAGGATATCGTCTTTGGGGAGCGGGTCGCGTTTGCGGCCACTTTCTAGGTGCGTAGCGCTACGGGCTGTTAGGATTGGCGGTCTCTGTTAAAAACAACAAAAGCTTTATAATAGGATGAGAATGAGACAAAACTTCCTTTAACTGATTGGCGTATGTTTTTATAATTATACATATATTTTTATAATTTTACATATTTTATATTATTTAGATAAGTTTTGCAAGGGGGGTGCTAGAATGTCGCCCCCCTGTCTCTACCCATGGGTGTCGTATAAGGCGACTAAGGGTAACACACCAGAAGGTAGGCACCAGCGCCTTCTGAGGAACTCATATCTGACACTGATGAATATCCGATCCCCAAGACGCCTGCCAAGCTTGGGGATTATGGCAAACCCCTTATAATGGGGAAGGCTGTGTTCAGCAGTCCGGCTAGTACAGTACATATTGTAGATGCTTTCTATGTATTTTTTTGCTTGCTTTATGAAGACCACCGTCTATGTGTATTTGAGTAAAAATTATGTCTTCCAGTTAGGTCGTCAGGAAGAGATCGCTCTAAGGGATAACAACGCCTGTTGTTACACTCAGTTATATTTTGTATGATTATCTAAGTTTCTTAATGGTGTCTCAATAGTGTTATTTATCTATCTATCTATATTTAAGAATAGTTAAGTGTGAAACCATAAAAATAATTATTTTCGTTTAACGCCCATCCCCAAAGTAACGCCTTAACAGAGCTTTTTAAAGAACCCATTACCTTATTTTACCAAATATGTTTTAGTTCCATGGAATAAAGGGCGATCCAACTGCCATCTATAAGTCTTTCGAAGCCGTGATGGCTCAGTGGCATTGGCTATGGAATGCCACGCAGCAGGTCCATGGTTCGAATCCCGCCCAGAGCTTGAGCTTCACCGCATGGTGGAAGGGCATTTTGCGAACGCCTGCCTGGCTAGCGACCACCCTCAAGTAGAAAATCTGTCGCCAAGCACCTAACGGTGTGTTCCGGCAGCAGTCCTTGAGAGCCAGTGAAATAACAGGCAAAATGAGACTTAACAGGTATGTCTCAAGGTGATGGGCGCAGTGCAGTTCGTTACTTGTGATGAAATGCATCTGTTATAGGCAGAGGATACCGCTTAACATCAGGTGGGCCTCGCACTTGTTCCATCACAATAACATAAAAAAAAGGATGGACACACACATCCCCGTGGGGTGCTGGGTTAGGATTTCACCCTCCATTGGTTGGATTTCACCTTCCACATCATACTGTGGGAGTCTCATGAGAAAAATACTAGAAGATGTGCAGCATCACCGTCAGAAGAACTGCCATCACACTCTTTGTGCGAATTCGTCCGCGTAGAGGAACCGCTAAACAGTAAGTAATGTGCTGTGTTCCGGCTTATTGACCGGTATGGGTGCCGGCCGGGGTACTTGAGACTTAATAACTTTATTTAACTTTAGTTTTGAAGCGCTCGTAAGTTTGCTTAGCTGTTCTTAACCTATCAGCAAAGTTAACCAACGTGCGCCGCGGTTATAACTTGGATGGGTGACAGTTAGTGACATTACTATTGAGCGCTTCCGTGCTTCGGAGGGCACGTAAAGCCGTTGGTCCAGGTTGTCGTCTTAGGATGGCAGCCGTTATAACATGGTGATAGGGCGTTTTGCGAATGCCTGCCTGGTTAGCTACCACCGTCAAGTAGAAAATCTGTCGCCAAGCACGTAACGGTGTGTTCCGGCAGCTGTCCTTGAGAGCCAGTAATTCTAGGTTAAGCCTGTTAACACCTTCGACCACATCATCACTTATTATCAGGTGAGATAGTGGTCAACGGCTAACCTAACAGACATATAAAAAAATGTCTCAGGGTGACGAGAGCAGTGGCGCAGACTTCTTGTAGCGTTCTTATGTGTTTGTGTGAGTGGAGTACACCGTGGGCGTCGCTGTCATTATCAAAGCCAACGCTCCTCAGCCTAGGTATAAATTACCCAGTTGAATAAAGAAACTAATCCAAGATGGTGCTGCACATCATTAGATCTCCCTGCACACTATAAAGTCTAATGTGTAATCGGCTTATACTGATTTTATGGGCGGGCCACATTGCTCGACGAACTGATAACCGACGGGGAAGAAAGCTTCTCGAGTGGTTACCACATTACACCGGAAGACGTATAGTTGGTAGGCCCCCCACTAGGCTTTATTTTTTATTTTTATTTTTTTTATGTTATTGTGACGGAACAAGCTCGAGGCCCACCTGATGTTAAGTGGACAAACCTCTGCCTATAACAGTTGCAATTCATGACAACTCTGGTGGGTGTCACGGCGGGTGGGTAACAAAGGTGGACCGACGACATCGTGAAAGTCGCGGGTAATAGCCGTTTTTTCTGGCGCTCTATGGGGGAGGCCTTTCTTCAACAGTAGACGTCTTCCGACTGATGACAATGCTACGAAAATTACCTGTGGTTCCTTGATGCCCAAATACTTGAGACTCATCTCTACGTCGACATGCGGCCTGCGGGAGGCATCGGGTACACTGGCCGTGACGTCACTACGCAGTATATAGCACCGTTCGTGGATGACGAGCGCTCGCTCCGTGTTACAGAATTTTTCTAAGAAGTGCTTCGGGTCCTCTGTCGGGACCAGCTTCCGAAGGTCCATACTGCATATACCTGTAAAGTATACCAAACTGTTTAATTGAATACTATGGAGCAGAATATGATATATCCACAGATGTGATTTGTGGTGTATCCACTTTTTTTATGTTATTGTGATGGAACAAGCTCGAGCCACACCTAATATTAAGCGAACTAATCTCTGCTTATAGAGGCACATATAACAGACAACAACCTAAAAATGGCTATTAAAGATCGCAACGAAGAGGTCGTGGAGGAAATGTTGAATAGAAAGAGGACCCCGGAGTCAGTGGTAGGTCCATCCGGGGCAAAATGGAAATGACTGTAAAGATCAATGAATAAAAAATTTTAATAAAATTTTATATGTAAATTATCGAATTAAATAGGATGAAGCATGTTATTAACTAACTTAGTAAACTCAGAATAAGACATAAAAACATTTTAATTTACAAAATAAAAAAAAACGCCAAAAAAACAAAATGGACTCACTTAGTTTTAAGATATAACACCTTTACACTAACTAACATCTTAAGTGTGAAAAAAAGAAGTCGATGATGAATGGAGAACGATTTTGTAAAAATTGGTAAATATAATAAAATAAAAATCAATGAAAAAAACTTGCGGTGGGGATCCAACCAGGGACCTGCGGCGCGGCAGTCCATAGCTATTACCGCTCGGTCATCATTGTTAAAAAAAAACTTAATCAGACACTTATGGAAAAGAAACACTGCTAAAAGTTTTTTTTTTATCTTTGGTATAGTGGCATAACCATTAGGTTAGGCCTAAATTCGTTTGCTAGTGCGGGGAAGTGTTAGGCCTCTATTACACTATTATGTATATCCCAGAGGAAGGGCCACACTGTAGCCCTATGGGTTACAGCTGAATGGGCCGGCACGACCGGGGCAGTACCACTCTCCCATATAATGTTCCATAAGTGAATACTATTAGGCTCTTGTGTACCAAAATTCTCCTAGCTATATCATTGTCTTAGCAGCTGTTTGTATTCCTTGTAAAATAAAATAAAATAACATCGACGTGAAGGAGTGCCTATGCCACTGCGTTTCAATCGATTTGTGGGGGACCTGGACGCCCAATCTTCCCATCTCCAAAGGAATATGTCAGCACAATTTCAAGAGGTCATCAGATAACATCTCTAGCGAAATGTGGGACCTCTGGCAGCTCCTTACAAAGCTATACATGAGTGAAGGTTTTTTTGTCAAATGATGACCTACCAATGTCTTTATCTCCTGCACAAACCCTGGCCACCACGTGCGGGCACTGCGCGAAGTACCGCGACAAAGAGGAGAGGTGCGACACGACGCGCAGCGACGTGCGCTGGTTGAACTGAGCCGACGTGCCGCCACCACACCTCGTCGCACCCACTCTGCATCGTACATACAATAATATAGTTTAATATGAAAGTGAAAAGTTACTCATTGACTCTCTGACAAAGCATAAAATCACGAAAACTATTTCAATACAAACATTTTACAAATTATTGGAGCACAAAATTTTATGCTCCGGGCGGGAATCGAACCCGGGCCCTCCGATTGCGCGCCGGATGCCAAGTGGCTTAGGCATCCGGCACGAAATCAGAGCCAAGTAGTTCCGGCAACGCGGGTTCGATACCCACCCGGGGAATAACATTTTGTCCTCCAATAATTATTCAAATATGATTTTCGCTTAGCACGCGATAGTGCTTGTAATCATATTTAGAAATATTTCAATACAAAGAAATAATAGTTATCATTCAATTACTCCTATTACATTGTCTGATATTGATTTAGAATCCTTAAAATTAGCATATCATAATCAATCATCAATACAAACTGATATTTGGTTAGTGGATAGTTTAGGTAAGAGGTACCAACTAATAAAGAATTTTATGAAAATGTAGTATTATGTGTCTCCAATAAACACAGCGTCGATATGAAGATGCATTTGAAACTATTACCTGAATTTCGCCTTTATGGTATAAATATCACCTGTTTACTGTTCGTTTCCCAGCTTGATGTTATCTATGCACTTCATCTGTCAAGGATTTTGAAGTGTCATATGTCCAAAGAGTATGTCATTCATAGCGTTTGAAATTTTTCTAACAGCTTTACGTATTTTCGCAATAAAAATGAAATTCAACGAAATATAAATCGTATACGACAAGCAACAGATGCAAAAAGTTCGTATTAAATGTGGTGGTAACGTATACAGTGTGGTTTACGCACAGCCTGTGCTATGTTTTTCAATAATCTGAGAAGACCTACAGTCCGATGTATTTCAGTTATTCTCCATAATGTATGTACCACACGTAAGTTTTAACATATATTTTGTTACCTACACAAATCAAGTATGGATTTTATCCATCTCATCTTTCTATCTCGGCGATAGATTGCTTTTCTATTTTGTACCTACATGACAAAACTCAATCTACATGATACAACTTGTTGAAGACCTATTGAAATATAATTCTTATAAATAAAACACTGTCTGCTGACAATGCTGGCATGAACTTATGATTAAGAATACTAATAACTATGCAAACCATGATAATGTACCAATTCTTAAAAGTATCTATCATAGTTCAATATAACAACACACTGGAAGCTTAACAATAACTGTCCGTCTTTTGTATGTTATGGATACATATATAAACTACAGCATTATATGAATATTGTCTTGTTATTAATAGAAAATGTTTGCGACAGTATTTGGAGCATCATTAACTGTAACTGGTGTTACTTAAAATACCTATATTACCTAGGCTCCCTGCCTAATCAGATCGGCCATACGAGACGATCAAGAGAATTAGCAACTAAGTAGCCAATTAAAAGCTGCAGCTATTAATCATCACTGTACATACATATTTAAGAAAAATAATTCTAACTTCAAGAGGATTGTAAATTAATCATCAAACCCACATCCAAGTATGATTGAAGCGTCCAAGGTAAATTTTTTCTAAGATTGCACTGAATATGTTAACACATGTTTAAGGAATAAACCTTTGAAAGTATTTATTAATAAGAAGCGGTGCCTTTTAAGTTACAAATAACTGAGAATAAATATTGAGCTTCTTGCTCTAAATAAGTATAAGTTGGTTGAACACATTTAGCATGGAAATTGGACTTTTGTTGGTAACACATTGTTCAAACTATGCTAGTGCAATGGATTGAAGTTCTTCTATAATCATAGATCTAGCTTTGAATTTGTTGCTACTAGACCAGTGCCCCATTTTTTGGAACAGCTCTGTCAAACTAAAGAGCATTGTTTTTTGGTTAGCAATATAAGAATCTCATTGTGTCAGAGATAACAGCTATGCTTACTTAAAATGTTCATGTATGGGGAACACTAATATAGTGTTCTAATTGATTAATATTATGGACTATATTCAGTCATTCATACTATGGGTGGGAAGCTTCCCAGTCTAAGAATAAGCACTTTTTGTAGCGCACTTGATATTTCTTGGGATACAATCGACAATGTACTCATTATTCTAACAGTAATTAACTTACTCAAAGAGTAATCTTAAGTAAAGTACTTCAAAGTACCTACTTGAGTTGCTCCGAAGCATTTACCAAAAAAGAAGTAAATGAATTAGGAGGGACATATTTTCTTTCTTTCATTTTATGAGCATGAGTGGTAGTACTCAACACATAAATACCCTTACCCAGTGGGTACTTGATACTTGATAGGCGGGCTGTTTTCCGCACCCATGCCGTCTGCAAGCGGCTCATTGTGCGTGATGTCGGGTGACGTGCGTTACTCCAGCCACCCGATGTCGTCGAGGAAGGCCAGCAGCTCGCTGACGCCGGTGCAGGCCTCCTTGACGGTCCTCGGTGTCCCGAGGAATTCTGCCCGTTGAGGCGCCACGCTCACACACTCAGTGAGTATGTGCGCGGCCGTTTCTTCCGCCTCCATGCACCCTCGGCACAGGGGGCTGTCTGTAACACCTAAAGTAAACAGGTGTTTATTAAGTGAGCAGTGTCCCGTGATAATTCCGACGACTCGTCGGAGTTGGTCACGTTTTAGGTTGCAGAGTCTTTTGGAGTATCTCGGGTTGAGATCCGGGAAAGCCTCCTTTGACTGCCTGCAATCAGTGATACTTGCCCAGTAGTCCTGGTGTTTTAATTTGGTTTTGTTACGAATCCAGGCTCGTATTAGGCTGAATGGCAAAGGGATTATTGGTTCCGGTCCTAATGGACGTGTGTTAGAGCCTCTCTTCGCCAGCTCGTCTGCCGCATCGTTGCCTCTGGATCCACTGTGCCCTTTTATCCATTGGAGAGTAACATTGTTATTAGTACTTACTTTTTCCAGTAGATTATGACACTGTTTGGTGAGCCCTGATGTGTGTTCGTACCTTTGCAAGGCTCGTAGGACTGCAGTGCTATCGGAGAGTATTCTAATATTAAAGTCTGATACCTTCCTTCTTAGTACTGCTGTAGCTGCTTGTATTATACCCACACACTCCGCTTGGAATATTGAGCTGTGCTTACCCAGGCCCGTAGCTATGTGGATGTTCAACTCATCCGAGAAAGTTCCTGCACCGGTGCCTATTGTTGTTTTTGAACCATCTGTATAAATTCTTACTTCCTTAGCTCCTGAGCTATCTGTCGGCTCTTCATACAGTTGTATCTTGAAGCTTTTGGTGAATAAGTGTTCTTTATGTTGTTTGTCATATATTGAGTTTAGGATAGGATATTCTGTCGTAAATTCGTCTAAGATGGTGGTGTGACCGGACAGATTGCCCCTATCCCAGAGTTGCAGAGCCTTCAATCTAAAAGCTGATGCTGCGGCTTCTTGCTGAACGAACAGGTGTAGTGGCGTTAACCCTAGCAGAGCCTCTAAGGCTGTCGTGGGGGTCGTCCTCATACAACCTGTTGTGGCTGCGCAAGCAAGTCTCTGGAATTTCCTCAGTTTGTCAATAGTGGTGCTTTGTGTGGTCCTGGGCCACCACACTATTGCTCCATATGTTAAGCAAGGCTTAATTACGGTGTTGTATAACCATAGGGTTATCTTTGGGTTTAGCCCCCATGTCTTACCAATCATCCGTTTGCATTGCCAAAAGGAAATGCTGGCCTTGGTTAATTTGTTTTCTAGATGCTTTGCCCAATTCAGTTTGCTGTCCAATATTACTCCCAGATATTTCACTTCATCAGACAGTTCTAGTTGTGTGTTGAAAAGACTAGGTAGTTTGTACGTACCTAGCTTTTTCTTGTTAGTAAACATTACCACTTCGGTTTTGTTGGGATTCACAGAAAGTTCGTTGTCATTGCACCATTCTTCGACAATCTTTAGAGCGGTTTTCATAATGTCACAGGTCACATTTGCAAAGTGGCCTGATATTAGAATCGCCAGATCATCCGCATAGCCTACTGTAAAGAAGCGTTGGGAGTTGAGCTTGTGGATTAAATCACCAACGACCATGTTCCATAGTAGCGGTGACAGTACTCCCCCTTGGGGGCAGCCTCGAGCCACCACTCCCGTGGTTGAACCGTCAAGATTTATACGTACGGCTCTCAGTTTTAGCATATTGATGATCCAGTCCACCAGTGTTACATCAACTCCGTGTCTATGCAGTGCCGTTTTTATACTGTTAAAGTTGGTTTTGTCGAATGCTCCTTCAATATCTATGAAGGCCCCCAGACATAATGCCTTATTTTGGATGTCTCGTTCTATTCTTGACACAACCTTGTGTAAAGCTGATTCTGTTGATTTTCCTGAACTGTAGGCATGTTGTTCTGGATGCATAGGAACTTTAGTTAATATGCTGTCTCTAATGTACCTATCGCATAATCTTTCTAAAGTTTTTAGTAGGCAGGACGTGAGGCTAATTGGTCTGTAGGCCTTAGAGTCTGTATAATCACTTTTACCCGGCTTTGGTATAAATATGACCTTTACCTCTCTCCACCCTAATGGGATATACTTATATGCCCAGTGGGTAAGCAAAAAGCATAAATATAAATCTATAAACTGTCTGTAGCTTATGGTTGGCTTCAGAATGCATCATGTGATATTCAGACTTTCTTGGTAGATGCTATAAAAAAGGTGAGAGAGACATTTTTTTTATAAATTTAAATGGGTTCCTTGCAATGGAAGCAATGAATAATCATGCTACACCTTACCACCATATCACCATATGTATAGATGCATAATCTCAATATTAAATTATAACATTCACAAATATTTATTATCAAGAAGGACTTCAAACCTGCAGCTAATCGCTCAACACTGTGTTGCTATGAGCAATTTTAGTAGCAGAACACCTGAGATAGTGCTGTGGTATTATATGCTTACACCATTTACAACACAAGTCATCCAGGTCGATAGACAAACAGATTTTCTTATCAGCTTATTACCCTTACTTGGAGGGTACAAAGCATCTACTACTCTGTGTATTATAGTATACAGCTGGGAATTCTCTCATATACATTATTATTTGAGAGAGTAGAGATACCAGTTGTTAATGATAAACACACTTATAACAAGGTGCAATATATAGACAGTATGGGTGTGGAATACAGGCCACCTAACAACTACTATGAGATAAACATAATGAAAACCACCTCATTACATACAAGGTTGTGGCACTCCTCTATCATATTCTTACAGCCCTTCGGGAGGGCATAGTTAACAAGAATGACCGTAGGAGTACTTGTAGTGCTCTAAAATATTATCTGTACTATACTATTCAGGAGCCTTCTTACAGCCCTTTGGGAGGTACTACAGATACCTTCATACAGGCCCTTCGGGAGGGTAAAGTTGCCAATCACTTACTGTAGGAGTACATGTATTACTCTAAAATATTATCTGTACTGCATACAGATGCAAGTTGTTGATGCTTATACTACAGTTTATAGCACATTACCTTGCAGAAGGGTACAGCTGCCATTCTATGATAAGATCACATAACAAGTCAGCGGTGCATCTTTCCATGTTACGGTCATAGTAATTACCATTGCATATCACATGGAACCAATGATGTTCATTTAAAGAGTGGAATTTTGTTGTTACTATTATTTACAATGCGCTTGGATTAAAGAGCTTTACCCAGGAAAAGAGTTGAATGGCCATTTGATATACAAATTCTATGTTAATATCAACTGCCAAATATAACATATCAAGGAAAATTACTTACTTGAAATTGGACCAACCCATTCAAAGTAGTTTAATGTGCAAACTATTGAGGCTTCGATGGCTATGGATGATTCTCCTCAGCAGCCCACTACCTAACAGAAGCAGCAGTGCAGTTGTTTTAAGATGATCAGGATAAGTAATACTTTCGGAACAGGCACAATATTCCACTTCATTTAACATGAAAGCTGTAGAGACTGATGGGGCGATTCCCCCATCAGCCCATTACCCTTCGGAAGGGTACAGTTGCTCCAACATAATCATGATAAATACATATATAACTTTGGAACAGCCACAATATCCCAGTTAATTTAACATGCACTGTTGAGGCTGGCGGGGTGATTTCCCCCCCAACAGCCAATTACCTTACGGAAGGGTACAGTTGCTCCAAGATGATCATGATTAGCACAAATGATGTTGGAATAGACACCATATATTTAAATTGTAAACTGTTGATGTTGACAGGGCAGCTCCCCTATCAGCCTATTATCTTACAGAAGGATTCAGTTTTTCTTATAAGAACATGACACATAAAAGTTTAGCACAGTGCCTGATGTTCATCTTAATTTAATATACAAGCTATTAAGACTGATGATATGCTCTATCAGTCTAAAGACCCTACAGAAGGGTGTAGTTGCTACAACACAAATGTCCTAATTTTGTAATGGGACAAATATGTTATGGATACCACCAAGTGCACAACCATAACATGATATAGTTGGTAATTTTAGACACAAGGCTTGGCAGGGTTCATACTTTATACAAACAATTTGTCATCATCAAGCAGATAATATTACTTATTGGATAGGTATTAATACCTTAATCAATGAATGCCATCTGCCTCCCATGGAACAAACCAATTCAATAAATTGTTGGGGCCCTCCAGACAAGTCTGTAGATATCAGCCATGTTCAACAGACCATTCACTATGAAACAGTGTCAACAGTATAAAATACCAATACCGGAGTAAGTTACTTAACATTGTTTTCTATACATAGTGGCACTTGACTTCTGGCAAACTTGGGCCGTTACCTACTTTCAGTAATGGGTGATATTATGGGCCAGTAATGGGAACTTGGCCTTTTTATATACCTACATACACAATGTATGTAAGTATACTGAACTGGTTAGATTTGCAGTTTACTGAACTTAAGCTCACTTGGTTGAGGGAAGGTATGTACATGTTTTTTACATGATAAACTACTTAACTCAAGGTATATGACTCCATTCTTAGTTATTATAATCACAAATTTTATCCAAGTAACTATTGGAAATAATAATGATTCCAGTATGGTTAAGCAATTGCATATTATACATTGCTTGCAGCAGATTTTCACAAACAATAGTGAATAACAAACCTTAATAGGTAACTCCTATGTTAGTATTCAGTACTTGTAATCCTTCAAAGGACATATTCCTACAAGTTTATTTTTTATTTCCTTGTCAGTGTTTGGCACCAAAGAAAATAGTTATTTTTTTCTGTGCTTATTAATTATTTTGTGTTGATAAAGGATTTGTTTTTTTGCAGAGGAAGTTGATTTAAGACACATATTTTCAACATAGCGTTTGTGTTCGTCACCAGCAGATAACAAACATGTCTTCATATCGACGCTGTGTTTATTGGAGACACATAATATAACATTTTGCATTAAAACAAAATTGTTATTATGTGTAGGAAGATAAACACAGCGTCGCAGTAATATCTTACTGGTGAAGACTCTATGAATGACATACTCTTTGGACATATGACACTTCAAAATCCTTGACAGATGAAGTGCATAGATAACATCAAGCTGGGAAACGAACAGTAAACAGGTGATATTTATACCATAAAGGCGAAATTCAGGTAATAGTTTCAAATGCATCTTCATATCGACGCTGTGTTTATCTTCCTACACATAATAACAATTTTGTTTTAATGCAAAATGTTATATTAAGTGACTACGTCCCGTGGGGTGTTGGGCTAGAATGTCACCCGCCCATCTTTTCTCGTGGGTGTCGTAAGGGGCGACTAAGGGAAAAATACTGGAAGGTGGGCAGCAGCGCCTTCTAAAGTACTGCCATCTTACACTGCGATCCCCATGACGCCTGCCAAGCGTGAGGATTATGGCAAATGACCCCTTAATAGGGGAGGCTGTGAACAGTAGACGATCCGGCTGGATACAATACAGCAGGATTAAGAAGGTCAAATTAGGCCTTGTAAAATATATAGATTTGATATAAAAGCGAAAGGTCACTCATTCATCCGCTGACTAAACATTAATTCTCAGGAACTATTTAACCCATGAAGTTGAAATTTGGCAGCTAGGTAGTTTATAGGCAGGAGATGTCAGCTTATAACGGGCTTTATGAAAGTGCTGGATTAAAGGGGGTGAAATTGGGGCTAATAGCTTGTATAATATACAAATATGATATGAAAGCGAAATGTTGACTCAGTGACAAATCCCAGTCTCGAAAACTACTTTACCTATGAAGTTTGGCAAGTAGTTTATAGAGAGTAGATATTAGCTAAAAAGGTTTTACTATAAGGACAAATTAAGCGCTTCAAATTAGTGTTGAAAGCCTGTAAAATAAAAAGGTTATAAACGCGATAGTACAGTTACTCACTGCCTAAACACAAAATATGTACAACTACTTGACCCAAGGAGCTGAGATTTTACAGGTAAGTAGTTTATGGAGCTTAGGTGTCAGCTAAAAGGACTTAACGACAGGGACAAATTAAGGGGGGATTTAATTGAGCGTCAAAGTTCATATGCCGGCAACGCATCCTCGAGACCTCTGGTGTTGCGGATATTCGTGGGTGATGGTGATCACTTACCACCAGGTGAGCCGCCTGCTCGTTTGCCATCCTATCCCATAAATATATATAGAACTACAGCACAGGATAGCAATCTAAGTAAAGTCCATACGGAGGTATTACAATGTGTCAAAAACAATATAAGGTACAAACCTATCTGTCATTATATTGTGCGTAAAAACTGAATAGGTGACATAGCAATCGATTTCTTTGGACATACTCGACGCTTCCGGAAGCAACTGAAAAGTGTAATATATAAAATTATATTCATATAGCAATTAATCACGTATTACAAGAGGAGGAGATTTTTTTCGATATCTAACATATTTTTCTATTACTTTTCTATAACTGAAGCAATGATAGCCGGGCGCGGTTATAACTCTGGACTGCAGTGCCGCAGGTCCATAGCGCATCCTCTCCGCACCGGCTTTAGCTTTCCACCAGGAGAGCATTTTGCGAATGCTCGCCTGGCTAATTACTTAGTAGTCACCAAGCACCTAACAGTTTGTTCCGGCAGCAGTCCTTGAGAGCCAATAAAATAACAGCCACACGGACGTTGCTTAACTTATATGATCGGTTAACAACGACTAAGCAAGCTATGCTACGAGCGCTTCAGTTTTTATGAAAGGATGGGACCTTACAAGTCGACCGATAAATTTCACGCCTGTTCATGACAGTAGCAGTTTTTTTTGTACGTAATCTACTAACTAAAAAAATTAGATCAAACAAAGAAAAACTATTTGTGATCTACAAACCATATCCAGATTCTCAACAGAGCCTATAACGAAGCTGAGTACAAACAAGTGTTTCCCGCTGCCGATCTGTATGAGGCCTTCGTCACACAAGAGCTTTGGTTGAAGGTCAGGTGATGACACAGTCTTTTTGCTTTCTGCTATGTATTCATCTGGAAATAACAATGTACATTATTTAATTAAGTTACTAAAATTATTATAGTTCTGCTAGAAGGAAAATTCAAACTACATGTTGGTTGCAAAAGATTTTAAATAATTAAGCATAATGTTTTACAAATGGTTACATAGAAGCTACGAAGAAAAAACTAATTATTTATTCGTAGCATAGAAGACAATAATGTTTGGGACATTCCACCTACGCCAAGCCAGCGTTAGTCACCTATGTGACTGAAAGTAATGAAGGTGATTGAATAATTTTAAAACAGACATAAGTTTCAAATTGAAAATTAGTAAAATAATATTTATGAATGGCCCCGAGTTTCTTTCGTTTGAGTTTCTCGATGATGGATATATTTCACCCTTATTGCTGAACTCAGTAGTATATAATTTGTACAGTAAAATATTGTGTTTGACTTTCTTGAGCTTGAGCTCGTAGACGCCAAAACTGAATAAATGATTTTGACTTTTGATTTGACTAATATTCCATTAAGTATTTAAAAGCTATGTTGATATAAAAAACCCAGTAAAATTCAAATAAAATTAATTAAACATTATGAAAACTATTTGCACTCTAACATGTTGGGTGTTATCGTTAAGAGCTGATTTGTATACTAGAAATAATTATGTAAATAAAACAAATAAGGCGCGATAAAAGTAAATTTTAGACTATTTTTGTTACAGAATCTATCTCAAAAACAGACCTCCAAATTTGTCAGAGGGAGATGCAAGCAAAGAAATATAATATAGGTATACAACAAAATGGAGTTCGATTACGTGTCCAAAGGATCTCTAACCGATTCGTATTGAATTCCATCCCATTATCTGACGTCACAAAAATGAAATCAAATTACACCATGATGGTTAAGTATGTGCATACCGAAAATCCTTTTCGCAGCATTTGTTGCCAACGTTCATACCACGTTGAAAACACCGGTTCTCGTCCGATCACCGAAGTTAAGCAACGTCGGGCGCGGTCAGTACTTGGATGGGTGACCGCCTGGGAACACCGCGTAATGTTGGTTTTTTGCCATTCGCTTTGAATTTTACGATCTTTTTTCTGGTTAAGAGACATTTTTTTACCTACGGAACCATTAATCTTCATATCTCATTCTGTTGCCTTTTCCAAAAATGAGTAAGATTAGGTCCAAACCGATACTAACTGAAAATACACTTTTGAGATTGGTTTTCCCACCCGAAATATTGGATGGTCATTATAATATCACTGGGCATTAATCTCTGTATTGTACTAACTTAGATATTATACCATAATAATATGTTTTTCATAAAAATATTGCGGATATTCTAGATATAACTATTTTACACAGCGCCATCTGTTGGGTAGTGTTAACATCGTGCTGCAATTGTGTCAGTCTGGTATGTTTATTATGTTTTGTCATCGGACTCAGCCTGAGGCGTACAAAAATGTAATTAGGCACATAACTGAAATAAAACAGCTCATCAAATGCCATAATATGTAAAAAACAATATCAATAGGTATAAATTTATGCATAACTTACGTCATTAGATGTGTTAAGAAAAACAGAAAAAGTTATAAAACCTAACCTCCATAGCGGCATCTCGACGGAAATAACTTGAATAAATAGGAAACATTTGCGATAGATACTCAAAAATAAACTTTATACAAATACAAAAGCCTTTATTACTGATAATATAAATACATTTTCACAATTATTACTATTAGATCATTTTGTAATTTATTATTATTATACATGCTTAATATCGTTTCTACCATCATGCTATTAATTAAAAAATATTTTTTTAGTTACATTGTTATATAAGAGTAGTTTTTTATAAATAATTTATTACATTCTTAATTATTATTAGTAAATGGTAACTATCACATAATAGTACTATTAATTACATTATTATTATATTATTTATTTATTTAATCTTTAATTTAGTTTAATTTAAGAGGTATAAATATCACCTCAAATAATAATACTTCAACATATTCACTAATATTTTATCATGATATGTAGTTTAATCTTCGACATCGATAACGTTATTATCAGCTTGCCTTTAGGCATATGCCTCCCCTAGGGTTTTCCATATTTCTCTGTTTACAGCTTTTCTTTGCCATATCGTTGTAGCTGTTTGCTTGATGTCATCCTCCCATCTTGTTTTTTGACGTCCTTTACGTCTTTTTTCGTCTCTGGGGTACCATACAGTAACATCTTTTGTCCATTTTTTCTTCTTGTTTCTTATCATATGGCCTGCCCATTTCCACTTAAGCTTTTTTTACCATATATATGACATCTCTTACTTTTGTCGTGCTTCTTATATTTGTTAGTTTGATTTTGTCCCGCGTAGTTTAATATTAAGAATGCTTATTTCCATTTTGTTCGGGCACACTCTTATGCTCTACTCTGCTTCTCAGTGAAGGCCCAGGTATGTGCTCCATAAGTTAAACATTGTAGTATGCAAATATAAACCTTACTAACCTAATAAAGACGAAACAGAATATTTTTCAAAACAACCTTTTTTTATTATACATATATTCAAAACTACACTTAGCTAAATAAATAATAGAGACTAAAATGGAATATAACTCAGAAATAACTTTGACATTCAATTCATGGAATATATGAACCATCAAAATTAGTGCCACCTGGAGCATCTCTTTGTCACTAGTCCGAAAAGATCTGATTTGATTGACTCTATTTTTACCTGGCCCTTGACATTCTTTATTTTTCTAGTAGATGGCGCTTACTGCAAAATGATAATCGAAACTATCCCCCAAATTGATTTAAATAACCTGAATGAATAAGTTTGAATAACTTAAACCTAGGTTACAAGTTATATTACACACTCCTACTACTAATATAAATACTAAGTTTAGTTAAATTATTTATTACAACTTAATTTGTTATTTTCTTTTGTATTAAGATAAACACGATGAGATAAACAATTATACATATCCAGAAATAATAAGAATATGATTTAAAACACTGTTACTAAGTTTTGTCATATTAAATATAACCTCAACTACTATGAGAGAAGCCATTGGCTCTGAAACACAGTTTTCACTAGCTCGAAGCCAATTCGTTCCACATATTTTTATAAAAAATAAAATTGATTATTATTATTATAAATTTAAAATAATTATTACCTAACCAAACCGGACCGTATGTTAAGTCCAGCAAAAAACCAACATTACGCGGTGTTCCCAGGCGGTCACCCATCCAAGTACTGACCGCGCCCGACGTTGCTTAACTTCGGTGATCGGACGAGAACCGGTGTTTTCAACGTGGTATGAACGTTGGCGACAGTGAACGCAAAACGGATTCTCTGTTCGTACCTACCTATCGACCATTTTATTACATTGATTTTAACTAAGAGACGTCAGTTGAGGGTTTGAATGTACACCAAGTGCATAGAAATCCTTTCGAGCAAATAAATGAGCTCCATAATGACATACCTATACCTATCTGCAATCACGTTTTCGTGCATCTACCTCAGACAAGTTAAATATCGCGAGGAAAGCGGGAGTGGTAGCACTAGACATCGGGTAGGTACTACAAACATAAATCTGCATTTATTATCCACACCTGTACGAATCGATAAAGTACCTAGTGCCAACATGCAATGTTTTATAAAATTGATCGAGTTTCGGATACCAATCTCTTGATATTCTTTCTGGAGACATATCAGAAAGGTAATAAGAATATTAGAAATTATGTAGTCTTCAAGAAATAAACTCTAGATACAATAATGGAATCATTGATGGGGGACGGCGCGAACGCAGTCCCCACTATCAAAAATAACACGTCCGAGTTATCCACATTAGGGATAATCGCAGAGGTCAACCCTTTCCGCAGTGCAATGGAAAGGCCTCGCTCTGGGGGAACCGCCTTCATGATCACGGTGTCCCCTACGCCAGGTAAATATGATTTGAAAAATGCGCACAAACCCCCTCACGATCCACTGAAGAATCTCGTCAACGCGATTCAGAAATTGAGTCCAGCTGGTGGCCATGCACCATCTTGTGTCAGTGTGAGGAACTAAATAAGCGAACGGCAACGCGCAGACAAAACAGCTAGCCTCAGGCTACTTGTGTATATTATGTTATGTGCTAAGAATGAGTGCGGTGGCAAACCATACTAAACGTACTAGGTAACACAATTGCAGCACGATATTAACACAACCCAACAGATGGCACTATGTAATATAGTTATATGTATCTAGAATATGTATCCACAATATTATTAAGTAAAACATTGCACTTTTATCATGGTATATCTAAGTTAGTACAATACAGAGAATAATAAAAATATATTGCGTTAACAAGCAATTAATCAGTGAAATTATATTGATCATCCAATATTTCGAGTGGCAAATGCCATTATTATGATAAATTACCATGTTAATTGAATAGAATAGAACACAAAGTGATTTTTTGTATTCTTATGAGAGTACGAGTAATAAATATTCTCTTGGAAAAAGATCATAAAAATGAAAGTGAATGCAAAAAACCAACATTACGCGGTGTTCCCAGGCGGTCACCCATCCAAGTACTGACCGCGCCCGACGTTGCTTAACTTCGGTGATCGGACGAGAACCGGTGTTTTCAACGTGGTATGAACGTTGGCAACAAATGCTGCGAAAAGGATTTTCGGTATGCACATACTTAACCATCATGGTGTAATTTGGTTTTATTTTTGTGACCTCAGATAAAGGGATCGAATTCAATACGAAACGGTTAGAGATCCTTTTGACACGTAATCGAACTCCATTTTGCTATATACCTATATTATATTTCTTTGCTTGCATCACCCTCTGACAAGTAAAAGATCGTGAATATCGCGGAAGTACTCTACGCGGCGCTCTCTGTTACCTTCGCTGCGTCCCCTGCGTTTATAATGCATTACCAAATGACATTAAATTATTAGATGGCAAAAGATTTAAGAAGGTTTTGACTAATGTGTTTTTACGATATTAGGGATTATTTAAGTTCTAAGTTCTATCACTGTAAAATAAGTTTATTTTAAATATTTGCACGTCTGCATGCAGGCTGAATACACTGAACAAATAATATTAATAATTTAAGACCACATAAATGTATTACTACTGTATTCTAGCAAATAAAATATTGATTTGATTTGATCCGTACCAGGTACAAAAATAATATTATAAACATTTTAAACGAACCATTACATGAAAACATTTATATTCACACAATACAATTTCAAAACTAAAATAATTATTACCTAACCAAACAGAACCGTATGTTTTAGGCATAAACAGCAAAAAACCAACATTACGCGGTGTTCCCAGGCGGTCACCCATCAAAGTCAAAGTCAAAGTCAAAATCATTTATTCAATTTAGGCGTCTATGACGCTCTTATGAAGGTCAATTACAAATTTTAGTATTGAAATATTCTACATTGTACTGCCACGTTCAGCAAATAAAGTGTATAGAGCCACTGCGAGAAGAACGGGCAAGAAACTCGGGGCCATTCTTTTAAACATCTTTTAACAATGTGTTACATACATACTATATAATAGAGTTATTACAATATTTGTTTAAATTATGTAGGTGACAGGCAATAGCTTGGCGGAGGCGGAATTGTCCAGGCATTTTTGTCGTTTATGTAATCAGAAACTGTGTAGTAGGATTTTTTAATCAATATGTTTTTCACATGCAACTTGAATTTCCCTTCTGTGAGCGTTGTAATATGTTTAGGAACTTTATTATAAAACCGCACACAATTACCTAAGAAGGACCTTTTATTTGTCTTTGCTAATCTAAAACCTGGCACCGCTATTTTATCTTTATTCCTAGTATTGTAATCGTGATTGTCACTGTTTAATTTAAATTTACTCAAATTTTTACGAACATACATAATATTTTCAAATATATACAGACTTGGTAAAGTTAAAATATCAATTTCTTTAAAAAGATCCCTCACAGATTCCCTAGGACCCATTTTATATATGGCTCGAATTGCACGCTTTTGTATGATAAAGATTGTCTCTATCTCAGCAGCAGTTCCCCACAGCAATACGCCATACGACATAATACTGTGGAAGTACGCGAAATAAACTAGGCGAGCAGTAGCTACGTCTGTTAACTGTCTTATCCTAAGAACTGCATATGCTGCAGAACTAAGTCTTCCGGAGAGATCATGTATATGTGGATCCCATTGTAAAGTGGAATCCATTTTGATTCCCAGGAAGACTGTCGCTTTGTCAATAGGGAGTTTATCTGGGCCAAGCTTTATGTTTGGTTCAACATAAGGAACATTTGGTAAAGAAAACTTTAAACATTTGGTCTTTTTTGAATTTAGGAGAAGATTATTAGCGGCGAACCATTTACAAATCTTAGATAATACATTATTTACATGCGTCAGTTCACTGTCTTTCCTGTCTACTTTAAAAATCAGAGAGGTATCATCTGCGAATAAAACAATATCACAGAAATCTTTGACCATGTAAGGCAGATCATTAATATATGTTAGAAACAGAAAAGGTCCCAAAATTGATCCCTGTGGTACTCCCATTTTTACCAATGACCCGGAAGAAGTATTGCCACTTATTCCAACCCTCTGTAGCCTGTCTGACAGATATGACTCTATAAGATTCAGAGCTTTTCCACGAATACCATAGTGGTAAAGTTTACGAATCAGAGTGCAGTGCTCTACACAGTCGAATGCCTTGGAAAGATCACAAAATACGCCAATAGCATCATGTGAACTCTCCCAGGCTTCCAGTATATGCGACATCAATTGAACACCTGCATCTGTTGTGGATTTGCTCTTGGTGAAACCAAACTGATTCTCATTTAATAAATTATGCTTGTTAAAATGGGATAGTAGTTGTTTGAGCATAATTTTTTCGAATACTTCATCCAAGTACTGACCGCGCCCGACGTTGCTTAACTTCGGTGATCGGACGAGAACCGGTGTTTTCAACGTGGTATGAACGTTGGCGACAGTGAACGCAAAACGGATTCTCTGTTCGTACCTACCTATCGACCATTTTATTACATTGATTTTAACTAAGAGACGTCAGTTGAGGGTTTGAATGTACACCAAGTGCATAGAAATCCTTTCAAGCAAATAAATGAGCTCCATAATGACATACCTATACCTATCTGCAATCACGTTTTCGTGCATCTACCTCAGACAAGTTAAATATCGCGAGGAAAGCGGGAGTGGTAGCTAACTAACTAGACATCGGGTAGGTACTACAAACATAAATCTGCATTTATTATCCACACCTGTACGAATCGATAAAGTACCTAGTGCCAACATGCAAAGTTTTATAAAATTGATCGAGTTTCGGATACCAATCTCTTGATATTCTTTCTGGACACATATCAGAAAGGTAATAAGAATATTAGAAATTACGTAGTCTTCAAAGAAATACATTCTAGATAAATGGACTCATTGATGGGGGACGGCGCGAACGCAGTCCTCACTACCAAAAATAACAAGTCCGAGTTATCCACATTAGGGATAATCGCAGAGGTCAACCCATCCGCAGTGCAATGGAAAGACCTCGCTCTGGGGGAACCGCCTTCATGATCACGGTGTCCCCTACGCCAGGTAAGTATGATTTGAAAAATGCCCACAAATCCCCTCACGATCCACTGAAGAATCTCGTCAACGCGATTCAGAAATTGAGTCCAACTGGTGGCCATGCACCATCTTGTGTCAGTGTGAGGAACTAAATAAGCGAACGGCAACGCGCAGACAAAACAGCTAGCCTCAGGCTACTTGTGTATATTATGTTATGTGCTAAGAATGAGTGCGGTGGCAAACCATACTAAACGTACTAGGTAACACAATTGCAGCACGATATTAACACAACCCAACAGATGGCACTATGTAATATAGTTATATGTATCTAGAATATGTCTCCACAATATTATTAAGTAAAACATTGCACTTTAATTATGGTATATCTAAGTTAGTACGATACAGAGAATAATAAAAATATATTGCGTTAACAAGCAATTAATCAGTGAAATTATAATGACCATCCAATATTTCGGGTGGCATAAGCCATAATTATGATAAATTACCATGTTAATTGAATAGAATAGAACACAAAGTGATTTTTTGTATTCTTATGAGATTACGAGTAATAAATATTCTCTTGGAAAAAGATCATAAAAATGAAAGTGAATGCAAAAAACCAACATTACGCGGTGTTCCCAGGCGGTCACCCATCCAAGTACTGACCGCGCCCGACGTTGCTTAACTTCGGTGATCGGACGAGAACCGGTGTTTTCAACGTGGTATGAACGTTGGCGACAGTGAACGCAAAACGGATTCTCTGTTCGTACCTACCTATCGACCATTTTATTACATTGATTTTAACTAAGTGACGTCAGTTGAGGGTTTGAATATACACCAAGTGCATAGAAACCCTTTCGAGCAAATAAATGAGCTCCATAATGACATACCTATACCTATCTGCAATCACGTTTTCGTGCATCTACCTCCGACAAGTTAAATATCGCGAGGAAAACGGGAGTGGTAACTGCGAAACGGATTTTCGGTTCCCACATACTTAACCATCATGGTGTAATTTGATTTTATTTTGTGACGTCAGATAAGCGAATCGGTTAGAGATTCTAAGAATACGTAATCTAACTACATTTTGCTGTATATCTATATATTTGAAGCATCTCCCTCTGACAAGTAAACGATCGTGAAGAATGCGGAAGTGGTCTACGCGGCGCTCTATTTATTAACAGTGTGTTCCGGCTGCAGTCCTTGCGAGCCAGTGAATTACAGGCACATTAGACTTATCAACTGTGGGTCTCAGGGTGATAGGCGCAATGCAATCCGTCACCTGTGACTAAATGCATGTTATAAATGCATGTATAGTATATGCAGAGGTTACAGCTTAACATAAGGTTTATCTCAAACCCATTAAAAAGGCTTTGAGTTATATTGAAACCGTTGAAGCGCTCGTAGCGAAGTTTACTTAGCTGTTCTCAACTGATCAGCAAAGTTAAGCAACGTTGCGCGCGGTCATGAATTGGATGAGTGACCGCTAGTAACATTAAAACTGAGCGTTTCCGTGCTTCGGAGGGCCCGTTAAGCCGTCGGTTCCGGTTGTTGTCTTAGGATGGTGTCGTTATAGCATGGTGGTAAGGGCATTTTGGGAATGCCCGCCTGGCTAGCTACCACCCTCAAGTAGAACCAGTCAAGTAGACGGGCCTCGTTCTTTTTAACCTACAACAAAAAAGGAGGAGGTCCTCAATTCTACTGTTTTATTTATTTGTGAGCTAGTGTTTGTCATGTGGTCCCATTCAAATTTGAGTAAGATCTGAACGAGTAGTATTACGGTAGTAGACTGGTAAATTTTACTAACCATTTGGTATTTTATTAATTTAAAAAATCGCTATCTAAATTAGCTCTAAACGATAATTACAGTCAAGATGTTACGGTGAAAATAGTTTTTATTTTATTTTTCGGCTACTTTATTGTTTACCGGAGTCCCCTCCTACATTTTATAATGTTGACATTCCATTCCAAAGTTCTTTTTTGGGTCAAAATTGAGTGACAACTTAATTAAGTAACAATGAGTTAGTTCCAATTTTGGCCACGTGCCATAATTAAGTCGGTTTAAATCAACAATTCGGTGCGCTACAGGAGCATATCTCTGAGATATAATAAATATCAATTATATTTTACAAATTATTGGATTACAAATTTTATGCCCGGGCCGGAATCAAACCCCCGTCCTCCGACTTCGCATCGGATGCCTAATCCACTCGGCTGCTATGTCTGTGTTATAGTATGTGATTTGGAAAAAAACAAACAATTAATGTTGTATGAAAAAGAAACTGGTATCCCGGCCTCATAAGGGTGTGTGTGTGTGTTTTTTTTTGTTATTTTGACGGAACAAGCTCGAGGCCCACCTGGTGTTAAGCGGACTAACCTCTGCCTTGAACAGATGCATTTCATCACAAGTGACGAATTGCACTGCGCTCGTCACCTTGAGACATAATGTTAAGTCTCATGAGCCTGTAATTTCACTGGCTCTCCAGGCTGCTTCCGGAACACACCGTTAGGTGCTTGGCGACAGATTATCTACTTGAGGGTAGCTAGCCAGGTGGGCAATCGCAAAATGCCCTTCCACCATGCGAGAAGACAGAGTGTGTGTTTGTGTAACTTACTTAGAGTCATCAACATATTCTTGGCAGATGAATGATTGCTTGCAACATCAGCTGAGGGATATGCAATTTCATTGCTGTGGAACATGCGGAGTTCATTCCTCTGAAATTAATGAGAGACAACCACATTATCACATATTTTGTATAGTAGTATACACTCCCAACTAACATTTTGGTGTCATTTACAGGTTTTAATATAACTTCATTCTGTTTAAATGAGTAATAATTATCTCAGTTCTAACTTAAAATGTTATAGAGGAGTTAGAAAATAAATTTAGCTCCAACAGTGGTTCTAGAACTTTAATGAACGGTGTTAAACAGTTTTTAGAGTTAGAATAGTGCTAATCGCAGCAAGTACCGTTAAGATGTTATAGCCCAAACCTGTTTGTAGCACCTAAATCTACACAACAGTGCTCGCTGACTCACGTTAACACTTATTGTTGTGTAGTTGTTGCCGCGAAGTGTCTTATATGTCTTTAGGTATTATATTGAATATAAGGTGCAGGTATTGGTTGTACAAGAGAGTTGGTCAAGAGTGTAGTAACTCAAAATACTAAAAGTGTTGAACAACTCATTTATGTAGATTTAAGCTGTAATGTTCATTTTACTAAAGCAAATTGCGCTAGGCAGGTACACTTTAAAGATATTGTAAAAGTAATAGTGTTAGACAAAACTATGGACTTTTATTAACACTCCGAGGCAGGCCTTAATATAGGTACCTATATAACCGCATTATGTGTTAAAACAACTTTTTGACGAACTGAGAAAATAATTTTACTGGGTATTAGATTAATTCACATTAAAATGAAAAGATTACAAACTTGGAGTAAACAAAAGAAAACAGGTGCAGTGAAAAAAAGAATTCAACAGGAACGTCGTACTTTTTTGGATTCTGTTTATATTGGTACGAATGACCCAAAACAATCAAATAGTTTTGATAATATCCTATTAGATTATGTTGTTCCAGTAGTTACGAAAAATAAAGAAGATTCGCTACAAAGCGGAAATTTAAATAGTCCTAATACGAGCAATTTTGGTCAAGTTCGAGTGGAGGCACAACAACATGGTTCCGTAGAACAAGAAAAAAAGGAATCTCAAGTAAATCTCCGTTTTTTAGAATCCTTACCACTTAGTGAGTCAGAAGACGAAGTAGAAGAAGAAAAAACTAGTGATATTGAAAAAAATACTTCGCTAACAAAAAAATTAAAAACGTGGTCTATAGAAAACAATATTACCCAAATTGCTTTGAAACAGTTGCTGCTGATTTTGAATGTTGGCTATGTTAGTACAACATTATTCCTTCCGAAAGACCCACGAACAGTTTTGCGAACTCCAAAAGAAATTTGTATTAAAAATATCGAAGGAGGACAATATTGGCATCATGGTATAACTGAACCTTTGACGAAATTACTTATGGATATCGCATCCACTTCCAATATTATTCAAGTGAGTTTTAATTTTGACGGTCTACCAATATTTAAGAGTGCCAAAAAGGAGTTCTGGCCAATATTAGCTAATGTGGAGGGGAATATATTGACAATTGGGATCTACTATGGTACAGGCAAACCAAAAAGTTTAGAAGAATATTTAGAGGATTTTGTAACAGAGATGAAATCGTTACTTCTTAACGGAATTTTCATTAATGAAAAGCTAGTTACTATAAAAATCAAATGTTTTGTTTGCGATTCTCCAGCAAGGGCATTCATTAAAGGTAAGAATTTTATTATTTATGGCCGTTTTTAAACTTTAACAATATTCTTCTATAATCGTGATAGGAAAAATAAATTACTAAGTGAGTATAGTCAATTTCCATTGAGAATGACGCTTTCCATGTACTCCTTAGTTTTAGGTTGCATGACTCGCATGTAGTGCTTGAAACTAAACTAAATTAAATACGCTAATTTTTAACTAATATTTTTTTGAAATATTTATTTGTATTGGCTAAATGTGTAACATACTTAATTTTTTCAGGTGTATGTAATTTTAATGGAAAAAATGGATGTTTAAAGTGTACAACGATAGGAGAATATTCACATACATCGCATACTGTAGTTTTCTCTACTAAGGAAGATTCTCCAAGAACAGATGAAAATTTCAGAGCCAAAATTTACGGACGTCATCATAAATTAAATTCTCCCCTGTTGAAACTACCAATTGATATCGTAGAAGATTTTCCAGTAGCGGATTCTTTGCACCTCATAGATTTAGGTATAATGAAGAGATTGCTTGTTGGATGGCGAGACGGCAATTTCGGAACATATTTGACTAAGCTGTGTGCGCGGGATATTGAAAATTTAGATGTATTTTAAAAAAATTGTAAATTACCATCTGAGATACACCGGGCAGTAAGAAGTATAGATTGTCTCGCTTATTGGAAAGCCAGTGAATTTAGATCATTTTTTCATTATTTAAGCATTATTATATTGCCTGATATCCTTCGTGCTGATGTTGTTGAACACTTTTTGAGTCTATTTTGCTCTATTACGATATGTTCCACAGAATTTTACAGTAGTTTACTGCCGCTTGCCAAAGAAATGCTGAAACATTTTGTGGAACAGTACAAATATTTCTATGGATCTCATAGTATCACAAGTAATGTACATAATTTACTCCATGTTGTGGACGAAGTTCAAAAATTTGTTCCTCTTTACAAATTTAATGCGTATCCGTTTGAGAATCAATTATATTTAATCAAGAGAATGTTAAGACAGGGTGACAAGCCTCTGGCACAAGTTGCTAAGAGAATTTGTGAGGCAAGTACAATAATTAATCCCTTGGTGACAACCAAAACCACGAATAAAGTACCCTATTTGACAACTAGTAAAAATAATCGTATAATTCACTTCAAAAACTTTGTTATTTCTTTAAGGCTGGAAGATAAATATTTTATGACTCACAAAGAAGACATCTTTGAACTAAAAGACTTGTTGACCTCTGGTAGTGAAAAAGAGATTAAGATATACGGTAAAAAATTTTTGAACAAAGATATCATATTTGGCATACCTATTAAGTCATCGTTTTTATGTATGTTTAAAGTAAATAAGCGGTCAAGCGCGTGTCAGGCCACGCGTAATGTAGGGTTCCGTAGTAGCCCGTTATAATAATATAGAATAGTTCTGTTGTTCTTTTTCTTTTTATCTCTCTACCTATAACTTTCTAAGCAATTTGTTCTTTTGTTTATAAATTGTGATTGCTTGCACGTGTAGACTGTTGTTGACCGTGACTATTAACTTTAAGACTTTCGCGACATGAACACATATTCATAAGTATTTAACGGGACTTAATCGCGATAACAACATTTATACATTTATTTATTTACGTCCTTTTATACATTTACTTATTTATGTCCGCTCGTGACCACGACCAATGCAACTTGGTCGAAACGTCGAGGTAAATAAATAAATGTATAAATGTTGTTATCGCGATTAAGTCCCGTTAAATACTTATGAATACGTGACTATTAAGTTGGAATATACGTTTCTTAGTTCCTCACAAACTTTTTTCTTCTCTCCATTTAACGACACCTCTCTATAACGCCATAAAATGCACAGTCCCTTGAGTTTTTTATATATATATACATATACATATATTATATATTCAAGAACCAACAAACAGAGTCACAATATTTTCCTAATGAAAAATTATTCTTATTTATAATAATAATTATGAGACGGCGAGGATGAGGTCTAAAAGTACCTTATACTCGTACCGAAGCTAAACGATCAACTCTGTACAGTCATATCTGTGACTTATGATATAGGTTATACAGAAGCATTATATCTTATTGTTGCCTTCTAGAGTTTAATTGCAATAATTTATATTTATTTAGCAGCTCTTCATAATGGTTTAATATTATGCAATAAATACGTTAATTCGTTATTGAAGTTACTAGATGACCTTATGACAAAATTAAATATTTTTAAACCACGTGTTATTATTATATTTTGAATATTTACAAGAACGACTAATTTACTATCTAATATTATTACTTAATCCGTTATGACTTGAACTTCATCAAAGTTAGAGTCCCATAACACATATGTAAAATTACACATTACAAATCACATACCCTTCACGTGCACGTATACTCAAACATACAGAAACACGCACCGACACATACACCTTTCAAATTCCTTACAAACATTCACTTAAACTCGTACACCAATACTACACCACAGAAAAATGACTACACGTAAATATTAATTATTAAAAATATACAAAATGACGTTAATTTCGAATAAAAACATTTCGTTAAATATTTTTCCTATATTAATTGTTACTAATTGTTACTAAATAGTATATATAAAAGAAAATATATAGGTGTGTTACAGATTCTCTAAAGCCAGGAAGAACCTGGCTCTTGAGATACAGGCCACCAGCCTAGTTTTAGAGTCATAGACTCATCATAAATGTATCACAGTAAGGAAGTATAAAATTAATTTGTATTTGTATTAAATTATTTGTTTTTCGTCTTAGGAGTAAAATTATATTTAATAAAATACACTAAAAATCTGCCCAGATCCTTTTGGAATTTTAAGTGGTCTTGATAAGTATTTATAGAATGATACATTTTCAGGTCATCGGCAAGTAATAGCAATTTCAAAAACTTAAAATATATTTAGTAAACACACTGTTCGTTTGTTTGTTATTGTCTACGTTTTAAATATTTCAGTAAAGCTTCGATAAGGCGGGCAAAATTGAGATTGGGCGATAGTTTGCTACAACTTTTAATAATCCTTAGGTTGAATATATGGTGGACTGGAAAACAAATGGTGTCAGCGGTGTATTTAAGAACTTATGATGAAACATTATTAACTCCAGCGCCCTTAGTTGGATCGAGCCTATGTAGTTCCGATTTGATAAACATTTGATTATAGTAAAACAAACATCACTGATAGTTAAATCTGACTTGTGGTTCACGTGCATCATCTTCAGAAATATAAAATGTATTATCTGCATTATAACCGTCGGTAACAGTTGAGGGTTCAAATACTGATTGGAAGTGATTCGAGAAAATGTTACTAATATCTAATGGGTCACTTGCTGTTTTTGGAGCCCCCATCTTTATAGCAGTCTTGTCTGCCCTACCCCAACAGTGTTTTTTATAAGCCGGAGACTCGGAGAGGGAGAGGATTAATTATTTTCATGAAGAAGAAGCTTATTTTGGGAAACTTCGTTAGTATTTAAAAAAACTATAGGTTTCTGTAACCCCCCTCCCATCAATGGGGAATATTCCGCCCTCACTCCCCCTCCCCATTGCACAAAATATATACATATACCATACCTAAAGTCCTTCCAATGTATGTAGATACACATATTTTTTTAATATTATTATTATTAAAAATTAATAGTTTCCGTAATCCCCAACCCCCTGGGGGGATGCTACAACCCCCCTCTCCCCCCTCCACCCCTTCCTATAGTACATAAGTATGTATATCGATTCTAAAGTCCTTCCAATACTTCATCTTAGTAACTTTAAAGGATTTATTCTAAGAATTTTGTATTTAGTACAAAATTATCTAACACCCAAGTTCAACGACTATTACTGCTAAAGTAATAAAGTTATCTTAATCGCTATAATTTTCCTTGAAAGTTCATGAACTGCACTATCATCATGAATTTTTTCAAATTTTCCAAGCCAGCAGTTTAGGTTTTAGAGGGGGGGGGACGCCCTACTGGAACAAAAATTTGCACTTTAAAGTTGAATATTTCGTAAATGTAGCATTAAATCGTGAAATGGTATTAGCAACCCCTAAATCATTTCAAAATACCTATTCAATGATACCCCACTCGATGGGATAGACGACGAAAAAAAAATTCATAACCACATCATTTGTATGGGAGCTACCCTAAAAAAAAATTTTTTCAAAATTTTATTTTACCACTTTGTCGGCGTGGTAAGTTTACATATCCGTACAAAATTGCAGCTTTCTAGTACAAACGGTCTCTTAGCAAAACCTCGGACAGACGGACAGACAGACGGACATGACGAAACTATAAGGGTTCCTTGTAGGTACTACGGAACCCTAAAAAACCTTATGTTGTCTCTGATGATTTTATGGTAATGAATCCAGATGAAATTAAATGCAAATTAGTTTGTGTGGGTCATGAAGATATATTATACTTTCTACCATTATTACATACGCTGTAGGTTTGTACTTACTGAAATGATAGCAAGTTTTTACTTGATAATTTCTTTATTAAATTAGTAAAAAAAAATTGGAAAAAATATAGTCACATAATTATGTAACTATATTTTTAATGTGTATTATGTAACTGTGAACATTTAGAAACAAATGGATATTAGCTTTGCCAATATTTCACAAATAAAATGATTTATAAGAATAAAATGTATTATAGATATTTCTGCTTAAAATTGTAACTTAATTGGCTTAATTAAATATCAAGAAAATGTCCATCTCTGAATCAAAAAAATATTAAAGAACCATTATAAAATTAAAGAGGCTTACTTTAGCTTCGATTGTTAAACATTGGAAATTGTAATCATATTATAGTAACAAAAACAATGAGTAGCAAAAACAATGTATCCATAATTCTCAAAAATAAACACTTATGTACTTAAGTAATAAATCAACAAAGTTATTTTATCTAAACTATCTATGGTAACTACGAGTATAATAATTTACCTATGCTTTACTAGACAAAGTTAATTGTTTTGAGATAGAACGGCCTTACGTATTAGTAGATATACTTTCAACATATAGGTATACTACTACCGTGGTCTGCATATTAAATACTCGTATATACTAACCTACAAAACATATTTTTCATATTTTGCTAATGTCAAGGAACTATTTCATTCAGTCTTACTGAATTTACAATCAGTCTCACATACAACCAAAATAAAACAAAAATTAAGAATACTCCAATGACGTAGATCTTTACATAGTTTTTGATTATCATAAGAAATTTAAATTTAAATCAAACAGTGAGTTAGCATCATAATTTGTATGTCCTTCATTATACATGGTGTAACAAATAGTAGATTATGCCAAGGGAATAAAGCAGTGGATTACGTCACGGGCGGCATATTGAACCCAGAGCGCAACGAGGGACTCAGAAGTAACTCCCAAGCGTAGCGAGGGTGTTTTAAATTTAACTCCCGAGCGATGCGAGGGAGTTATGTAGAGTCGGGACTCTACTGGTGGTGCGAGGGGTTTAAGCCGCACAAGACGAAGACACGCTTTATTCCCGAGGTGAATACTCTACTTTTCACACCTACTGCAAGACAAAAAAGCTAGTAGGTACCTAGGTACTGCAAAAAAAAGTGAACCATCACGGGACGCCTGGCATCTGTTTCACATCTGTGAAACATTATGGTCATCATATGGTCATCAGTGTCATCAGTGCATCAGTGTCATCAGTGTCATCAGTGTCATCAGTGTCATCAGTGTCATCAGTGTCATCAGTGTCATCAGTGTCACCGTCACCGTCACAGTCACCGTCACCGTCACCGTCACCGTCATCGTCATCGTCATCGTCATCATCATTATCATCATCATCATCATTATCATCATCATGAAATCTCTTTACAATGCCCATCGTCTACCCGAGGTCGTCCAGATTAGAAGGTTTGAGTAATATTAATGTCTGTGGTTTTGACGTTCGATATTCAAATCACTTTATTCCCTAGGGAGTTTCATACAACTTTATTTCCCTAGGGAATAAAGTAGTGCTTTACGTTGAGGTTACGTGGCATATAATAGCAGATTGTCGAGCAGGTGGTGTGAAAAGTCCTTTCACTCCCTGAATTGAGTGATTCTACTGATATATATGAATATCTTTTACAATAGGTCAAACTTCGAAACTTCAATAAAAATTGCCTGTCAAACTGTCAATTTCTATGGGAGATCCAATTTTATTTTTTAATTTCGATGTGGGTCCCATAACAAAACTTGCCAATATTGATCATTAGAATCACTCCTTTCAGGAAGTTGAAGGACTTCTGTTACACCCTGTATATTTATGAATTTTTAACCCAGTGATTCTTTTTCTTCAGGTTCAGACACTTGTCTCCTTTCCGATGTTAATATTAGAATTGGCGACGTCTTTTGAGATATTTGGAATTGCGTTTTCTTCTTTATGTTCCTCTGCCATTTCTTCTTGTGAATCATTCCTTTCTTTGTTGTCCTCCGTGTTTTCTTCTACTGAATCATTTCTTTCTTTATTTCCCATAGCGTTTCCTTCTTCGTTTTCATCAGTAACACAAGCTTCATTGTCCGCATTTTCTTCTGAAACCTCCACACGCTTCGATTTACTTTTGGGGTTCGAACGCCTTGATGTTGAAGCTCTTTCAAGTTTTGCCATTTTCCTTTTCTTGGCGTTTTTCAATATGGTTTTGAAAAATATTTCATTGTCTTTTAAACAATATGTCTCATCCCAATGGTGCACCATATTCCAAAAAAATTATAATACATGTTTATAACCTTTTAAAGGAACTTTCAAATCCTCACCTCTGCTACCCCCACTCCATGAGCACTCCGAAATAAATTTTCTTGTAAACAAGACATCAACAAGCATATAGGCACAATCTATATACCTTTACCTCCAGAACATAGTATGGAATAAGTATTTTTCAAACGGTCTCTGTTTATTGGATCCGATAACTGCTTTTCTAGATCATCTAAATCCTGAGCACTGTCAACTGGCTTTATATTTATTGGAATATTGTCAATATGACCTTTGCTGCTATTCAAAGTTTGTACATCTTGACTAGATGATAAAAGTATTTGAGACACTGCATCTTCCAGTTGCACAGACAAAGAAGATACCTTTTGAATCAAACTATTTTGCAAGTTGTTTAGAGATTGAAGCTGGGCGACAATTGCAGAGTTAGTATCCAGTTGCTGCTGATGATTTTGAAGAATTTGGCTTACAATAGTTGCTTGGTTGTCTAATATATTTTTCTGGTTCTCAAATATTTTATTTATGTCAAAGTCAACTGAATCTGCTACTAAAGGCGTAGTATCATTTGATAACAAAGGTATGTTCGTTGAACTTGTTTGTATATAAGATACGTTGCAGTTTAATTCCAAGTCAGCGGACGATGACGCTGAGTCTGTTACAAGATTTGTCAAAACGACATTGCCCATCTGAAATAAAAAAGACCGGTAAATTTTTATTATCCAAAACTAGCTTCCGCCCGCAGCTTCGCCCGCGTAAATTTCGGTTTTAGCATGATCCCGTGGGAATTGACACATTGACGTCCGTCTCCGTCCGTAGACTGTGAAAGAGTGAGTGATTGATTTATTTTGCTAGTGAAGAACGAGGAAAAGTTATACGACAATTAGAAACTTGTTGAAACCTGGACAATCTTAAAAAGTAAATGTTTCTTTAGAAAAATTCATTGTTATGATGCGTTTTATTTTTATATATCTAATACCTATGTAAAAAATACAACCATCCGACACTATAAAAAGATACTCCACAGATTATTTTTTATTAGTTTTAGTACTTAATAAAAAACATTGTATTTTTTGTGATTATTTAAAACTTACGTTTTGATTCCTTTGTTGAAGAACCCTAATCCAGTCAGTTTGTAAAATGCTTAGCCGGTTGTAGTGTCTTGGCTATAATAAGTGTAATTATTTAAGTCTATTATTGCACTGCTAAGTGTACTAAAGCCTGCACAATATTCTTGACTAAAGATGTTGTATCACAAAAAGTGTAATAGATGTCTTAAGTGACGACAAAAACCTTGAATGTAAGTTCGCCATTGTTTTGTTGAACTAACCTATAAATTGACTGAATTATTCAATATTTGAAAACAAAATACTTCATTACTCATGTTATTTTTTCATTCCATTGATGCCACTTTATTTAAAATGCTACTGGCTACGAAAAAAATACAAAAAATGGTATAAATTTGAAGTGTCTATGTTATTCATTATATGTTTAATTTGAAATTTTATTGAAATCTTTAATAAATTCCAAGCGCGTTAAAATTGAGATGGAAAACATGGTATACACTTACCGTAAAATCACAACGGCAGATCGTTTTCACTTCAGATCGTTTTCACTTCACAACAACTTGAATACTTATATGTTTACTATCCTTCTGCCAATTATTATCTCGCCATGATGTTACACTAGATCTGGTACACAATTTTGGTATAGAACTAAATACAATTGGTTAGTAAATATACTCAAGTAGCGGCATGATACTTACTTGAGAATATTTTACATAACTAATACGCTTCAAAGTGACATATACACAACTGTTTTTAATAGGTCTAATAAAGTTTTAAATGGTAAATAATTCTTAGCTGACGTTTTTCTATAACCCATAGTGTTAACTAACTCATCACAACCGCAGTTATACCGGTTGAAGCTATAACTGAGAATGAATAAACACTCTTGTGTAGGTACTTTAGCACCTATATACCACCGCTCTGTAAGCTCTCTAGATCCTTAGCCTCTAAAATCGTGGGCCTCTTTCGTGGTTATAAGTGAGTTAGAGCACTCTATAACTCTATTACTACAGATATTCTTAACACGTAGATTCTCAAACGGAACCGATATACAAACGATATACAGTTTGTTTTAAAGCTTATGTGCTAGTTGGGCTGGCATTACACTATACTATAGTATATTTATAGAGAACCCTTTAAATAAGCTTTATTGTATTATATTGTGGATTTTAGGATTATAAAGTATAATGATACTTTATAATCCTAAAATCCACAATATAATATAATGAAGCTTATTTAGGGAGTTCTAACGATGACGTCACACACTCTCAGCAATCTTTATAAGATATTTAAATAAAAAATTCAACGCTCACCTACATATCTACACTAATATTATAAACAGGAAAGATTTGTATTTTGTATGTAACAAATAAACATAAAAACTACTGGACCAATTTAAAAAATCTTTCACCTTTAGAAAACTACATTATTCCAGATGAACATAGGCTATAACAAACTGTGTTTTTTTTTTTTGAAATTTTTGTTTAATACCCATGCTAAACTCGGGTGGTCTGCTAGTCGCATATACATACATATATTTTGTATATGGCGCTACACGAAAATGCGCACCGCATCGTATGTATGTTTGTATAATTTTTTTTGTGTAAATATAAACCTCATATAATAATTAATAGTGAATTTACGACTTCTCCAAATTCCAAATAAGTTGATGCTATACCTCTTGTTTTTCAAAGTATCTCTATTTATGCATATATATACAAAATTTGTGAAATTTATATAAATTAAACCCCACCTATCTAGTACAGTAGTATGTATCACACCCTACCTAAATATTTGATCTTGGGATTGTGGCGAGGAATATACGCTCAGGATCATTAATACTACTAATTAGTTCAACAATTAGTACAAACGTTATATACTTGTATCTATTTACTGCCAGTAGTACTGGAGACGCTACTATAATTTTTAACAGGTTTAGCCCACCTGTTAAAAATGATAGTAGCGTCTCCATTACAGAAGAGAGCTGGCGCTTTTATGGTGGTTACACTATTGAAGGAAGATAAGTGTTTTTAGAAGTGTGTTTCTTCCTGCCCTTACTCCACGCTAAGTGAACACTTTTGTTGCTAGTTTTTGTAGCTATTAAATTCACTACACAATATGACCATAGAATTCACCACATTGCAATACTGCCTATAATATAATAAAATGTTATTCATAAGTTGGCATCGTCAGGACCACTATGTCCTAGTTATGAATGAGATGAATTACTTAGCATCCCATGGATTCATCGTGCGGGTGCCGGGTCCATAGCGTTGCAGAGGAAGAGGCTAGAGGGGCCTGGGACTTGCAACTCAGGAGTAGGGTGAAGGGGCCCCTTTATGATATATCAATGCTTCCCTTCACTGCTCGAGTCTCCTCCCATACCTAACCAAATTTGGTAAGCTCATACTATTGACGCCTTAGATACACGTTCGAGGATGGAAGTTACGGTTGTTCTTGGTAGGCCAAGGTCTTTAAGTATGTTATATAAGGATTTCGCTGGTATACCCCTTGCTCCAACTTTTCAGCATATAAATTAGCCACATAACCGTTTTTGGTTAATTCATTTGTTTGGTCATTATATTTGTTTGTTTTTAATGTGTGGTCTTTAGGTATATTTGTTTCCTACGGCACAGTAAGTTCTATAAGTACTATGCGTTTTAGATTTTTCGAGTATAGAAATATGTCTGGTCTGGAAGACGAAACTCCAAACTGCTCAGGAATTTTGTAATGTTTTTCATATGAGTCCATCAAAAGAGTCCAATCGGGAGCTGCGCCTAAGATGGAGTAAGGCTTGGATTTAGATTTTGTAGATGACCCTTCTTTTACAAAAGCAACATGTCGTTTGTTCGTGGTCAAACCTTTGTTTGCTCTAGCTACCGAGAGGCTCGCCGCTTCTCTTATGATTTCGAGGACTCTATCGTGGCGATGGGAATAATGACCCCTATAGGCGTTTCTATTGTTATCATTATCGCCGATACCAATGGGTTAGTCGCAAACAAACAAATCAATGATAAGCAAGTCTCTGACTATGGCAGTGATTTCTTAGTGAAGAGTTTATGTGCCGGGATTGGAAATGTAGGATGCTTGTGTGCTGTAACTAGAATGGACAAGATGAGCAATGAGTATATCTAAGTAATTTTGAAGGTAGCGCCAGTGACAGTAATAGTTTTACAATACAGTTGTGAAACTAATGTACTTCCAAAGATTATCAAAGCTTCATCAAGAGACTAGCTTATCAGCATGAACAAAAAAAAAAAACTAAATCATTATAGCTTACAGGTGTAGGAGTATTGACCCTGTCTTCAACGGTGAGACTCATCATCAGCTGCGGATGGCAACACTTCCCTTCTGATTTAACTCCCAGAAGTCTATGCCATGTATATTTAGCCTGGAAAAAAATATACATATACAATTTTAATCTTAACAAATCCTCTGTTTGATGTGTATAATTATATTTCATTATTTTTTTAATATCGCCAATGTCTAATGCTTGGGGACTTGTTGATGAACACAGGAAATACTGTAGAACAAGATCACATTGTTGAATGACTTCAGCATTTTTGGAAATTATATTTTTAGGGGAGACTGTGGTACTACTGGTTGTAACAGGGGAAGGTAGTTACAGCGGCAACGGTGGCAGTGGCTAAACGGAAGGTTTACATTTTAGCCACTTTGTGAGAGGAGTCTGGGTTTGCATTACCTAACACATTATCAACCAAAATCACAGGTTCATAATATTTTAGTTTTTGAGAAATATTGGTTTACAACCTTCCTATGAAAGCAGATATGTGTTGTGACAATTACACACTTATGTTACCTTATTGAAATGAATATGTGTATGCAGTTACACTTATTTGTGTTTTGGTACATAACTTTTGAAAATAAATAAAGTTATACATGGTTAGCATATGTAACTTTATTCATTTTCAGTGCTAGGATTCAAAAATCTATTGGCATTGAAATATTTAAAATGACAGTTATTTTTTAAATAATAAAACAAATGATTAGCTTACATCAATAAGCTTATTTGAGGGGCAGGGCTGAGCACCCAGTAAGCTGAGCAGAAGATAGCCAATCTTATCCTTTCGGCCTTGTGTACCCATCGTAAACACCTCCACTTTGACAGGGACATTCTGGACTCGAAGACTGAAATAGTGAAAATGTACTTTTATAATGTAAAAAATCTATATTACGTAAACATAGAATTATAAGTAATGGTGAAGGGGAGGAGTGAGATATTTTAGCTTGGCACACCATGGGCTATGGACACATAAATTCTACAAAACCCAATTTAAAGTCATAAAAATAGGTAAAAATATTTATGGGGCCTCAGGTAACCAGACAGATATAATAATTATTCTTAAATTTTTAGTATTCAAATTATAGCATTTAAAAAAACAACTTTTTAGGCATATTAAAAGTATAGTTAGTTATCATGTTAGTTATCAACCTTGTTGACATTTACAAATAATAAACAATTATTTTTCACATTATTGTTGCATGTATTTGATCTCACTGAATCTACCAATTCTGATCCATGAGAAGTACTCGGAAAATACCAAAAGCCATGTGATTTCTCTTTGGTACATATATAAGTTATTAAACAAACTAAACCTTTTTACAGAAGGCATTGCTTATAAGTATTGACATTTCTTTTTAATAAAAAATGGAAATCTATTGGAACACTCAAAAAATGTGTGAAATAACTTGTTGAAGTAGGTACCATGATGGTTCCAAAATACCTATTACAATACAATATTGTATGCAGGGTACCGACTTTGACAAGTTATTTCATTTCACACATTTGTGTTAAAGACGGTTTACATTTTCTTTTCTCCCTTTTTAGTGATCCTTGCTACTTATGGGATAGATCATCATTCACTGTCAAAGACTTTATCATCAAGATAGGAAATACTTTTTAGTTATAGGAATGTAACTCAAAAACGGCTTGACCAATTTTGATGAAATTTAAATGGGAACACATGGCAAGTATCAGCTAATCATATAGTAGCTATCAGTAATTGTTATGAAAACCAAAAAAATCAATATGATTTGAATTGTTAAGCACTGCGAACAACAAGGGAGAGCCAGTTCCAAGTTTTATTTAAATCAAAACACGAGTGAGCTGCTTCGAGCGCATTCCGATCATGCAATCGGGATGCGTTGTGTTTCTTGGAAACCGTAATAACTTTAAATTTAGTTTATTTAGCGTTAGAGCAACAATGTAAGTAGGTAATACCTCCTAAATCTTCTTTTGTCGGCCTCCCATACTAGCTCAGCATCAAAGACAGGGGCATGAGAAGGTACAACAGGGTCTGTTTCTAACATATACCCATTCAAAGACCCACTCACAACGAAAGGAGTCCGCAGAAAACCAAATCCCAATCCTGAAATATAGAAAATTGTGTTGACGTTACTCCTTCATCAAAATTTAATTGCAGCAAGCACTATTACCTTCTTTAACATGTAACACTATCTGAATATTTGGGCCTCTAAGTTCGTCCATGAATAATTTATTTTAATAAAGACTAAAATAAATCAAACGCAACTGGCAAAATGTATGTTTGTAAACAAATAAATAAACCAAAGATTATGAGAATAGAGTAGGATTTCACAGAAGTCAAATTCTTCGAAATCTAAATTTCCAAACTGACATTGACATTTGATAATCAAAACTGAAAAGTTTTGATCATAGACGTAGGATTTTTTCGCTATGCTCAATAAGCCTATGGTTTTGATTATCAATATATAGTTATGAAACTTCCGTAGCACGGCATCCAAGTCGTAAATGTTGTTATCATGATCAAAATAATTTAAAATATTTCCGTGTTATTCATTTGTCCGCTGTAAAATTCAATAGTGATGTGGTGATACTTCGGAAACGTAGCCCAGGAGGGCGTTTAAAGTTTTTTCGTCCAGTGATAAAAATATCACAAGTATCCACAGACCTAGGATTTTTTCGCTACGCTCAATCCTAAGCCTATGCAAGTATCACATATCTTGACCACCGATTACTGAACATGCTTGGTATCGAGTTGGTATGATGTATTTTACTGTATTAGATTTTCGCGATATCGAATCATAGCAATTACGATTTTACAATGTTCTTACATAAGTGTAAAATGGGATAACATGACAGCTTCTTCACAAATGTGAGAATTATGGCGTTAGAGGTTCTGCTCCTTTATTGACTCTCTTGAGTCAATCCAAGTTAGTCAAAATTTGTAAATAATTTAAACAACTGGTTACATTTCAATAATTTACGAGCGTACATTACAAAAACTAAATGCGTTCATTTTAATCATTATAATTCAACCGAAGATACCGCTTATGCTAAAATTGGAGCACAACATGTAGAAACTACGGAAAAGTATAAGTTTCTAGGTATCAGTGTGGACCAACACTGTAATTGGAAGTCCCACGTAGAACATGTTTGTTCTAAACTAAATTGTTTCGTATTTGCATTAAAAAGGCTACGTCGCACAGTAAATATAAGCGCTGCACTTACGGCGCGGCGTATCATAGGTATGTGGCTTCTATTTTAAGGTATGGCCTTTTGGTATGATAATAATGTATGTAACAAGAGTTTTTTAAGTGCAAATAAAATGCATAAGGGCTGTATATGGCGTGGGCCCCTTAGATTCGTGTAGACCACTGTTCTAAAAACTAAACGTTTTGACCTTGACTGGACTATATATCATGCAAATAGGAATATTTGTTAAGGAACATCCAGAAAAAATTGAACAACTTGACATATGTGCCTATACTGAAACTCAGAGTGGAGACCCAAATAGATTAAGAGGAATTTATTGTTAAACAGCTATAATGGGACGAAACTGCAATGTAATAGCCATTAAAGTTTTTAATAATATTCCAAGAACTTTCAAGGAGCTCCTTCAAAAATACTTTAAAGTCAGGCGGCACAAATGGTTAGTCGAAAAGTGTTTTTATATTGTTACTGAGTTTTTCAACTGTCAAAATTGAAAATGTGAAAAGTGACATAATTACCTAACATTTTACTTATGTAAGGTTGAATATAATATTTATTATTAAACAACTTGACCGTTATTCGAAGCATAAACAATTGAGACAGGCGTGTTCCATTTCCTGTACCTTTTTCCCTAAGTGTTAGCCATATAGCTCTGTCTCGCTCGCCTGTGACGTCACCAGCAGGGAGGGAAGCGCACCTTTAGCGTGCGCGCCCCAGTCTGGCCCATTGGCGTTCATTTCCTTGCCGTCGTAGGTTGTGCGCAGCTAAGCTGGTGAGTCTTTTAAAAACTAATTTCCACAACCGCCATTTTTCCCCTGTTAATATTTAATGAATTTTTCGTTCGAGTGTTTCTTTTGATTTTTATTTGTGCTGAAAGTTAGTGTACGGTGTGATATCTTTTATAGATTATGGATAACGAAAGCTACAAAGCCTCGCAAGCGGAACCGGTCCCTGGTTCTTCTAAAACTGCTCAGAAAAATGAAGGTAATACAAGACGGCGCAAACGCTCTCATACCAGCAGTAGTAGTGAAAGCAGTTCTGATAATAGTAGTTGAGTGAACTTAGTCAGTTACGTAATCAAATAAATGCATGACTGTACCGGACAATGAGGATACCTTATCTATTTTTGCCGAGGATAATTTTGAGCATGAGCATAGTGAATTTTTAATTAATTTGAACGTAGAAACGAAACTCAAGGAACCGGCGGTTCCAAAGACACACGAGCGGTACTTAGACATTTTAAAAGAAATTCAATTTTTTAATAAAACTGAGTGGAGTGAAGTACGCTATGCGGAAACACAAAAATTGTACAACCATAGTCCAGGTTTTGTTGAGCTCGAGACGAATGAAGAGGTTAGACCATATTATACGATAAAACACCTAGGTTATACGGAAAGGGCCTATGCTTCATTAACTTATGGAATCATAAAACAGAAAGAGGCCTTAAAGAAAGAGCTGTGTACGTTTATGACATGGATCAGAGACCAAGAAGGCGTTAACGTTGAAGCGGTAAACCAAAAACTTAACGATATTTTTACAGCTGGTGAATTTAGCAAGGTTTCGGCAGACCTCTTGCAAATGATTTGTGGCCACAGAGCCGAAACAATACAAATGCGCAGAGATGGTATTACTAACGCAGTTCGTGACCCGTTAATCAAAAATACGTTGCGGAAAATACCTCCATCCGAGGTTAACTTGTTTAACTCAGAGCAGTTGTTTACTGTTTTAGAAAAAGCTGGCGGCATTAAAAAGGCTTTCTGGCCTATTTCTAAAATAGGTGGTAGTAAGGCTTCAACTTCGCAAGTTGTAAAATGGCCAATACGCTCCTCGCAGGGGCAATATGCAATGTCTCAAGGACCCTCACAGGGTAAAAATCATAACACGTATGTGCCTTCTCAAGGCTACGCCTGGAACGCCCCCTCGCAGGGTGGCACATCACACAATATACAATGTCCTTCGCAAGGACACTCAGGGGGGCATACCTCATGCACAGGACATTCTTACAATATCCAGCCTCAGCGGGGTGGTAGCAGAGGTTCCTTTCGCTCTCGCGGAGCTAAACAGAATCAAAGGTATCAAGAATACAGGCGTGAGGGCCAGAAACGAAGGTCATCACCTTCGGGCTTCAATGCTGAGAGAAGTAAGTATTGACATGAGGGTATTCAAGGCCGGTCAGTTATCGAATTTTGTCAACCATTGGAACGAAATGCAAGCTCCAGAATTTCTTATTCGAATAATTCAAGGGTACCGCATACCTTTTCACCACAGGCCACCTTTAATTATGCCCAGGTTAACCGACAAGGCATTTCAGACACCTGTGTCAAAGGAGATGACAAAAATTGACAAAACAATGATGAGTCAAGGAATTCTGGAAACTGCAAATATAAGTCCAAGTTTTTTATCTACCCTCTTTCTAGTAGCGAAAAGCGATGGCTCGGCTCGGCCAATTTTCAATCTCAGAGCATTGAACCAGTTCGTACTGAACGATCCTTTCAAACTGATAAATGTGTTCCGAATACCAGATTTCATCCAGCCTCAGGACTGGATGTGCAAACTAGACATATCCCAGGCGTACTTTCATTTGAAGGTGGCAGAGTCCCACAGATGATTTTTGCGCCTCATTTACAAAAACCAGCTACTCCAACTGACGTGCTTACCTTTTGGTCTCAGCACGGCTCCCAAAACTTTCGCAAGTTTGACAAACTGGGTTGCTCAAATAATGAGGGACAAGGGTATAAGAATTCTGGTTTTTCTAGACGATTTTCTCCTGGCCCACCAAGATCCAGAGGTTCTCGCGAGCCATGTAAGCCTTCTCGTAAAGACCTTGCAATATCTGGGATGGAAAGTCAACTTCGAAAAGTCCATCCTAACACCAAACAAAGCCCTAGTTTACTTAGGAATACTATGGGAGCCTTGGTTAAACCGCAAACGGTTGCCAAAACAAAAAGTACCCTCATTATTAGCCAACATTCGCGAGATCGTGGACTCGGGGAAGGCAAACCTAAAAAAGTTACAAAGTGTAATAGGGGCACTAAACTTTGCGAGTTTTGTCGTTCAAAGAGGGAGATTGCATTACCGAGCTCTTTTGAAGTTCTGCAACACGCTAGATGTGGAGAACACAGCCAGGGCATACACAGTGCCGGTAGACGCAATAAACGACCTACTTTGGTGGACGCAAAATTTGCAACTCCCATCAATTCTACACCACCCAGCAGCGACACATTTCATTACAACAGACGCTTCCGACCTGGGTTGGGGTGCGCAGTTGGACAATCAGTCACTATGGGGAGTTTGGTCACCAAACGAACAGAACTTCCACTGCAACGTAAAAGAAATGCTGGCAATATTGAAAGTATTTCAGAGCCATGCCCCATATCTGAGCCAGTCTACAGTCACCGTCCAATGCGACAATCGCACAGTAGTAGCCTATCTGCGGCACGAAGGGGGGGACCAAATCATCTCAGTTGATGGACATTACCTACGAAATCTTTTACCTAATCGATCAGTGCAATATTCATGTCAACGTGTATCACATACCAGGGAGGTACAACAGCCACGCCGATCACTTGTCTCGGTTTCGCCAAGCTCCCGAATGGCACCTGTTACCAGAGTGCACCAGGGCAATATTCACGAAATGGGGAATCCCACTAGTGGGCTTGTTTGCCTCCAGCAATGCGCACGTAGTTCCTCATTATGTATCGAAAGATCAGAACGACAGTCAAGCCGTAACCCACGACGCGTTCTCGATTGCATGGAAATTCGATCTGGCATGGGTGTTCCCGCCCCCATTTCTAATACCCAAGGTTTTGAGTCACCTAAATCAAGCGACGGGAATATACTTCTTAGTGGCGCCACGCTGGGAGAAAGTCTTCTGGCGCGGGGATCTCAAATCCCGGGCTCTAGCACCACCATTCACGATACAGAACCTGAGCCAAGTATTAGTCGATGCAACAACAGGACTGCCACCCCCCCGCGTGCAGGATCTGGTCCTGGAGGTGTGGAAATGTGGGGGTGGACACAGAATTTAGGTGATTGGGATAACGCTCAAATAAATCTTTTAAAGGGCTCTTGGCATGCATCGACCCTCCGAACTTACAAGCCCGCGTGGAAACGTTGGGTTTCATGGTGTAAAACTTATACAGTTAATGCGGAGAGCCCCTCCAGCTCTGACTTAGCTCGGTTCCTAGCTGATCTGCATATAAAATATAAATTGTCATACAATACTATAATGTTACATAAATCTGTAGTCTCCACACTTTGTAATGTAAATAATTCCGGCGCTCTAAGTAACCATGTTTTAGTGAGACATATTTTGAAATCAATTTCTATTGAAAAACCTATTTCTTGTAAGCTACCAGTATGGAATATTGATGATTTTGTATCTTTTCTGGGTGAGAGATCAATTAGTCAGAATAATATTTTTCATGTATCAAGTCAAGCTGCTGCTCTGCTATTGCTCTGTTCTGGCAGGCGTATTCATGATTTAACGCTACTCAGGACTGATAATGATAATTATGTTAAGTCATTAGATCATAACTTTATAACTTTGTGGCCTTCCTTTGGGTCAAAAACTGATTCAGCTGATCATAGGCAGTCAGGATGGAGATTATTTAGAAATAGTGATAATAGCAATTTAGATCCTGTATATTTGGTCGAACAAACTGTATCTTTGCTTTCCGTTAGACGACAAGAAGCAAACTGTCATAACCTATTTATCACTACACGAGGTGCGGCTCGTGTGGCCTCTAGAACTGTTATATCGGGCTGGATCAAAACTTTGATGCGTCAAGCAGGTATTGTTGCTACTCCTGGAAGCATCCGTTCTGCTGTGGCTTCCAAGAATTGGTTGGACAATTTCTCCATGGAAGATATTATGGCCCGGGGAAATTGGAGGTCCTCTAACACTTTCATACGATTTTATAAGCGAGAAGTTTTGGATTCTTCTAGAAGTAACAGCATTACTACTCTTTTTAATCCTGTCACGTAGCAAATTAAGATATTGTTGATTTATCGATAAAGTTTAGTCAACTTACTTGCAATTAAGTTTGTAATACTTTAAGTATAGGTATTTTTATTCTACCTACCTGAGTTTTATGTTTGTTGGGTAAATTAAACTTATCAAATAAAACACAGTTATTGTACTTCTTCTCTTTTAATTATTATTACACCTATATATACATAAGCTTTATATATTATAATATATACTCACATTGGCGTTCATCATTAGCGTCACCAGGCGATAACAGACACTTCTCAATTGTTTATGCTTCGAATAACGGTCAAGTTGTTTAATATCAGTGTTTTACCTGAAATAAAACACTTATTAAACTACTTACCTTATTCGAAGCATAGTGTAATTTCTGCCTGGCGAAATAGTCAATTATCCAATGAGCCAGACTGGGGCGCGCACGCTAAAGGTGCGCTTCCCTCCCTGCTGGTGACGTCACAGGCGAGCGAGACAGAGCTATATGGCTAACACTTAGGGAAAAAGGTACAGGAAATGGAACACGCCTATCTCAATTGTTTATGCTTCGAATAAGGTAAGTAGTTTAATAAGTGTTTTATTTCAGGTAAAACACTGATATTATTGTCATGTATAATACAATTACTTAATATTCTTTTAATTTTTTCAATGTTTTTTCTTTTAATTTGACCGCTATGAAAATAAATGTAATTATCACTGTATTTAATATAACAATGAGGACGAACTATTGCAAACTAAGTGAGGTAGCATAATATTATTTGTGCTACTTGACAAAATATTGTATGCCAGTTAATGGTGATACATGTAGACCTGTTAACCTTATTAAGACCATTTTGTTATAACCATGTTTCTTGTAATAAATTAATTTCATTTCGTTTCAAAATGTCGTCTGCCAAGTAATGATGGATGGCATATTATGATGAAATGGATGCTTTTATTACAACGACATTTATATCGTCATACATCGGTCTATAGTATTAAATTACAGGCACATGAGACCTAACAACTGTACGTCTCAGTGTGACGGGCACAGTGCAATTCGTCGATGATGAAATGCAGTCCACTTAACATCAGGAGGGCTTCGGGCTTGTTCCGTTCACAATAACATAAAAAAACAATCGTTATATTTTAAAAAAATCAAATATATTTATTGATTTCCTAATATCTAACTTACTATTATATACCAAGCATCTACTGAATGATCGCAACATAAGGGCGTTCAGCAAATTATTGCTTCTATTAGTGTAATTGAATTTAGTATGTGAATGGTGATTGTGCTGTTTTCAATCCTTTAAACAATAATACTTACTTAAAATTTTATTTATATATTTTATATAACTAGAGTGCACTTGGATTATTTTATTTTTACTGACATTCATGACTAACCGGGCAGTAAGTGAGCATTTGGCTACCCGCGTAAAATCTTCCTAGATCCACTGAGTTGCCAGACTTAAATATACGGTGGCCCTTGCTATATTATATCAAGCACGTATCGTCAGCCTATTGACATATAGAACAGTTGTTCACAACGTGTTCCATATCGTTCACATATAATGTTATGTATTGCAAAGGTCTGATAACAGATCCTTGTGCTATGCCTACTGTTATTTGAATCTCTTTGCTTAATTAGTTCGCGATCCTAACACAAACATTTCTTTGCACCATTTAAGAATAGGTCCGCGAACACTGGAGTTGCCTAGCGTAATCTTACAATGCGTCCGATCATTTAGTAAAAAAAATGCCACATTTTTAAAGATTTGACTTATTATCATTCATTTCTTTATGTTAATATTTCTTTCTAGATATATCTGTAGTTTTGTGGGTCACGTTTCTTAATTAATAATATTTAAGACTTGACATTTTATTTGTTGGGTAATTTTTTTCTCTAAAAAAATTAATCTTTTTTCCATATACATATTGTTCATTTTATTATTGATCATATTCACCTTTCTATTCATAATTATTTTTTGTCATATGAATACTTAGTTTTACTATATAGTATAGCAGATATGAAAATTCGTTTTAATTAATTCGAATATTTTAATCGGATACAATATCAACTTTTTGTGGCAATCTATTTTGCCGCGGAGTGTTTTTAAGTTTACATTGTCTAATTAACTATTAATTTTAGTAATATCTTGGACATGCTTTTCGTGTGCAACACGTCATAACAACGCAATCATACGATGGTCGGAGATAATGGTACCGAGCTCGTCCGAGTAGAGATCCAACGTACGCAATTAAGCAAGGTTACTAACTCAAAGTTTATTAAATATGGTGGGAAATAATTAAGAAGAAGTTTATCTTAGGTATTTATATTATTACAATAAAAATACTCAATATGATCTGGGCAGTCTAAGTATACAACCTGGCTGACTGTCTAACATCTATTACCGGTTAAGATAAGTCACAGATTCCCCTTGTGTTGGCGTGAAGGTACTCTCGCTCGATGTCTCTCTGCTGCTACTGGACAATGGATTATCATTGTTACCTTTACATACCAGCACTTTCCCATCCACCAAGCATAAACAACCCAGGAACCATACGTATTAGTATGGTTATACGTAGGTTTTGATTTTTGCTGAGCCTGCCATATATGTTTTATTAGATTTTGTGAGGGCTCTGTAACTTTTGTTTTGGTTACAACCATGGGAACCTCAGCCATGAGTTGATTTGCAATCACAAATTGGATCGGTTTCTGGAAGCACATAGCCAAAAACCACTTTCCTCCACCGTCATTAATCTAATTAAACCCATCTTCCTTGTAGAGACCATCTAAGCATTATATATTATTCACCCATTTATGGTCCATTTTAATCAGATCAGATAACTTCTGTGACACTTCTTCGAGGTTTTCATCTTTAATTACGACAGCCCTGTCACTTCTAACACATTTTCGAGACATTATTGTTCTATATTTCATACTATTACCTTAACGACTCCATTTCGAGTTGAAGATGGATATTTTAATTCTTAAGATGGGGATGCGGATTACATTACAAAATTACAAATATACGAGAGGAAAAATTTAAGTCATGCGCGGGATTCGAACCCACGTCCATCCACACCTTTAGCTGGGGTATGCTCTTACCAATCGAGCTAACATGACAATGAGTCATAACTCATAACTCAAATTTTTCTTAGCGTTCTTTAACCATCGTATTGGGATGGAGTGACATCTACAGTGCTACTTACGTTGTTCTACAAACAAGACCAATTTTGCAATTGGTTTTATACTTTTAAATGATGACGCAACCTTATAATTTTAATATTTATTACAAAATTTAAAATGTACGAGAGGAAAAATTAGAGCATACCCCGGCTAAACGGGTGGATGTACGCGGGTTCGAATCCTGCACATGACTTAAATTTTTCCTCTCGTATATTTGTAATTTTGTAAAAGTAATTAACTTCATAGCTGGATGTGTTAACTCGAATAATTTTTTTTATGACTATTTAATACTATGAACATTAACACTTTTGTATTCAATGGATATAATATTATTGTATTAATAACGCCGTCTGTCAGAAAACCGAAGAGTTAATATCACTGCGACAGAGCTAAACTCAATACTGAAATAAATCTTAGTTAATCTACTTAATACTAGATGACGCCACTAGAATCAGGTTGTAAAATAAACGGGAGCCTTGACAATGCTCAATTTTTTGATAGGTAGTTAGTAAAAATTGCTAAAGGGGAGTCGGAAAAAGTTGATGTAAGTACATATTGGAACCGATTATTGTTACAAAATTAAAAGTTTTTAAATTGACTTGAAAGACCACAAATAAAAACCTGCTAAACTTTTGATTTTCTACATTTATTAATATCCTCCTGTTGGATGTCGTCAAAGAGGACTGAAGGAAAAGTTGCAACGAATGAGACCCATTCCACTATTTACGGTCGGCCGAATCAGCGTCAGTGAGCTGCTGGTCTTCCTCGACGACATCGGGCGGCTGGAGTAACGCACGCACCGTATCACGCAAAACGAGTAGCATGCAGATGGCATGGGTGCGGAAAAATATCCCGTCTATCAAACGTATCAAGTACTTAAAGCTCCAACGTCTCCCTCTGGGAGAACAAACACCCCACCTGTCACTTATAGCTTCCGAGATGTAGGCGTATATTTTTTTTTGGCCGTCTATTTTTTTTATAATTGAATAAGTGCACAGACATACTTATTTTTGGATTTCATTCCTAAGTATTATAGTTCCGAACTATAAAGGTTTGAATTATTTGAGACGGTGACGATGTTTTTTGTCCTTTTTAAAAATGACAAAGATTGCAATAATATTAAGATTAGGACCTCATTCCTAAGGGCCTGTTTCAGAAAGTACCGGAACTTATTCAAACATTCTGAAACAGGTCCTAAGTTTTATAGTCACCGAGATATGCCATACAATTTTACTTGGCACACTACATTTTTATTTATCAGATTTTACTCATTGTCAAGTTAAACTCCACTTTACATTTGCTGTACATTACAACCTCCCACGACTCCTTCTGGGAGAACTAGCAACCCCCCTTTCTATTATAGTTTCCGATTCAAAAGCGTTTTTTTTTCACTGCGGCATTTTTTTTCCTCTTTAGAATAAAACTCAATATATCAATCATAATATTTTTTTATCCACTGCCAGCTTTATCGGTAAACCATTGTTGAAGTCCATTGCTAGGATTTGATATCGCAATAATCGAGTAGGATAATAGATTTAATACGAACTTGATACCTGACATCCCGGCATGTTTAGTATAATCTCAGGAGTATGTTCCTCTATACCTTAGGGTCTATTTTTTTTATGCTTGGTCGGTTAGCCTTTGACCACTATCTCACCTGATGGTAAGTGATGATGTGGTCGAAGATGTTGTTCAGACTTACCTAAAATAGGAGCAAATATTGCTCTAATTACGGATACACGCCATTTCAGCACTCCAATCGAGCTTAATATGATTCTGACAAGATTTGATAATACCCATACAGGGCGACCTGTCACAGTCAATTATGCTCTAACCAGCCCAAATTTTATTATACCTTTTGAATGGACCTTTTGAATCTTAGCCAAAGTTACTATTGCTGGAATACGGCTATTCCATTAAAGTTATTTTCAAAATTTTGACCACATTTGCGTCTATGGATCCACATTTAATATGAACCGTAGACACAAAATATGATTAAAATTATCGAAAATAACGAATTTAGCGTCAAATGGTACACGCCCTAACTACATTATGATCCCGATCAGAGACCAATAACCAATCCCGATTCCCAAAACATGCAAGAAATATATAACCCATAGGCTTAGGATGTATTGAGCGTAGTGAAAAAATCCTAAGTCTATGATATAACCAACTAAAAACAGCGCTATTAAACTCTTAAAGGTCAATATTTGGCCAAGGCATTGCTGGAACGAGCCCCTGGTCGAGACTTATCTATCGTGATAAATATATGATGATAAATATCTCTGCGCGACAATCGCCGTCCTGATCTTTAAGGCGGAAAAATCAAAATCTATTATGTACATAGTTTTATCTCATATTTTGTTTAAGGTACCTATATATATGCTTGAGCCTCTTCAACATTTTTGCGTTAAGTTTTATATTTGGTTTAGTAGGTTAACTCCGTAGTCATTTGTCCTATTTACACGCATTTATTACATATGACCCTCTACATTAAAAAAATAGGATATATATGGATGGATTCAAATAATATTATTATAGTTTTATTAATATTGTATTTATTTAGTGCATACATATGTAATTATTATCGTTGGTACGAACATAATATTACATCCACGTTCAATACATAATATTCAATAGTGATGTTTCCTTGACCCTCGTCTGTAACATTTAACTATTATTCTCCATACAAAGGCTGCCTGGAAGGGATTGCCTGCGATGATAAGGCCGCTAATCGGGACACTTGTACCATATATTTTTGTGAATTATTCTTAGTGTTGTATCTAGTGTAACAATAAAGAGTTATTTATCTATGTAATTTATCTATTTTGCGTTTGTACACCATCTGACCTTGCCTGATGGCTCAGAATACAGGCTTTCTGTATTCTGAGCCTGATGGTTGGATGATATGTCCAATGATGTAAGTTGGCTAGGGTTAGGATAAGGAGTGGCTCTCTAGTAAGCTGCCAAAATACGTTAAGTGCTTGGAGACACTACGAGAGGCGTTACTTGAATAAAGAATTTTCGCAACCTCCCACCGTGCGATGAAGTCCCAGTCGCGCTGGCCAAGGGAACGCGATAAGCTTTATGCGAATGAGCTTGTACTTTAGTGTTATAGATGAATGTGCGATGCAAAAAAAAAAAAATTAATTTTTAAATCGTTTATTTTATACTGTTGTCACTGCACCGTTCTAGTCAGTGTACCGGTTGTCCTTCCCTTCGCGAACCGAATTATTGTCACCTTATCAGGTTTAGGAACCGGAAGTAAATAAATGAAAAGAGAAAAATATAATAATTCGAGCAATAAGAGTAGTTAAGATTTATTCGATTAATGATAATAAAATTGCTAATGTAGAATTATCTCATGAAATGTAATGTATGTAGTCTTAATTACTTTTTGATCGTAGCTGTAAAAAGGGCACAGTTTGACGAAATTCTTGAAGAAAACCCAAAATATGGAATGAACAAGGAAGTAAGGACGAATGAATGAATTCAGTGCTATGCGTCAAAACAAAACACAAAAACCAAAACAGGCGATTTCTACAAAAAGTTTTATCCTGACAATAAAATGAATACCATGCTGGTGGTAATTTCTATTATATTCTAGTCATTACAAAGTGCAAATTGTTATTGATATACAATGAAGAAATTTTTAAATGAATACAAATTAGTAAAATGTAAATCGGAAACTGACCCAGCGCTGCGGTGAGTACAAAATATGACTAATCGTTGAATGTATCTTTTACGGCAATTTAAATTGTACTACCCTATAATGTGCTAAATATTATAAATAAAATGGAGGTGGTTGGTAACGGTTGACGAGTCGCCTGTGACCGCGACAAACTAGACTGAACAGAGGCTCGACGCGCTACGACCGTTCCGCGGCTAGTGGATCACCGAACCGAGACGTAGAGTAATTTGTACAAAAAATCAAATTCAACTTAATGCGAATGGCGCGTTGTTCATCGTGGTGTTTTGTCTGACCGCACAATACATCGGTGGTCATTGTCGGTAGCACTTTTTTTAACGAGGAACAGGCTTGTAGTTGTAGTGTAGTTCGCCGCCGTGGTGCGCCGGTAATGTCCCGCGTGGTAGGTACTCGCGATCGCGGTGTTAGATTTTTCGATTTGTTAGAAAAAAGTTACTTTTTGTCGAGATAACGCATTTGATAAGTTGCTAAGTGCAAACGATTTGTGTACACAGTGCCGTAATTATAAAGCAAAAAGTGGATTCATTGCAGGATATGGGAGTGTTCAAGTGGTTGCGCCGGTGAGTAGTATACCTATTTGCGAGTACCTAAATTTAAAAAACCAGTTATTGTTTCTTATTTACAAATACTGTAGGTAAACAGTGTACAATTTTTGACATATTGTAAGCAACTGGCTGAATCCTTTAGAGGCATCCTATTATGGCTATTTTGCTAATAGATGGCGCTGCAAATAGACATTTATTTTACTCTAAGTATATGTAATGTACCCTAAATAATACCATATATATTATTTATGACAATACTAGTGGGCATAATGAATGAATGTAATCATAAAAGTGAGAGCTGAAATTTAAATCGCTATATAAATTTACCTACATTCCAGTTAACAATGCAGGTTGCTGGCGGCCTGTACCAGCATGATGTAATGCCTCCACCTAGCTGAATCATCAGTGTAAACTCTTTTCATTTGGTTTGAATGGGCCATTGGAGTCTATCATTGTCAAAAGGCCATCGGTGATTTCATTGTTGATCCAAATTTCACAGATTAAATACTAGTCAACCATAGAAACTATTGTGGTAGTCATGATTGCAGTTTAATTGCACAAAACCAGTCACATTCCACCTCGAAATCATCAGGAATAGACTCGTCCCAGATTTTTGTGTCATACTACCCTCATTAAATTATTTTATCTGAGGAAGTGTCATAATTTTCAGAAGGATAGAATATAAATATTACGCAAATTGAACAATTATAGGTAAGAGAATTTCCTTTAATTAGTATAAATATAAATTTCAATAAATAGGGATTATGAAAAGTACTTATAAGTATAATATAATCCTAGTAATATAAGTAATTATTGAAATTGTAGTACCATTCAATAAAAAACTTCTGAAGTGATATGAAAAAGCTTATGGTTTTAGTAGGTACCATAGTTTTATTGAGTAGACAGTATTTATTTTCTGTGAATTTTTGCCGAGATGTCAAGTGACCCCATGCTCGCCTGATAGTAAGCATCATACGTGCCCATTACAGTTGCAGTCATCATTATTTTGTTCTGCATGACACTGCACTGTGCTTGTCACCCCGAGTTCTTGTTTCATTCATTCATCCAGTAAATTTACTTGCTACAGTGCCCTTCATGCCTAAAAACAGTGCTATTTGCTTCCTACTTCAAAGCAGAATATCTAAATCAAATCTAATCAAAATTAGTTTATTGCCACACAAAAAAATATATAGATAGAAATAACAATGACAACCAATTTACAAGAAAAAAACTTAAAAATAAATTGTAACTAACATAGAGGGAAAAGAAAAATATGATATGATATAAATAAATAATATCTGACACTGTAGTGGTACCAACCAAGACAGACTCTTGATAATGACCTACCACCTGGTAAATTAGGTTGTCTATACAGGTACCTAGTAATATTACAATAAACTTAACAAAAATTCAATGCCTGATTGCTTGCCTGTCTACTCTAAAGGTAGCGGTGTCTAAAACATTTCGCTAGACATGTTTTGGTTCCATGTGAAAGAGACGATACTAATTCTATCTTTTGAGCATCATTCTATGCTCTGGACAGCGACCAAAAAAAAAATTTGTATGTTAAACCCAATAACTTGTCTGATGAGGGACAACAATGCAGGCACTGGAGATAAAAAAATATAAAAAAAAAATCTTGTAAAATTACAGGTGCTTCATATAGGTGAACATCATTGTCCTCATCCCATCCTATACCATAAAAACAATCTAACCATGTTACCTAGGAAGTCAATCATAATAACGAAATAACTATTTTATAATTTCACTTCTCTATTATGACAAATCAATAAACTTATCTTTTCATAATTTGCCATGAAAAATAAAACAACAATAGAAATAATTAATCGAAGCAGTGATGGCTCAGTGGCATTGGCTATGGACTGCCGCGCAGCAGGTCCATGGTTTGAATCCCGCCGCGGGCATGAGCTTCACCGCATGGTGGAAGGGCATTTTGTGAATGCCCGCCTGCCTAGCTACCACCCTCAAGTAGAAAATCTGTCGCCAAGCACCTAACGTTGTGTTCTGGCAGCTGACCTTGAGTGCAAGTTCCAGGTTAAGCCTGTTAACACCTTCGACCACATCATCACTTACCATCAGGTGCGATTGTGATCAAAGGCTTACCAATAAGCAATAAAAAAAAACAACGGATTAATTGCCACAAAGCATTACTTATAAATCTAAGTTTCCTCAATCCAATAAGAATATGGTTTATTACATAACATTATTCACTAGTGACTGAGCTGAAGACGTCGCCATTGGAAAATGATTTTTTTGGCGTTTTAAACTCTCATAACAAAGCCGCTTTAAAAAAATCCAAAAACTTAGTCAACAAAATATATTCCATATAAGTATCGAACCTGCTCACTAAATTTCACGAGAATCGGTTGAGAAATGCGACCTGTATAGGAGAACAGCCGGACAGGCATACAAAAGTATTTTACCCAACCTGAAACGAAGACGCTTCACTCGTGCTTCGCGCTCGCTCGGTCAATTATAATACTATTCAATAATGTTCCCGGCTAAAGACCTTTCCGTATAAACTCACGTCAAATGTCATAAAGGTGAACAGTATCTTCTAGACGCGCCATAGGATCCGCAGTTATCGAATCCATTCAGTAAATATCACGCCCCTTACGCGTCGTACGAACCGCAGTTGTAAAATAGTGCTGAAGGCGCAACGAGGGAAATGCGCATAATGACCAGCATTCCACCACTCGCATCGAAGTGAGTAGAGTGATGCTGCAATACGGCCCCTTACCATCTCCCTGCCCTTATTATCCAAAGGTAATCGAGAATACTACCAATGGTAGTAGTCCCAATGAGGTTGCGGTCAGGCCGGTGACCGGCCATAAAGGCGAAGCCAAAATATTTTACAATTATGTTGTACTGTGTAAACTTATTAGCAAAGACATCGTACCGACCGCACATGAATGGGACTTTTTAGATCTCAAACTTTTCCTCTGGTGCGTTTTCAATACCTGCATCTTCCGACCGGATCATACGCGCCCGATTGTGAAACACTTTCCTTAATCAACCTTACCAACGGAATAATTAAACTGAGCTGAGAAAAAGCATGCAATAGTGTCAGAAAATCATATTTCATTAATATTTTTGAAGCAATGGTAATAGCTATGGACTGTCGTGCCGCAGCTCCATGCATGGTTCGACCCCCACCGCCGCGCGCCGATTTGAGCTTCACCGCATGGTGGAAGGGCATTTTGCGAATGCTCGCCTGGGGCTAGCTACCACCCTCAAGCAGAAAATCTGTCGCCAAGTACTTAACAGAGTGTTCCGGCAGCAGTCTTTGAGAGCCAGTAAAATTACAGGTATATGAGACTTAACAACTGTATGTCTCAGGGTGACGGGTCCAATTCGTCACTAGTAACAAAATGCTTCTGTTATAGGTAGAGCTTACCGCTTAACATCAGATGGGCCAAGTGCTTGTTCCGTTACAACCCCATAAAAAATCTGAATTTCTGAATATAAATTAATTCAGCAAGTGGACATAAACCAAGTTTTAGGATTTAAAAACAAGTACTTCATTGGTTCAGAAGTTTAGTTGGATAAACTATGGCCGCACCGTCTCTATGACGACGAAGGTTATAAATCGAAATTGGCGCCTTTATCACAGCCTCTACTATCGGTCTCCATAACGATGATAGATACGCATCGTTCGCGTATACCCGAAATATGCGGGTTCTAACTTGAATGAGGCGGAAATTATGCGCTCATTTTATATTCACAAAGCTTACGATATCATTAAGAATAAAATATTCCGATTTAGGGTTCCGTACACCACGAATAAAACGGAGCCCTGTTAATACAGTGGGTTTACTTTTACAGCTGATGCTTTAGCTTTGACCGCAATCTCACATTTTAGTAAGTGACGTTGTCGAGGATGGTGAATACTGTATCTGAAGCCCAGCCGCCGGAACACCGTTAGGTGCTTGGCGACAGGGTAGCTGCTAGTCAGACGAGCGTTTGCAAAATGCTCTATTTTCTGAAATTACCGTTAGCTACGTTGTACTTTTATTTATGGTTGTGTTTCAAATTAGTAGGAATAAGATAGGAATGTGTTCAATCAAAATCATTTAGTCAATTTAGGCGTCTACGATGCTCTTATGGAAAATTAATTGTACATTATATTGCCATGTTCAGCATAAAAGTGTTTTACTGCTCAAATAACGGCAAGGAGAACAGTGTCGTCCTTTTTAAACGTCTTTGAACATTGTGTTACAATTATTACATTGTTTAAATTACTTAGGTGGCAGGGGCGGAATTGACACAGCATTTTTCCGTTTATATAAGTACAACAAAAGGGTTTCTTTATCAAAGTGTTCTCCACGTACATTTGAATTTTCCTTCTGCGAGCACCTATTATTTACATCTCTAGGTGTTTTATCATAAAATCACACACAATTCCCTAAGGACTTTTTATTTGTAAGTAGGTCCCTCTCTATATTTTGTAGCTAAATTAGCTGTGAAAAAGTAGTTAGGAGTACTTTTGGAAAGTGGATCGGCTTTTCACATTGGGATAGCTTCAAACCTAATGTATCAAACCTAAATCCAGCGTATAACGGCCATGTCTGGGATGACTCGAATACCAACCAGGTCGAGGCCTTGGTCTCCATTAATAATTGAGTATAGCTCATTGTTTACGTTGAGATAGTGGAGAATTTATATACCCGACAACAAAAACCTAGTTACGCTTAAATTTTACAATAGATTTTTCTATTTTTTGTGTTATCCTTATTTATCTTCCAAGTGTATGTACTTTTGTGGTTTGTATATTTGTAATTGTCAGTGGACTGCGGTATTTTCTACTTTGGATTTAGGTAAATAGGTTCAATAGTCATAAATTTATTCACATTTAATTACTGATTTTACAAAAAATTTCGAGTTTTTAGTATATATAAATATCATTAAAAAAAACAATAGTTCCACGCATCAGAAAACGCGGGCCGCGATCCCTGTTCGTTTCCCGTTTGAGCGCGATCGGAGCTTTAGTTTTAAAAATAGATACAAATCTTTGTAATTTTAACTTCTTCAATCCTACAGTTGATTTTAGGATCTTCTAGGTCTTATAAGCATATTCTACCGTCGATCGCGCCGTTGCTTTTTTGTTTTTTTTCTGATGATAGGTAAGCCTTTTACCACAATCTCACCTGATGGTAAGTGATGATGTGGTCGAAGATGTTGTTCAGGCTAACCTAGAATTACTGGCTCTCAAGGACAGTTGCCGGTTGCTGTTGGGTGCTTGGCGACATATTTTCTACTTGACGGTAGTAGCTAGCCAGGCGGGCATTCTAAAAATACCCTTCCACCATGCGATGAAGGTCAAGCCAGCGGTGGGATACAAACCATGGACCTACTGCGCGGCAGCCCATAGCCAATGCCATTGAGCTATCACTGCATTCCTCAAGGCGAGACGTTTGTTCGCACAGATGTTTGGATCTATCCTCCTATATAAACTATCCGCGAGGCTGTCTCTCAACCCCCGAATCATACTAATACTCACTAATTTCATAAACAATGTTAGATATCAATATTTTAGACTATATATATCTGCCAAGATTTTGTTTTTGAAACTTTGTCTCATCAAACCCTTTTTTTTTTTGGTGTGACACCTTTCGTTTTTAACATCGGAAATCTGTTAAAAATTGTTATGCATTTATGGTGTAGTTTTGTGGGCGTAGCATATTGTAGCTTCGTGGGATCTTATCAGATAGTCGTGGCTGAATGGAGAAAAGTGATTATATCACGAGACCTCACTACCGACATTTTTTCTCATAATATTACCGCTAAATCTGTATAAAATCTAAAACCAAAAATACAAAACTTGTGCTCTTTTTCAACAACTGGATTGCATCTCTTAATCCGTCTTTATTGAGAAATTTTACTTTTGCTATACGGAACCCTAAAAAGCTTTTAACAATACTTCTGAAAATCTGTATAATTGTTAATTATTATTGAATTTGAGTCTGATGATGCAAAAAAAAATATCAGGAGTAAACCTTACCTTTAATGTTGATCAAAGGTAAGGTTTACTCCATTTCGTTAAAAATATCTGAAAACAGTTATAATTTGTCTCATTTTATAATTAAGTATGTATGTACTATATCAGCTGGATAGTCCACTGCTGAACACAGCCCCAATATGGATTTGCCATAATCCCCACGCTTGGCAGGCGGCTTAGGTATACATCTAAATAAAGTACAATATAACTGAAATAAGAAGATAGGCCAGATGCGAGTTTTGTCTTCATTTATATATGAGTATAGTGCAACAGCACATGTTGCAAATTATCTAGGTACACTATTGTATTATACTACAAAGGGTATGTTCCATTAGTCGCTAAGAACGTTAATTTCGATAATTTTGATCACATTCTGCGTCTGTGGTTGTGATCACTGTGATCGTTTGTAACTGTCATCCCCTGTTCCATTTAGGATAAGAACGCTAAGAATGCCACTAAAATTTGCCACTTCTGTCACTTTTGACATTAGATGTAGGGAATTCAAACTGTTCCAGTAGCCTCATAGCGTTTATGGCGAAAATAATGCCAAGACCCATGTGGAACAACTTTTTGGGAGTGTGATCGTTTTTAGCGAATCTAACTTCAAATGGTATGCACCCAAAGAGGAAAGATTTGTATTTTTGTATGCAACGAATAAACTAAAACTACTGGACCGATTTGGATGAAATTTGGTATGGAAATAGTTCGAGACCCGGGAAAGGACATAGGATAGTTTTTATCCAACTGCGCAAAAAAGTGTTAATGGTTTTGCCCGATAAACGTGCGGGCGGAGCCCCGGCCGGAAAGCTAGTTTTATATATACAGAAATTGCAGATTTTTACCTATCTACACATATTAGTTCTCGTGAATTGACCCTGTAACAAAAGCACCCTGTCGGTATATAAACAGTGACAAACGACGAAACATACAAACAAACAAAAAATTCAACATCATTATGTTCGTTTAACACTCGTTTGAAGAGCTAGTAGCGAAGTTTGCTTAGCCGTGCTAAATCGATCAGCAAAGTTAAGCGACATCCGCCGCGGTCATGAGTTGGATGGGTGACCTCTAGTGACATTACTACTGAGCGCTTCCGTGCTTCGGAGGGCACGTTAAGCCGTCCGCGTCGGTCCCGGTTGTGATCTTAGGATGGCAGTCGTTATAGCATGGTGGTAGGGCATTTTGCGAATGCCCGCCTGGCTAGCTACCACCCTCAAGTAGAAAATAGTAAAATAGTACCAGTACTTCTAGGTTAGCCTGAACAACATCTTCGACCACATCATCACTTACCATCAGGTGAGATAGTGGTCAAAGGCTAACCTATCAGGCATAAAAAAAAAAAAAAAAAAAAAAAACGGTCGCCAAGCACTTAACGGTGTGTTCCGGCAGCTGTCCTTGAGAGCCAGTAATTCTAGGTTAACCTGAACAACATCTTCGGTCACATCATCACGTACCATCAGGTGTGTTAGTGGTCAAAGGCTAACCGATCAGGTATAAAAAAACATGTTATAAAACAAATAACTGAATTTCTAATGTGGGCCAAACTTTGCCCAAATTTGTACCATGTCCTGTTTACGAGCTCTTATTCCAATTTTGGGTCATTTATGTTGATACCTACACGTCGATGTGGTCGATGATTCGTGAGTCAGAAGCATTGTATTTTTTTGTTTTGTTTACCTAAGAGGCATAACGGAGGTCGTTACGTCCCTCTGTATGTCACGGGTCTCCAGCTCGTAAATAGAATGATTTCCAAACCTGTACCTATCATATGTACTTAATGTGTAATGTTAACCTAAAACCAAATATAGGATTCGAAATACAATAAAACAAAAAAATAAATAATTAAATATTTTTCAGTATACAGTAAGAGGTGGGTACCGAAATTAAACCCTTTTTGTACCCTATAAAGTGCAGTAGCAGAACTTTCAAAGTCTCGAGCGATGGAGTCAAATGAATTTTCAAACGACATGTAATGTTTTCTGGATTCATATCTAAGGAAAGAAATATATAACATATCTCTTGTTATACTCTGCATGGGGATATTTGGCGAATGCTCGCTACCACCTGACCCTTTAAATAACCTGTAAACAAGCACCTAACGGTGTGTTCCGATTGCTGTCCTTGAGAGCCTTCTCTTCTAAGTTCTGTTTAATGTTCTAAGTTCAGGCTAACTTAGAAGAAACATCTGCGACCACATCATCGCTTACCATTTGGTGAGATAGTGGGCAGGCCAGCCTTTAATCTAAAAAAGCTCGAATCTGAATGAATTATAACCTGAAATGAAGTATTTTGTGTAGAATGTAAATCCGAAACCAAATGTTGGATTAGAAATTCAATTAGGTATTTTTTCAGGGAGGCTACAATCCAATACAGTAGGAGGTAACCGAATATAAAAATCTTTTTTGTACACTATTTTGCGGTAGTTCATGGTCTTGAGTATAGTGCAAATATATATTTTGATCAGAAAAGAATAAAAAAATTAAATACAAATAGATACCATTACGGTACGCTAAATAAATTTGCTACCGTGCGAAACCTACTACCTTCACCTATTCAGAAAGTGTCTCATTGCTCGTTCAAAAACGTGTTATAAAATTCGTCATTGCTCCCATATGTGCGACGGGAAAAGTTATTTATGTAATTTCATTCCTGCCCGCAGTGAAGGAATGTTGTTGAATGTCCATACCTGCCCTGCTTGCGTTTGTTGTTATTTTTAGCTGTGAACATAAAAAAATATAAACGTCAAAATGTCATAAAGGTTTTAAATTAAATAATTTCAAAAACGAGGTGGTATTTATTCTAGTACTCGATTTGCAATAAAATGAGGTTGGCAACCTTTTTCTGCAATACGAAAAAAAAGGCGCAGCAATTTATTTTTTAACTTAGTTTTTATTCTAAATTGATAATTTAACAGTACGCTTTTAATTATCCAAAATGTCATCTGATATTACAAAATTACAAATTTACGAGAGGAAAAATTATAGTCATGTGCGGGATAAAGTAATCCGTAGAGCAAGCGTTATTGAAATAATAAACATATTGAAATGTCTATTATTTACTATTTGATGATTTACTATCTGATAGTGAAAGTGAAATTGAAATTTTACAATCATGACGCCACCAGAAATAAAAAAATATAGCTCAAGAAGTCATAAAAACCTTACTTCCTGAGAAGTCTCGGGAAAAATACGAGAAAACTTATAATGATATTATTTTCCTCGTAAGTGTAGTTTAAAGCACTATGTATTCTTACTCAGTCAAATTGATCAAGGTTTTGACAAACATTCCAGAAACTGGGAGTAATATTTTCTTATTCGAATAGTAATGAAAATGGTTTCCGTTTTAAAATTCGAACATGAGCATCGCAACTATTCGCAACCATTTTGTTAGACAATAAGGCCCCAGCTCAACAGGCAGCAATGCGTACCTAGTTAGTTACAATTACATACTTATCGTAAGTATGCAGGCCGACTGGCCTTGAGAGCCTGTTCTCCTTCTAGGGTTTACTAGGCTTATTGACTGCTATCATCTTAGACCACAAAAAGGTGTAGAAGTCAGTACACTTCTATTCTGTCGATAAGACGGAAAGAGGACAGGTAGGTCGGTTTGGTATCTGCTATAATACTCGTAGATTACTGTTTCACACGTTTTCGTATATAAGCAGATTTTATTACATTATTTCTTTGGACATTCCAAATTGGGCCACTATTCTAACCATTCTCGAAGTCTGAGGATACGGAAGCACCTTCATTCATCGTGCTATTCGTGACCTTGTTCACAAGCCGCTCGCTTTTGTAATCGCTCCTTTCTCGTTATACAAAAATTGAAGAGAAAACCGAAGCACAAAGGATCATTTCTCTAAATGTTAGAACATTCAAACTTCTGCAATCCCATTTGCGAGCTGAATGGGCACGTCTTCGTACTTTCAGAAGCCATTGATTCGTCGGACGGATAATTTAGCTTAGGTACATAACGCAATTGCCATAACAAAAGAATAACTTCCAAAATTGACGAAGAATCGTGATTGATGCTGCTATTAATTACCTACTACCGCAAGCTGAAAACCTTTCGGCTCTCGATTCGAAAACAGTGTTCGGTATTGAAATTTCACTTTCACCTATTTGATGTTCGGTATATACCTGTGTCGACACCGCCTGTATTTTATTATATTGCTATCAAAATTGATGGGTAGACAGATTTTTATTTATGTTAGCATTAACGTGACAGTCCAAACGTGTATACGCGCTTATCTATTCGAGATGCTTTCTAGTTTAATTAGTAATTGCGTAAGGTATTGTTTGTAGTTATTTTGTCTGTAATAATATTACTTCCGGTTGTGATGACATGAATGAGCGAGCCGTCTCATAATCGTGTTATCATCAATCTATGGCAATCTCATTTAATTCATGACTTATCTTCAATCTCAATAATCTCTCAAAAGCTCTTAGCTAACCTTTTGCAGGGGTCGCTTTGGCTTTTTAAAGATATTTCTAGCCTCTCAGCACTTTAGTTCCTAGAAGCGGAATTTCCAATTGGTTCATTACGTCTATTTTCCTGAACGCTCATTCCCCAAATGTCCTTTTTTGCGGACTTTTTGGACATCTTAGGTCCTATAACCGGAATGTCCAGTTGGTTCATTAGGTCTATTTCCCAGATTGTTCATTCCCCAAATGTCCTTATCCCCGAACGTCTCTCGCCATCTTAGGTGCTATATAACCGGAATGTCCTGTCGGTTAGGTCGATTTCTCTGAACGTTCATTGCCCAAGTCCTATTCCCCAAAACGTCTTTCGGCACCTTAGTTCCTATAACCCGAATATCGAGTCGGTGCATCTATACATAGTCTATAGAATATTTTCAAAAACTTAGGGATCCGTTTGAAAACTTCGATAAAGTAACCCAAAGTGGGAAAAAATACCAAAAAAATCGTCATATCGCGTACGCTGCGGAAATTGTTGACAATAGAGCAAAGTGATGTACTACCATATTATAGAGGACATCAATATCTACAAAATAGTCTGCAAAATAATAATATGTCTAACTATTACAGTTATGTCACAATACCTACTTTTTATGTGTTTCAATTTATAATTTTTGTTAAATGCTTGTGCCAAGCCGAGGCGGGCCGCTAAGTATATTTCCCTGAATGTCATTTTCCCGAGTAGAGCACGGTTCATCTACGATATATCACAGATTAGCTAATAATTCATTCGTACTGTCAGGCTTGGAACATTTTTTACGGCCAACCAGAAGCCTATCAAATTGATAATCGGTAAAAGTGTATCGCTGCTCAGATCCGACCATTTGTCATGATTGTAATCGTTTTTTTTTTCGGTTCAAAAACCGTTCTTTTATCATTGTTATCTCTACAGTGACGCGTTATATATAAAATATACCATTATGTACTTTATGCCTTTGGATTAAGGTTTATAAAACTAGTAATGAGAATTGTAAGTGTCACTCACAAAACCTAAGTTAGTGCTTGCTTACTATCGCTTTCTTACATTTTAATTGCCCTGCCCGATTTCTCTGGCTGTTTCAGTGGCAAAAGAGATTTTTGTCGTATCATTGTTCTACATACACTGTCTTCTATGTCTTAAGCCGGCTAAATGACTTGAAGTTAGTGGGTAGTATCGCTATAGCTTCTTATGAACCTAAGGTGAGAAGGTATAAGTGGGTACTACCAACAAGAGAGTTCATTAGGCAGGTTGCGTCAGGCCAATAGCCATAAAATCGATAAAAACTTTTTACCATATTAGTTCTTGTGCCGTCATTTGTGTTTATAGGAAGTATATTGTACCAAAGGGTATATTTCGAAAATGACGATCACAAGAAAAATTCGAATCATATGTTATAAGAAAATTCTGCCTCTAATATCTGTATTGAAACTTAATCATAATAACAAAGAAAGTAAAAATCCAAAGTGTTTTGTACAACAATAATACTGTAATGTACTGTAATAAATCTCTAGCTTCATTCCGCAGTTGAACAGCAATACCCCATAAAGGCCGTCAAGTGGATCACGTCGCTGACCCGCGCCCGATTGTCCCACGGTTTTGTCTGCTGTCTGAACTACCTACAAAATGCTTGCTATACACTTTGCTCCCTTGTCACAATACATTTGTTGCAGCTTTTCTTTTTCCTTAAAACCTATGGATTATTTCTATGGAAACGGCAAAGACCAAAGTTGTAATAGTCGTACTTACTGCCACTTGCGCCGCGTCTGCGCACCATTTTGTATCTTGTCACTCAGATTTGTATTGTTAGTTTTTTCTCAATTTGCCTTTTGTTGTAAATAGAAATAATGTTGATTCATGCACATGTTTTTTAACAAAATCATGTGCGTGTTACGGAACACAATTATGTAAATTGTTCAATAGCGTTCACATGCAATTCATTCTGGTTGTTTAAGAAAGTTGACAATGTTTACCGTAATTTATAGAACTGACAAAGTTGTTTTGCAAGATTTTGCCGCTGGTCAATGAAACGTTCTGTATTCTTTATATGTTACTCTAACTACATCGCACGTTAATTAATTTGATGTTTTGATTTGAAATAAGCTTGTGAATAGCCGTCAGAGAGGCGAAGCAACGTTGGTACAATGAAGTCTTCGTTATCCTGACCTGAATCCGTCCTCTAATCTTAGCACATTAGCTATAGAAGTCACAGTAGTAAAACTATATGGTCCTTCCTTCATAAACATTAAAATCACTGCAATCTGTTCTTCCACAGGGAGCGTGTGACGGTGACCACCCATCACAACATCAGTCCCGGCGCTGCCGCCTCGCCGGAAGTATCCCAACAACAGAGCGACACTCAAATCGGCACCATTCGCACAGAAGAATACAAACGAGACTTAGCCGAATTCCAAGCGAGACGATCTGCCGGCACCAAAGAACTGGCCATCACGCCAGAGAAGAAGAAAACATGTGGAAGGCACTCCCTTCCAATAAGCTGCACGGACTGCGCGACCGACCACGACAACACATTCAACTATGAAAAGAAATCCGCTGTGAAATACAAGAAACACAAACGCGCTCGCAGCAACACGCCAGAAAAGATATACGAAGGAGTTCCGAACATCCAGTTCCTATTCCAGAACCAGGTGTTCATGCCTGGCGGCAACATGTACACGACGTCTTCTTACTCAGAGCCACAGAAGTCGAAACGTCAGGCGAGACGGAGCGCCTGTCGGTCTCCCGACTTCATCAAAAGACACATAGAGTTCAAAGAGGAAGATGAGCCGGAATCGCCACCGGAGTTTTTCAAGCGCAATTCCCTGCAATTTGATGTGAAGACATTTTTGGAAACGCCCAGAAGCTATGAGGAAGAGGTTGATGGTGTGATTGCGGAAGATATTAAAGTATCGGGGTACGCGAATAAAAATGGGAGCGGTGATGAGAAACTGTTGGAGGTGATGAGCGAGCTGAAACATTTAGACCAGTGGGCAGATGAACAGTTAAAGACCCAGTCGCCTAGCGTCAGCAGATCTGATGATAGCAAAGTAAGTTTAAAACTGAGTATTTTACTAACTAAATATTTTAAGAAAACATAAAAATATTGTATTAATAATATCTAGTGATCATTTCGCCATATTTTTCTGTTAAACTGACATGACGTTATAAACGTCACGTAGCTCAACCGGAAGAGTTTTCAATGCCTTCACTTCTACACAAAGCTTCATCATGAGGTCTTGATGAAGCGAAAAACTTGGCACTAGATATATTTTTTAGTTTTAAAAATGATTTTCTATCATATCAATTGAATCATTTTGGAATATTTTTTTATGCTATTTATTGTTTATTTCTGACTAAAATTAACATATTTAACTAAAAAACTTAAACTTACTACAAAACTAATCCAATATTCCGCTACCATTAGACAGTGTTCCCAAAATGCTTGCCACGTTGTATGGCAATGCTTATCCTCTGTGCAAAGTATATGCCAGCATTTTGGTCACAAGCAGCGTCGACCGGTACGTTTTGAGACGTCTTTGAATAATATTTTGGCGCTCGGTCCCCACGGTCCCAGCGTTTCGAACCCAAAAGGCGCAAACATGTAACAACTACTGAGATTACTATATTTGCGCATTTTGAGGCCTTCTCCTAGTTCAGCCACCGCACCGGCCACTTTTTGAGTTGCGGGAAGATGAGAAGGTGCTAAGGTATCGACACATGTAGCGTTTTTTGGAAAATTAATTAATACTTGTTCCGTAAAATAACCCCTAAAGGTATAATTTTTATTTTTTTAATATTGTTGTCTTTGCAATAACGCCTACCGGCGGATTTTGTAATGTATAAATTATAAATTGAAGCTGAATATTTTGGTAATTTCTATTGACTATGGTTACCCGGTGGTAGTAGTTAATGTCTGCCAATTAGACACAAGTGGTGAACTGAAATGCGCCCGTCACCCTGAGACATACTTGTGCAGTTGATACGTGTGCAGAGACTTTGATTTTACTGATAACAATTGAACTTCCTTCATAAATGGATGATATCGGCTCCGCGTGATACGTAAGGGTATTCGGTGAAGCTCAAGCCGGAGCGGTGGGAATCGAACCATGGACCTGCACCACGGCAGTCCATTGCTATTACCGCCCGGCTATCATTCTGCCCTCGAGAGCTTACACCTTCTTCTACTTAATTACCAACAGATGAGATAGTGTTTGCACTTTGAAAGTCTTTCAGCAACAAAATAAGAACGGTTTCTCTGTAACGTCGCTAGATTTTATCTGTTATCTAACATTTCATTCATTCATTTAGTAGCTTTCTTTTCGGAACAAGCTTGAGGCCCAGCTGGTGGACTAACCTCTGCCTATAACAGACGCATTTCGTCAACGCGAATTGCACTGCGCCCGTCACACTGAGACGTACAGTTGTTAGGTCTCGTGTGCCTATAATTTTACTGGCTCTCAAGGACTGCTGTCGGAACACACTGCTAGGTGCTTGGCGACAGATTTTCTACTTGAGGGTTGGCCTTCCGATATATAGCTTCGGAATGATTGCATTCTGCATATTTTTCTGTTTACAAATCGTAAGCCGTATTTGTAATTTTTTTTTTTTTTACTGTGACGTATTTGTCGAAATATTAAACAAAACTGATATACAAAACTTTGTTTCGGGAACACGGACGTCATTGCATCCACGCAATAGACAGGCCTACACAAAACTTTAATTCAGAAACACGCTCTGCAAATTTGATTGTTTCAAAACTTTACCTGCGCGGGGGGTAAATGTGTTTTTGTGTAGTGGTTCGAGAAGTACACTAGCGGCAGACGCGACTTTACTTGAGTTCCATTATTTTTAGGGGTTGAAGTATCAATAGGAAAAAACGGTGAAGCAGTGATAGCTCAGTGGCATTGGCTATGGACTGCCGTGCAGCAGGTCCATGGTTCGAATCCCGCCGCGGGCTTGAGCTTCACCGCATGGTGGAAGGGCATTTTGCATTTTTTTCATTATATTTCATTTACATTATAAATATATTAAAAATATTTTTAATAATTTTTATATGTTATGGATTTACATTTAGCAATAAAAATTCCATAACTTTTACGTATATACCTACAGGTTTGTACGGAACACTCGGTGCTCGGTCCGACTCGCACTTGGGCGGCTTTTTTTTCTATACAGATAATATAAGAATAAATAGAGTTCTTTCAGTCCAAAAATGCACTCCGCTCCATTAAACGTGTTTATTGAACGTTCAGTGATTTAAAATATTAGTATATTTCTTTAAAAGTGAACACGGACATGTTGGCACAGATCGCACACCCACCACGATGACTGAAAAACCAATGATATTGGCGAGGTTGCGTGTGCCGAAAACGCTCCTCTACTATCGGGAGGGGTGACAGCGAGCTCAAGGGCACCACTGTGGTTCGGACCTCGGCTTGTCTCGCTGCCGAGAGACAATGGGAGAATCGGAACTAAATGCCCCGGTACAACTGCAGTGTTGTACCGTTGAGAATGGGCCCTATTGAATATTACTGTGTGACTATTTGGAGAGCGAGTTTACGTGTATTGCGTAATATGTATATATACAATATTTTGCATGTAGGGGTAAAGACATTGGAGGGGCGTGCATTTTAAGACTGAAAGATAACAGTTTATTACACGATGGCCAGAAGGAGTGTTATGTTTTCAGGGTTCATGTATGTATGTATATATTATGTTTGTAAGTTTCTTTATTCCGCCATAACTTCTAAACGGCGTAACCGATTTTAATGTATGAGGTGTCATTAGAATCGTCTTGATAGACACTAGATACACAAAAATGTAAAAAAAAAGTGTGGTTGTAGACGCCCTATTAAGAGAAAAAAATATTTTTTTCTTCCAAACCATTCGAGCGGGGTGTCAAAATGATGGGCTTTAAGGTTTAACTGGCCGGTAACTTTTCCATACAAACGCCGTAGGATGATCACTCCCTTATTTGAGGTTTTAGGTCCAGAACTAAGCATGATATCGATTTATCTCTTCATTATCTAGGCTTGTCTTGGCACCGATTTGTAAAAAAATCTTCACATGTTAGTTATAAGCCTCGAAACATCCCTGTAATATCACGAATTTTAGCGCATGTTTAGTCGTAAATAAACGACTTATAGAGCATGAAATCCCTAAAATTATTTACATAGAAGCATAGCTCAGTTCATGATCATTTTAGATAACATTTTGGAAAACAAATACATCCAGTAGTATAATCATAAACATCCTAGAGCCAAAGGTCGGCACACATAGTTTTGCGCGCTAGTTTTTCGTTCAAAATATTGGGCATCTCATGTCAATACTTCCATTCCGCGGTGAGGGAAGCGGGCGGGCGGGTCTCATGCGCAGCACACTAATATATAATTAACAAAACGCACACTACCAAAAGTCACGTGCACCGCGCCGCGATCTTAGAACATAATATTATATTGTAGGAATGTCCTGTTGCTTTTTGGTGTGCACGTATGTATACACTACCAATATGTAGTGCCTATGCCTACTTACGTACTTATATATATCGCTCATCCAGTACAATATCGACGCAACTACATTAAACGTGATTTTACAGGAGAGGCAATTAAAGATTGTAATAGCCGTAACAAGGTATTGTTTGAGTATTTTCATTAATTTTGCTGATTATTATTTTAGTTTAGACTATTAACTTGTTAACTAAATGCAATAAGTTAAATATATTTCTTTATATAAGCCCTAAATACACCAATAAAAATATTACTACTTACATTTGCGTCGTTATTGTCCTAGGATATGTATATTTAGACAGATATGTCAAGTTATTAGGAGTGTTAAAAAAACTATTAAAATACAGTTTCTTTATTAAAATACAAACAAACTGAAAAAAATCAAACTTACAATTACTAGTAGGAACCGTAGTTATTTCAGTCATTTAAATACCCGTTTTAAAAGGTTAATGTTAAATATTACAAAACTAAAATCGACTTAACCAACTTGAATTATCTTAAGACTGTTATAGAATCCTTGGTAGTAGTTAGGAATAATGTTAGTTTGAACCATTATGCATTAAGTCCCTTTTTTACGCTCAGCAATACTGATTTTTAGGTGTACTTTTCTGCAACCGGTTTCAGTTCAGTTATCATCGTACCGACTCTTATACTCATACACTTCAGGATTTGTTTTTGTAAAACGAATCAGTTTTAATTCGGATAATCTTGATAAATTGTGTAGTGCAACTTCATCGAATAATATTTTGAAGTCGTAAAAATCGCTGTAATTTAGCTCGTTGACTATAAATGGCTTTCCAGAGTTCTTTGCGTTATTATGAGCTGCACATAATGATCAGGCGTGTGTCAGCATGCATCTTCTACGCGCGGAACGGTGTGTTCCGCACGGACGCGTCTTCGGGCACGGGTGGCCCCTTTACGCGGCAATCCTGCGCCGGCTGTATCATTACAGTCGGGTCGTGGGGGTGTGTCAGCAGGTGCTGGCATCCTCTTCTGATGTTGGGGTGTCGAGTCGAGTCCGGGATCTTCGGCCTCCCTAGTCAACATCAGCCCACCGGGGGAATCCCTCTTCCGGGAAGCCCAGTGAGCGAGTCGTTCGGGAGGCGAGAGTAGGCGCGCCCTGGCCGGCCCTGTAGCCGGGGCGTCGCGGCAGCATCGGGGTCACAGGGAAGTGCTTCCTAGCGGCAGGCAAGGAGCTTGCCCACCCCCGCTAATATTAGCGGGATAGGGTCGGCCCCCTCCCTGAGCGCCTGGAGCACTTCCTGCAGGGTGCAGAGGGCGGTCTCGATGAGTTCGAGCTCCGCCGCTGTCCTGGTCTTCTTATGACCTGTCTCGCTCGCACGCGGGAGCGAGGCAGGTATATGTTGTCGTCGTGGTCTCTCAGCCTTAGCACGGGGTGCTTGGGCCTGAGAGGCGGGTTCTTCGGGTGAAGGGGCGGGAGGCTGGGGTGCGCCTTTCCGCGGACCCTTCTTCTTCTTCTTCTTTTTCTTCTTGTGTTTTCCCTCATGGCTGGCACCGCGTGGTGGCGGATTGTTGGCGGCAGCCATAAGGGATGTCGGGGACGTCTTGTTGGTAGCGGCTTCTGTCGGCTTCTGGGGCACGACACTGCGGTGAGGTGGTCGCTCCGGTGGGTTTTGTGCGGTGAGTGCTGTTGTCCCCGCGCGCTTGTTCCGCGCCTCCTCGCGGAACACAGCACAACGGGGATTATTAGCGGTGTGCGCTCCGCCACAGTTGGCGCACGTCGCAGGCTCGTCCAGTGGGCGCGGGCAGTCGCGCGCGTAGTGCTCCCCCCCGCACCGCACGCACGCCTGCCGCCGGAAACAGTTATGGGAGGAGTGCCGGAATGCCTGACACCTGTGGCATTGGGCCGGGCCCCTCCTCCCTCGCCAGTTTTCGAACTTCACCCCCGGCATGCACAGAAGTTCGTCCACTTCGTAAATGCCGGGGGTCAGGTTGGCCGTCTTCTTCATAGCCGCGAAGAAGATGCATCCTGGTCTGCCCTTCCTCGCGGTTATCTTCTTGACATGCTCGGGTTCGTACCCGAGCTCTTCTAATTCGGCTTTGATGTCTTCCGGCCGGGTGTCTGCCGGAAGCCCTCGTATGGCCAGTTTCTGACTGCGCTCCTTGGGGAGCGAGTAGGAGAACCAGGTCATCCTTTGCGTCTCGTCCAGGCTTGTGAGGTACGCTTGGATGACCCGGTATTCTTCGCCGTCTATGGGTGTGAAGCGCACCCCTTTGTTGAAGGGGCGCACGGATGGTGGACGTCCTAGCTTCTCCTTCAGCACCCGGAGGTGTTTGGTGCTGTTAGGGAAGCTTTCTAGCACTATTGGTGGGTACCGCTCCTTCGGTGGTTGCGGTGGTGGTGCCGGTTGTGCACTTGACGTGTTGGTCGGTATGTGGGCAGTCTTAGAGGTCGATGCCACGGCCTCTGGGAGTGTGACGGCAGATCTTGCGGTCTCTTTCGCACCCCGGGGAAGTGGGGCGGGAGGACGGCGTTGTGTGGCTTCCTTGGATGGAGCGGTCTTCGTAGTGGGTTGCGTAGCGGTGGTTTTTGACGTTGCCGTGGTTACTGCGGCATACGTCAAAGGGTGCGCTTCCTGCGTGGCAGTTGCGGCCCAGTCCATTCGGGCTGGGGGTCGGGCACAGGCGCGTTTGTCAACTACCTCGGCCTCCTCACTGCGCTTCCTGCGCACTCTGGGGGCCGGAGGGTTGGCGGGAACGGTCGTCTCAGGTGGTGGCGATTCCGGGGAGTCCGGAATAATCACCACTGGCGTGGTGGTTTCAGCGGGGACAGCGGAGGAGGCAGAGGAGGAGTCGTCACTCTGCGCCTCCGCTTCCCAGCTTGCTCGTTCGCGGCGGGCGGCTTCCAGGGTCTCCTCTATGGAGCGCCGGAACTCCCGGTACCGCCGCGCATCGTCGTCGGCTTGTGTGTATGTGACCAGATTTTTTTGCCCTTTTCACGGATCTTTCAATTATTGAATGGGCACTGTCGCCCTCATTTTGTGTCCACGTATTAGGAACTTGTGGGTTACCTATTTAATTGGCAATATATTGACAGCAAAGTAATATATAAACTTCAAGAATCTGAAAAGGAATAACACTTAGATTTTTTATAAAGAGAGAGTAAAATAGTATTCATTATATTTTTTTTAAATATCAACTGTTATTTTGTAGCCCACAGCAATTGCCAGAATAAAAAATAACGTCACAATTTGGGATTCTGCTGGGCTACTTTTTGTAGGAACTTGTACACATAATTCCCGATGTCAATGGCACCTCGGTTACCTAGTCCTTCATGCCAAAAATAACACGATGTCGTCTTATTTTTCATGACGGTTATCTGAAAAAAATATTGATATCACCTTAAGAGTAGGTATTAGAAATAAAATGGTTCTTCCTAGGGAGAACTTACCGTGAAATTATAGCAATTAAGCTTAGATCTGTAGAAAAATGCGGAGAATTCTCCGAACGGCACCGGCATCACGGCTTGCAAATCATAAATTGCAACCACTAGGTTGCTTTCAGACTCCATACACTACTTTATATGAGCTTGACATAAGGCGTCTTTTTTGGAAGCTTGAACTCATCGCCACTTTCATTTGGCGAAAAATCTTCGCCATTAGACTTAAGATAGATTGTCTCATCAGTAATTTGAAATATTGATGGGGATCCAACATTTCCTTCCATACCTAAAATATAAAATACCTATCTACTTCGTGAAATTGTAAATATTACTTTCATCATCATGATTCGTTATAAATAGTAGCTGTAAATAGATGTAACTAGCAACCTGTCTTGGCTTTGCACGGTTACAATTTCTACACCCAAACCTTTTTCATGAATCACTCTCTATTCTGTTGTACTGTCTATTGGTGAAAACCGCATGTACATTCGTTCAGTAGTTTTTGAGTTTATCGCAAGTGATAGATTATGGTGCTCGTTAGAGGAGGCCTATGTGCAGCCGTAGGCTAACATAGGCTGATGATGATGAAGAGATACCCTTCGTACTAATCAAGGAGATACCACAGTTAGTATAGTGAACCAATAAAATAACATTAAAGTAAATGTACCTATGTACCATTATCATTTCTATTGTAGTTTTCTGAAGAACTAAAACTGAGAAACAAGAAAGTAGAAAGTACAAAGACGAGCATTTTGTTGTTATTCACTGAGTCCCGTTAAAAATTAGAATAGATACTGGCCCATTATCAGATGAGTTCGCTGACACCATAATATTGCTCCTTTATACTAATTTAAATTCCGTTTCAAGAACTCATACCTAATAGACAAACTTTTGGTAAAACCATGGTTAGTAACGCCAAATCGCAGAATAATTAATGAGATAAAGGTCATTTACGTCAGTACAGTAGTTTAAAATTTGGTGCAACAACGCCGCAAATGACAATTGCGTTGTTGTTGCACTAGAAAAGTAAAAAAAAATATTGTCATAATTACCTTTATGTCAATTGAGACCCAGGCGCAAGCACTTTCAGCGGCTTCCCGCGCGCAACTGACCAATCAGACGTTATTGTCACTAGAACTCGCGATATTGTTCAAATTTACCGCTGGCATAAGTGCCCTATGGTGGCTTGCAGTCAAATTATCACTACGCCGTTCTTACACCGGATAAAACGCACCTTTTTGAAATATGTGGGATATTTATCAACATTTTGGAAAAAATGTTAGTTGCGTCGATATTGCACTGGATGAGCGATATATATATATATATATATTTGCATATGTTGGGAGTTGGGGACCGGATTTTCTTTCGCATTTGATTAATTTGTTCGTGATAGTAAGTGTCGGACGCCATAATCCATATAGATAGGTAGGTACTTGGGTAATATAAATACGTAACTATGTCTAGGTACTCACCTACTCTCACCTAAGTTAGAACCTAGTAGGTATTAGTCAATACGCAGGTCATGATAGCTATGGTGAGTACCTAATCATTTTAGCGACACTTAGACAATATAAAAAGCTGCATTTGGTTAGTTATGGTATGGACGTAGGTAGTCCGCATTCTTTTTAGAATATAGTCTAAGCAGTAATATAGCTTCGAGAAAGTACCTACCTAACACAAAGTAGTAAAGGGTTAGAATTAGAAGCTCAATGGAAGATACCTACCTATCTACGATATAATTATCATTTATCAAATTATCATATAGGCCTGCCTAGGCACGCAACTGTCAGCGATGTCAAATCGACATTCGCGGGCGCGCATTACATTGCTAATATATAATAATAAAGTTAGCACTATGTATCTACCTACGTAAATTAGTAGAATAAGTATGTATATTTGTAGTAGGTACTTATACCTAAGGTAGTACGAAAGTTTATATGGTAAACTTAGCGATGATTGTAGGCACTTACCTAATCAAAAATAACCTATGATTAGTTATTGATTTTTATTGGAAATAATTTAAATCAGTTACGGGTAGGTAGAGAATTTTTATTCCAAATGTGTTCTACCAGGATTGGTAGATCCATGATGCCATCGTACATTACCGCTTAGAGACAGATTTTGAAATCGGTACGACACACTCTCACCTCAAAGCTCGCTAGCCGGGCGATCATTCGCAAAACAACCTTCCACCATGCGGTGAAGTTCATGCCCGCGGCGGGATTCGACCCATAGACCTGTTGCGCGGCAGTCCATTGCTAAGAGCCATCACTGCTTCCCGTTAAGTGTTTAGTGACAGAATTTCTACTTGAGGGTGGTAGCTAGCCAAGCGAGCATTCGCAAAATGCCTTTCTACCAAGCGGTGAATTTCAAGCCCGCGGCGGGATTCGAACCATTGACCTGCTGCGTGGCAGTCAAACCTAATGCCACTGAGCCATCACTGCTTCCCGTTAGGTGCTTTCTGACAGATTTTCTACTTGAGGGTGGTAGCTATCCAGGCGAGCATTCGCAAAATGCTCTTCACCAACGGGGGGAAGCTCAATATCGCGGCTGGATTCGAACCATGGACCTGCTGCGCGGCAGTCACTAGCTAATGCCACTGGCCCATCACTGCTTCCCGTTAGGCGCTTACTGACAGATTTTCTGCTTGAGGGTGGTGGCTAGCCAGGCGAACATTCGCAAAATGCCCTATGCCCTTCCACCAAGCGGTGAAGCTCGAGCCCGCAGCGGGATTCGAACCATAAACATGCTGCGAGGCAGTCCATAGCTAATGCCACTGAGTTCACGTTAGTTGCATGGTGACAGATTTTCTACTTGGGTAGCTATCCCGGCGAGCATTCGCAAAATGCTCTTTTTTATGCCTGATAGGTTAGCCTTTGACCACTATCTCACCTGATGGTAAGTGATGATGTGGTCGAAGATGTTGTTCAGGCTAACCTAGAAGTACTGGCTCTCAAGGACAGCTGCCGGAACACACCGGCAGATTTTCTACTTGAGGGTGGTAGCTATACAGGCGGACATTCGCAAAATGCCCTACCACCATGATATAACGACCATCCTAAGACCACAACCGGGACCAACGGCTTAACGTGCCCTCCGAAGCACGGAAGCGCTCAGTAGTATTGTCCTAGCGGTCACCCATCCAACTCATGACCGCGCGCGACGGTGCTAAACTTTGCTGATCGGTTGAGAACAGCTAAGTAAACTTCGCTACGAACTCTCCACCACGCGGTGAAGCTCAATATCGCGGCGGGATTCAAACTATGGACCTGCTGCGCAGCAGTCCATAACCAATGCCACTGAGCCATCACTGCTTCCCTTTAGGTGCTTGGCGACCGATTTTTTACTTGAGGGTAGTAGCTATCCAGGCGGGCATTCGTAAAATGCTCTTCTACCACGCGGTGAAGATTAAGCCCGCGACGGGATTCGAACCATGGACCTGCTGCGCGGAAGTCCATAACCGCATAGGTTATGGACTTCCGCGCAGCAGGTGAGTAAGCAGCACTGAGCCGTCACTGCTTTACAAAATATGTTGTAGTAAAAGCAGTAACTTGCTAATTATGTAATAAATAATTGTTGTAGGTAAATATTTACTACATCAATATGAAAAGAACAAACTAATACATTTACTATGTACCTACAAATCATTGTACCTACTTACTAAATATTTACCTACTATAGGTGAAATAACATCAGTATGTTATTATAAAACGAACGAAAATTATAACAACAGGTACCTACTGTCCGAACCAAAATGTATTCCTCTGTGAATATATAATATTATTTTATAAGAAATACCTACACACGTCGTGACGTAGCTTGAGACACTATCTCCGTCCGTCGTCAAACATCGTAATTCGTTCGGCATGGTTCGGCTTTCATTGATATATCGCAAACAAGTGTGCGTAATTAGCGTAGATGCAATACGGGTGTGTGATGCGCGATCACTATCTTCGTACTACTCATCACGGAGTCTTACCCTTTCCCACAAAGGTATAGGTGAAATAGCATGCTTTGTTGCCTCGCCCGCTGATAAGTTCGGGCCGTCGTCGGCAAGATTGCATAAATAACACTTGCAGTTTTAATTTCAATAGACACAAAACGCGTAATGAAAATGAATCATGTGCTTCTTAGGGTTCCGTACCCAAATGGTAAAAACGGGACCCTATTACTGAGACTTCGCTGTCCGTCCGTCCGTCCGTCTGTCACCAGGCTGTATCTCAAGAATGGTGATAGCTAGACAGTAGACATTTTCACAGATGATGTATTTCTATTGCCGCTATAACAACAAATACTAAAAATAAAATAAATATTTAAGGGGGGCTCCCATACAATAAAAGACATTTTCGCTCAATCGGACACTGCGAAAAGTGTCTGTAGCTTGCAAGATTAGGTTACAGATAATGGTACGGAACCCTTAGTGCGCGAGTTCTACTCAGACTTGGCCGGTTTTTACTTTTTAATTAATTTGTTGTTGACACATTACACTTTTGAACTTTACAAAATATAATAATCAAGAATAAGTGAGACAATGGACGGTCCTATCGCTGAGAGTGATCTCTTCCAGACAACCTATAATAAGTTTAATATTCATGGTTTTCCAGAGTGACACAAGTGCCTATGGGTTGCCGATAGCAAGCGCGCGGAATCTCGACATAAACGCAGAACGACAGAAGACATGGAACCAGGGCCGGTGGGGCGTGGTGCCCGTCCAGATAAAGAAACTGGCCGGGGTCAACGTCGATAACGTAAAGAAGAAACGGAACACTGAAATCAATATATTGAGGTAATACACATTTTTTTATGCTTGATAGATTAGCTTTTGAACACTATCTCACTGATATTAAGTGATGATATGGTCGAAGATGTTGTTCAGGGTAACCTAGAATTACTAGCTCTCAAGGACAGCTGCCGGAACACACCGTTAGGTGCTAGGTGACAGATTTTCTACTTGAGGGTAGTAGCTAGCCAGGCGGGCATTCGCAAAATTCCCTACCACCGTGGTATAACGACTGCCATCCTAAGATGACAACCGGGACCGACGGCTTAACGTGCCCTCCGAAGCACGGAAACGCTCAGTAGTAATGTCACTAGCGGTTACCCATCCAACTCATGACCGCGGCGGACGTTGATTATTTATTTTTGCTAAGCAATCTTCGGTACGAGCGCTTCAAAACATGTTATCTATATCGTTGTAAAAGTTTAGTTCGATACATGCAGACATCGGATTTTTTTATGTTATTGTGATGGTACAAACACGAGGCCCACCTGATGTTAAGCTGTAACCTATGCATTTCGTCACAAGTGATGAACTGCACTGTGCCCATCATCCTGGGCTGAGACATACCGTTGTTAAGTCTCACGTGCCAGTAATATTTTTATAATTAATTACTGGCTCTCAAGGACAGCTGGGGGAACACACTGTTTGGTGTTTGGCGACAGGTTTTCTACTTGAGGGTTGTAGCCAGCCAGGCGAGCATTCGCACAATGACCTTCCCTAATAATATTACTATTTACGTAATATTGTTATTTTTAACATAATATTTTATTTGCATTATATCAATATTTTTATTAGGGAATGGCATTACGGGCGTAACAAACCTACGTAAATACGTGTTCATTGACTTAAAACAATGATTGTGATCATTTTTAATGGTAGCACCATTAAAAATTAGCATTTTATGCGTGTAATTTTGTCTTATTTTATTGCTGACTAGCGACCCGCCGGCTTCGCACGGGTGCAATGCTGATACTAAATATACTACAGACTGACTTTATATACAACACTCACAGCTTTTATGTCATTAGACAATACAAACATGTTTTCTTTAGAGGTTACTCTTGAAAGAGCGATGTAAAAAACACTCAACGCGCAACGAAAAATCTAATGCTGTAGAGGGCCATATTGATCTATATTAAATGCACTATGTATTTAAAGTACTAAATTGGATAAGTATTAATGCTGGTTTGCCTAAAATCGCTTCGTAAGTATGCCATTATTTTTCGTAAAAGTAAAGGATAGAGAAACTCAACCAGAAATGAGCCACATCACTGAAGATGACTTTTTTTCCGAAAGCAGGGTCAGCCGCCAAATGGCCAATCAGCGAATATACGGCGCTGTCTGTGGTCGTTGGGATTTAGCTCTTGAGCTAATTGAACTTTGTGTGGATGAAAACCCAAATTTCGACGCAAAATCCGCCAAGGTGGCGGGGATATGTCGGGCTCGACACCAACTACTCCCACAGCAGCTAGTGCCCCTACGGACTAAATAACACACGGTGTTCCATCTCTACCGCTTCTCGGCGGGACCGCGGGGACGCCTTTAGCACTCAACCACGAACCCGCCACGGTTGTCCGTTGCCAGACTCCTCCTGGGGTGCTACCCATCGTGTCGCCCATACAACACCACAGCCCGCCTCAGATGCGGTGCTGCCCATACAGCACCGCAGCCTACCCGTTGCCGCTCCAGTCTGGACTTAGAGGCAAAGCCCAGTGGAGCGGCCCTTCTGGCACCGGCCGACTGCCCAAGCCTGCACGGCCCCTGGTTCCTCCTCGCTTCACCGTGGGTGACGAAGCCACGGCTACTGAGCCCCACCGCCACGGCAAGGCGTGAACCTTCGGGGAGAGGCATTTTGTACCTGCTGCAAATTCAATTATGAGACCAGTGGCCTACATGGAATGTCTCTTATATCCTTTGGAACATCTCAGAAAAGAAGCATGCCGAATGCATGCAAAAATACTCTTTAAATACATGGATGTATGTAGTATTCGCTACACATGCGAAGTAGTAGTGGATTTTGCATGGTGATAGAGCGTTTTGTGAATACCCGCATGGCTGATTTCCACTGTCAATTATAAATCTGTCGTCAAGCACTTGAAAGTGCATTCCGATAGCAGTCCTTATGAATAAGCAATTCTAAGTAAGCCTAAACAATATTCTGGACCGGATCGTCACTTACCATCAGGTGAAATAGCGGTCAAAGGATAGCACATTAATATTAAAAAAAAATGTGCTTTGAAAATCAAGGATAGAAGGTCTCATAAGGACACGTGTTTTGCAAATAAAACTTCTTTCCTTCATTCGTTATTCTGTAGACTGGTTGAGGGCCGCAGCCTTATGACATAAATGTTAAAAATCAAACCTCATCTATCTGTTACAAAATTACAAATATACCATAGGAAAAATTAAGTCATGTGTGGGATTCGAACCCGCGTCCATCCACCCCTTTAGCCGGGGCATGCAATAACCAATTGAGCTAACATGACAATGAAGTTATAACTCAAATTTTTCCTATCGTTCTTTAACCATCGTATTGAACTAAAATTAAAGAACGATCTATCCGTGAACGCAACCGGCAAGTATAGCTGGAAGATGCGGATTCGATCCCAGCCCGAAGCGACAATTTTACGCTCTATGTTTGTAGTCCAAATCGTATTCACTTAACCGGCTCTAGCATAGGACCTGGGATCTCGCGGCTTGGATTCACGTCCCCGCTCCGTCAAAGTCATTTATTAAATTTAGGCGTCTACGACGCTCTGATAAAGTTCAATTACAAATTTTAATATTCAAATATTCTACATTGTACTGCCACATTCAACAAAAAACAATGTATATAGAGGCACTGCTAGAAGAACCGGCTGGAAACTCGGGGCCATTCTTTTTTTACGATAGAAATGGGTTTCAGTAATGTGTGCCAGCAAAATACACATTACTGAAACCCAAAACAAACGCAGCAAAATTATTTGATGAGTGAAACTTTAAAAATTTACAGACAGCCGTTGAGCAGCATACAATAAAATGACGTAAAACTATGGTAAAACGTACCATAATATTGTAGTTCGGAACAGGTCGAGCGGGATTACACTATATTTTAAACATCTTGCATCTCGCTTGCACATCCGTGATACATATTTCATTCGTTCAATAAGTAGGATCAAGCAAATTTTGTCTGACGCGATTGTGGGTCGATGATAGTTTGTCTCTGCAAATGATAATTTTAAGCATAAACCAAAACGCTCTTTATTATGATGGTTATATAAAAGGTGGAAGTTAGCCCCCTGTGCACATTCCCACCGCACCAACGAAGTTACATTGAATATTTGTATACTTATTAGTATTTCTTTGATTTCAGAAAATGCCGCCATCCTAATATTATTCTGTTGATGGGGTTTTATCCTGACGTGAACAATAATGTGCATATCATTTGTGAAAGATGCGTGGATTCCCTATTCGGTATACTTCATGTACAGGTAATTGTCTTTTTGTACCGTCTCCAATTATATATATATATTCTAGCTGACTAGTAATCCTTTGACCACAGTGTGTTCCGGCAGCTGTCCCTGAGAGCCAGTATTTCTAGGTTAGCCTGAACAACATCGTCGACCACACACAGTTAGAGAAGAGACATTGTACCGACTCTAGTAGTGGAACAATAGTAGGAAGATTATGATGAAGTAAACAACTTATATAAGCCCCGTGGGGTGCCGGACTAGAATGTCACCCCCCCCCCCCATCTCTACCCGTGGGTGTCGTAAGAGGTGACTTAATAAGTTGAAATCGGACTGGACCACTATGGCCAATTTATGAATGAAATTCTATTGTTATAATTTTCGCCGATGCCAATGGGTTAAGTAAGTAGTAGCGTCTTCTGGGTAACTGCTATCTTATACTGGGATCCCCAAACAATCTTCCAAATGTGGAGATTATGGCAAACCCTTCACGGCTGTGTTCAGCAGAGTACATAACTATCTACACTGCATTATCCACTGCTGAACACAGCCTGGGGGGTTTTGCTATATTCCCCACGCTTGGCAGGCGGCTTGACGATTGCAGTACAAGATAACAGTTCTTCAGAAGGCGCAGCTGCCCACCTTCCGGTATTTTTCCCTTAGTCGCCTCTTGCGACACCCAGGGGAAGAAATGGGGGGGTAATAACTAACAGTAGACAGTTATAGTAGTATATAACTAATATCAATTAGGTGTTGGGAATAGTGCATCCAGAGAAGAACCGCCACCATACCATACGCTTGGTGGCATAAATAGGTAAAACAGGTACAGGTTTGAAGGGAATGGGTGCCGGTGAAATTACAGGTACATGAGACTGAACATCTCAATGACTCAGGGTGATGGATGGCATCTGTTATAGGCAGAGGCTACCAAAACACCAGGTGGACTTCATATCTTATTCCATCACAATCACATTAATTTTTTTTATTTTACTTTCCAGGGTCGAATACTAAGCGCCCAGACGTCCGTCCAGTACACCTTAGACATCGCAAATGCACTGGTTTTCCTACGAATGCAGGGCTACATACACACAGAGCTCAGTAGCATGGCCATCATGATTACAAGCCATGATACTGCCAAGCTCGCCGATTTAGGACCCTGTGTCAAAGTACTTAAGAACGATAAATGCTTCAAGGGAGTCGACAAAGATTACGAGGTTTACTCACCTGAACCACAGTATGTGAATATAGAAGGTAATTAACCATTTTATAATTTCTTTCTTATGCTAAGTAGCATAGGTATCTAGACTGATAGCTTTATGTACATTTAACAAGCTGACTTGGTTGTACCTATAATAATTACATATACTTGGTGGTATATGACTTAAAGTTCTCATCTTCGTAAATCGGGAACGTCCTCTGTTGAACAAGGTAACCCCCATTGAGGTGATTTGCCATAATCTCCACGCTTGGCAGGCGTCTTGGGGATCACAGTAGAGGTTGTCAGTTCTTCAGAAGGCGCTACTTCCCACCTTCCGGTCATTTTTTCCCTTAGTCGCCTCTTACGAAACCCACGGAAAGAAATGAGAGGTTGATATTCTAACCCGGCAACTCACGGGAATATCCTACTAATGGATATATTTATTCGTAGAGAATATAAATTAAATTGTATACTACTACCTTTCGGGCTCAAGTTAAAAACTACTAAGAAGTCGGAGCAAGGGGTATACCAGCAAAATCCCTATACAACCTACTAAAAGACCTTGGCCAGTCAAGAACAACCGTAACTTCCATCCTAGAACGTGTATCCAAGGCGGCATTAGTAGGATCTTACCAAATTTGGTTGGGCAGGGGAGGAAGCTCGAGCGGTGAAAGGGAGCATTGATGCATCATAAAGGGGCCCCTTAATCACTGGGTTGCAAGTCCCAGGCACCTTGACTGGACCCTCTTCCTCTGCAACGCTATGGACCCGGCACCCGCACGGTGAATCCATGGAATGCTAAGTAAATTCGTCTCGTCTATCTAAAGATGTAATCTTATTTAGTTAAACTCTTGTAGATAAATTTACTTTCACCATATAAATAAAGTCGAAAAGTTACGACTTTATGACAGTTCTGCAAATATTGCTATAAATTCTTTATACCCCAAATCTAGATTATAAAAGTTGCACATACTATACGTTAACGTTCATACCACAATGAAGACACTGGTTTTCGTCGGGCGCGGTCAGTAGATGAATGTGATAACCTCGGACACCACGTGATGTTGACTTTTGGCTGCATTAATGTTTCCCGTTTTATTTCAGACAGTCGAGATACAAAATCATCTGATAACGAGCCTCTACTGTCTGCAAATCCATCGGAGACGTACATAAAAACGAATGCAGTCGCAAAACCGTACGAGAGCTTTAAGAACAGTGAACTATACCGGTGGCAAGCCCCAGAACTGTTTACGCCATGTGATGATGGAAACGTTCACCCTTGTTCTCGAAGTGATGTGTACTCGCTGAGCTTAATTCTCTGGGAGGGCTGTAATGGTAAGTTTTTTCCTACTGTTATAGTTAGTTAGTCAATACTTTTCTGTCCAGTTAAGGGGCCTTACAGAACCCAAGTTAGTACACGTTGCCGGGCGGTACGCAAATCAATCAAAACAATGTTGCAATAAGGCTCATAACAGCGCGCGCTGATATTTAACACATACGGTATATATGCGATACGCAAGAAATTACAAATTAATAGTTTTCATATGGATTCTGGTCTTCGATTTCCTAATTGTATTTTAGGGTTAAAGATATTAAGTTTGAACTGGCCGGTCAATTCTCCATTCCAACGTCGAAGGGTGATCAGATCACCCTTATTTTTAGGTTTTACGTCCACATTTAAGTATGATGGGATTTGTGCGCATTTTTCAAATCATACTTACCTGGCGTAGGGGACACCGTGATCATGAAGGCGGTTCCCCCAGAGCGAGGCCTTTCCATTGCACTGCGGATGGGTTGACCTCTGCGATTATCCCTAATGTGGATAACTCGGACGTGTTATTTTTGGTAGTGGGGACTGCGTTCGCGCCGTCCCCCATCAATGATTCCATGTATCTAGAATGTATTTCTTGAAGACTACGTAATTTCTAATATTCTTATTACCTTTCTGATATGTGTCCAGAAAGAATATCAAGAGATTGGTATCCGAAACTCGATCAATTTTATAAAACATTGCATATTGGCACTAGGTACTTTATCGATTCGTGCAGGTGTGGATAATAAATGCAGATTTATGTTTGTAGTACCTACCCGAGGTCGAGTGCTACCACTCCCGCTTTCCTCGCGATATTTAACTTGTCGGAGGTAGATGCACGAAAACGTGATTGCAGATAGATATAGGTATGCCATTATGGAGCTCATTTATTTGCTCGAAAGGATTTCTATGCACTTGGTGTACATTCAAACCCTCAGCTGACGTCACTTAGTTAAAATCAATGTAATAAAATGGTCGATAGGTAGGTACGAACAGAGAATCCGTTTTGCGTTCACTGTCGCCAACGTTCATACCACGTTGAAAACACCGGTTCTCGTCCGATCACCGAAGTTAAGCAACGTCGGGCGCGGTCAGTACTTGGATGGGTGACCGCCTGGGAACACCGCGTAATGTTGGTTTTTTGCCATTCACTTTAATTTTTACGTTCTTTTTTCTGGTTTAGAAACATTTTATTTTCATTATAAATTTTGGGTAATGCATGAAATATTTTTCTATCGAAGCTAGTAAATGAACGATTCATTATTCTTCATACCTCATTCTGTTGCCTATTCCAAAAATGAGTAGGAGTTAGGTACAAGCCGTTACTAACTACGCTTTTGAGATTTGCGCAGAACTGATATTGCTTTTGCCACCCGAAATATTGAATGGTCATTATAATAATTTCACTGGCCATTCGTGTTGTTACCTGCAGCACATCAGTAACATCATCGATAGATGCTTGACAGTCAAATTTTTGTAAAGGTACCGCGCTTCTATCCAGACACTTGGTATTTCTTGGCAATCGATTCGATATAATGTTACTGATTTATGAAACTAAAAAATAGATTATAATGCTCTGTATCATAATAACTTAGATATGCCATAGTAGTAGGGCAATGTTTTTGGTATAAAAAAAAATTACAAAGAAATGAAACCGACTTCAACACTCAAAGGTGAGAAATAATTTGTTGAAGTCGGTACCATCATATTTCAAAAGTACCTAGGTACCTATTATTACAATATTGTGCGCATGGTACCGACTTCAGCAAGTTATTTCCAACTTTTGATTGTTGAAGTCGTCACATATATTTTTGTATAAAAAAACAGCTATTTTCGTCCATTTTAGTGACCCTTACTACTTACGGAATTGATTGTTATTCACTGTCAATGACTATTTATCATCAAGATAGTGAAAACACTTTTCAGTTGTTGGAGTGTAACTCAAAAAGGGCTTGACTGATTTTGATGAAATTTAAATATGACCACACGGAAGCACCAGCAAATGCTTCAAATTGAGAACTTCCTCCTTTTGGAAGTCGGTTTAAAATATTGTGGATATTCGAGATATAACTATTTAACATTGCGCCATCTACCGGGTAGTGTTAATATCGTGCTGCAATTGTGCCAGTCTGGTACGTATAGTATGGTTTGTCCGCGCGTTGCCGTTCGCTTATTTAGTTCCTCACAATGACACAAGATGGTGCATGGCCACCAGCTGGACTCAATTTCTGAATCGCGTTGACGAGATTCTTCAGAGGATCGTGAGGGGATTTGTGCGCATTTTTCAAATCATACTTACCTGGCGTAGGGGACACCGTGATCATGAAGGCGGTTCCCCCAGAGCGAGGCCTTTCCATTGCACTGCGGATGGGTTGACCTCTGCGATTATCCCTAATGTGGATAACTCGGACGTGTTATTTTTGATAGTGGGGACTGCGTTCGCGCCGTCCCCCTTCAATGACTCCATTTATCTAGAATGTATATCTTGAAGACTACGTAATTTCTAATATTCTTATTACCTTTTTGATATGTGTCCAGAAAGAATATCAAGAGACTGGTATCCGAAACTCGATCAATTTTATAAAACATTGCATGTTGGCACTAGGTACTTTATCGATTCGTACAGGTGTGGATAATAAATGCAGATTTATGTTTGTAGTACCTACCCGATGTCTAGTGCTACCACTCCCGCTTTCCTCGCGATATTTAACTTGTCGGAGGTAGATGCACGAAAACGTGATTGCAGATAGGTATAGGTATGTCATAATGGAGCTCATTTATTTGCTCGAAAGGATTTCTATGCACTTGGTGTACATTCAAACCCTCAACTGACGTCTCTTAGTTAAAATCAATGTAATAAAATGGTCGATAGGTAGGTACGAACAGAGAATCCGTTTTGCGTTCACTGTCGCCAACGTTCATACCACGTTGAAAACACCGGTTCTCGTCCGATCACCGAAGTTAAGCAACGTCGGGCGCGGTCAGTACTTGGATGGGTGACCGCCTGGGAACACCGCGTAATGTTGGTTTTTTGCTGTTTATGACTAAAACATACGGTTCTGTTTGGTTAGGTAATAATTATTTTAGTTTTGAAATTGTATTGTGTGAATATTTGTTTTCATGTAATGGTTCGTTTAAAATGTTTATAATATGATTTTTGTACCCGGTACGGACGCAGCGAAGGTAACAGAGAGCGCCGCGTAGACCACTTCCGCGATATTCACGATCTTTTACTTGTCAGAGGGAGATGCAAGCAAAGAAATATAATATAGGTATACATACAGCAAAATGGAGTTCGATTACGTGTCCAAAGGATCTCTAACCGTTTCGTATTGAATTCCATCCCATTATCTGACGTCACAAAAATGAAATCAAATTACACCATGATGGTTAAGTATGTGCATACCGAAAATCCATTTCGCAGCGTTTGTTGCCAACGTTCATACCACGTTGAAAACACCGGTTCTCGTCCGATCACCGAAGTTAAGCAACGTCGGGCGCGGTCAGTACTTGGATGGGTGACCGCCTGGGAACACCGCGTAATGTTGGTTTTTTGCCATTCACTTTAATTTTTACGTTCTTTTTTCTGGTTTAGAAACATTTTATTTTCATTATAAATTTTGGGTAATGTATGAAATATTTTTCTATCGAAGCTAGTAAATGAACGATTCATTATTCTTCATACCTCATTCTGTTGCCTATTCCAAAAATGAGTAGGAGTTAGGTACAAGCCGTTACTAAATACGCTTTTGAGATTTGCGCAGAACTGATATTGCTTTTGCCACCCGAAATATTGAATGGTCATTATAATAATTTCACTGGCCATTCGTGTTGTTACCTGCAGCACATCATCGATAGATGCTTGACAGTCAAATTTTTGTTAAGGTACCGCGCTTCTATCCAGACACTTGGTATTTCTGGCAATCGATTCGATATAATGTTACTGATTTATGAAACTAAAAAATAGATTATAATGCTCTGTATCATAATAATAACTTAGATATGCCATAGTAGCAGTGCAATGTTTTTGGTATAAAAAAAAATTTACAAAGAAATGAAACTGACTTCAACACTCAAAGGTGAGAAATAATTTGTTGAAGTCGGTATCATCATATTTCAAAAGTACCTACCTATCATCACAATATTGTGCGCATGGTACCGACTTCAGCAAGTTATTTCCAACTTTTGATTGTAGAAGTCGTCTCATATTTTTGTATAAAAAAACAGCTATTTTCGTCCATTTTAGTGACCCTTACTACTTACGGAATCGATTGTTATTCACTGTCAATGACTATTTATCATCAAGATAGTAAAAACACTTTTCAGTTGTTGGAGTGTAACTCAAAAAGGGCTTGACTGATTTTGATGAAATTTAAATATGACCACACGGAAGCACCAGCAAATGCTTCAAATTGAGAACTTCCTCCTTTTGGAAGTCGGTTTAAAATATTGTGGATATTCGAGATATAACTATTTAACATTGCGCCATCTACCGGGTAGTGTTAATATCGTGCTGCAATTGTGCCAGTCTGGTACGTATAGTATGGTTCGTCCGCGCGTTGCCGTTCGCTTATTTAGTTCCTCACAATGACACAAGATGGTGCATGGTCACCAGCTGGACTCAATTTCTGAATCGCGATGACGAGATTCTTCAGTGGATCGTGAGGGGATTTGTGCGCATTTTTCAAATCATACTTACCTGGCGTAGGGGACACCGTGATCATGAAGGCGGTTCCCCCAGAGCGAGGCCTTTCCATTGCACTGCGGATGGGCTGACCTCTGCGATTATCCCTAATGTGGATAACTCGGACGTGTTATTTTTGATAGTGGGGACTGCGTTCGCGCCGTCCCCCATCAATGAGTCCATTTATCTAGAATGTATTTCTTGAAGACTACGTAATTTCTAATATTCTTATTACCTTTTTGATATGTGTCCAGAAAGAATATCAAGAGACTGGTATCCGAAACTCGATCAATTATATAAAACATTGCATGTTGGCACTGGGTATACTTTATCGATTCGTACAGGTGTGGATAATAAATGCAGATTTATGTTTGTAGTACCTACCCGATGTCTAGTGCTACCACTCCCGCTTTCCTCGCGATATTTAACTTGTCGGAGGTAGATGCACGAAAACGTGATTGCAGATAGGTATAGGTATGTCATTATGGAGCTCATTTATTTGCTTGAAAGGATTTCTATGCACTTGGTGTACATTCAAACCCTCAACTGACGTCTCTTAGTTAAAATCAATGTAATAAAATGGTCGATAGGTAGGTACGAACAGAGAATCCGTTTTGCGTTCACTGTCGCCAACGTTCATACCACGTTGAAAACACCGGTTCTCGTCCGATCACCGAAGTTAAGCAACGTCGGGCGCGGTCAGTACTTGGATGGGTGACCGCCTGGGAACACCGCGTAATGTTGGTTTTTTGCTGTTTATGACTAAAACATACGGTTCTGTTTGGTTAGGTAATAATTATTTTAGTTTTGAAATTGTATTGTGTGAATATTTGTTTTCATGTAATGGTTCGTTTAAAATGTTTATAATATGATTTTTGTACCCGGTACGGACGCAGCGAAGGTAACAGAGAGCGCCGCGTAGACCACTTCCGCGATATTCACGATCTTTTACTTGTCAGAGGGAGATGCAAGCAAAGAAATATAATATAGGTATACATACAGCAAAATGGAGTTCGATTACGTGTCCAAAGGATCTCTAACCGTTTCGTATTGAATTCCATCCCATTATCTGACGTCACAAAAATGAAATCAAATTACACCATGATGGTTAAGTATGTGCATACCGAAAATCCATTTCGCAGCGTTTGTTGCCAACGTTCATACCACGTTGAAAACACCGGTTCTCGTCCGATCACCGAAGTTAAGCAACGTCGGGCGCGGTCAGTACTTGGATGGGTGACCGCCTGGGAACACCGCGTAATGTTGGTTTTTTGCCATTCACTTTAATTTTTACGTTCTTTTTTCTGGTTTAGAAACATTTTATTTTCATTATAAATTTTGGGTAATGTATGAAATATTTTTCTATCGAAGCTAGTAAATGAACGATTCATTATTCTTCATACCTCATTCTGTTGCCTATTCCAAAAATGAGTAGGAGTTAGGTACACGCCGTTACTAAATACGCTTTTGAGATTTGCGCAGAACTGATATTGCTTTTGCCACCCGAAATATTGAATGGTCATTATAATAATTTCACTGGCCATTCGTGTTGTTACCTGCAGCACATCAGTAACATCATCGATAGATGCTTGACAGTCAAATTTTTGTTAAGGTACCGCGCTTCTATCCAGACACTTGGTATTTCTGGCAATCGATTCGATATAATGTTACTGATTTATGAAACTAAAAAATAGATTATAATGCTCTGTATCATAATAATAACTTAGATATGCCATAGTAGCAGTGCAATGTTTTTGGTATAAAAAAAAATTTTACAAAGAAATGAAACTGACTTCAACACTCAAAGGTGAGAAATAATTTGTTGAAGTCGGTATCATCATATTTCAAAAGTACCTACCTATCATCACAATATTGTGCGCATGGTACCGACTTCAGCAAGTTATTTCCAACTTTTGATTGTAGCAGTCGTCTCATATTTTTGTATTAAAAAAACAGCTATTTTCGTCCATTTTAGTGACCCTTACTACTTACGGAATCGATTGTTATTCACTGTCAATGACTATTTATCATCAAGATAGTAAAAACACTTTTCAGTTGTTGGAGTGTAACTCAAAAAGGGCTTGACTGATTTTGATGAAATTTAAATATGACCACACGGAAGCACCAGCAAATGCTTCAAATTGAGAACTTCCTCCTTTTGGAAGTCGGTTTAAAATATTGTGGATATTCGAGATATAACGATTTAACATTGCGCCATCTACCGGGTAGTGTTAATATCGTGCTGCAATTGTGCCAGTCTGGTACGTATAGTATGGTTCGTCCGCGCGTTACCGTTCGCTTATTTAGTTCCTCACAATGACACAAGATGGTGCATGGTCACCAGCTGGACTCAATTTCTGAATCGCGATGACGAGATTCTTCAGTGGATCGTGAGGGGATTTGTGCGCATTTTTCAAATCATACTTACCTGGCGTCACCGTGATCATGAAGGCGGTTCCCCCAGAGCGAGGCCTTTCCATTGCACTGCGGATGGGTTGACCTCTGCGATTATCCCTAATGTGGATAACTCGGACGTGTTATTTTTGATAGTGGGGACTGCGTTCGCGCCGTCCCCCATCAATGAGTCCATTTATCTAGAATGTATTTCTTGAAGACTACGTAATTTCTAATATTCTTATTACCTTTTTGATATGTGTCCAGAAAGAATATCAAGAGACTGGTATCCGAAACTCGATCAATTATATAAAACATTGCATGTTGGCACTGGGTATACTTTATCGATTCGTACAGGTGTGGATAATAAATGCAGATTTATGTTTGTAGTACCTACCCGATGTCTAGTGCTACCACTCCCGCTTTCCTCGCGATATTTAACTTGTCGGAGGTAGATGCACGAAAACGTGATTGCAGATAGGTATAGGTATGTCATTATGGAGCTCATTTATTTGCTTGAAAGGATTTCTATGCACTTGGTGTACATTCAAACCCTCAACTGACGTCACTTAGTTAAAATCAATGTAATAAAATGGTCGATAGGTAGGTACGAACAGAGAATCCGTTTTGCGTTCACTGTCGCCAACGTTCATACCACGTTGAAAACACCGGTTCTCGTCCGATCACCGAAGTTAAGCAACGTCGGGCGCGGTCAGTACTTGGATGGGTGACCGCCTGGGAACACCGCGTAATGTTGGTTTTTTGCTGTTTATGACTAAAACATACGGTTCTGTTTGGTTAGGTAATAATTATTTTAGTTTTGAAATTGTATTGTGTGAATATTTGTTTTCATGTAATGGTTCGTTTAAAATGTTTATAATATGATTTTTGTACCCGGTACGGACGCAGCGAAGGTAACAGAGAGCGCCGCGTAGACCACTTCCGCGATATTCACGATCTTTTACTTGTCAGAGGGAGATGCAAGCAAAGAAATATAATATAGGTATACATACAGCAAAATGGAGTTCGATTACGTGTCCAAAGGATCTCTAACCGTTTCGTATTGAATTCCATCCCATTATCTGACGTCACAAAAATGAAATCAAATTACACCATGATGGTTAAGTATGTGCATACCGAAAATCCATTTCGCAGCGTTTGTTGCCAACGTTCATACCACGTTGAAAACACCGGTTCTCGTCCGATCACCGAAGTTAAGCAACGTCGGGCGCGGTCAGTACTTGGATGGGTGACCGCCTGGGAACACCGCGTAATGTTGGTTTTTTGCCATTCACTTTAATTTTTACGTTCTTTTTTCTGGTTTAGAAACATTTTATTTTCATTATAAATTTTGGGTAATGTATGAAATATTTTTCTATCGAAGCTAGTAAATGAACGATTCATTATTCTTCATACCTCATTCTGTTGCCTATTCCAAAAATGAGTAGGAGTTAGGTACACGCCGTTACTAAATACGCTTTTGAGATTTGCGCAGAACTGATATTGCTTTTGCCACCCGAAATATTGAATGGTCATTATAATAATTTCACTGGCCATTCGTGTTGTTACCTGCAGCACATCAGTAACATCATCGATAGATGCTTGACAGTCAAATTTTTGTTAAGGTACCGCGCTTCTATCCAGACACTTGGTATTTCTGGCAATCGATTCGATATAATGTTACTGATTTATGAAACTAAAAAATAGATTATAATGCTCTGTATCATAATAATAACTTAGATATGCCATAGTAGCAGTGCAATGTTTTTGGTATAAAAAAAAATTTTACAAAGAAATGAAACTGACTTCAACACTCAAAGGTGAGAAATAATTTGTTGAAGTCGGTATCATCATATTTCAAAAGTACCTACCTATCATCACAATATTGTGCGCATGGTACCGACTTCAGCAAGTTATTTCCAACTTTTGATTGTAGCAGTCGTCTCATATTTTTGTATTAAAAAAACAGCTATTTTCGTCCATTTTAGTGACCCTTACTACTTACGGAATCGATTGTTATTCACTGTCAATGACTATTTATCATCAAGATAGTAAAAACACTTTTCAGTTGTTGGAGTGTAACTCAAAAAGGGCTTGACTGATTTTGATGAAATTTAAATATGACCACACGGAAGCACCAGCAAATGCTTCAAATTGAGAACTTCCTCCTTTTGGAAGTCGGTTTAAAATATTGTGGATATTCGAGATATAACGATTTAACATTGCGCCATCTACCGGGTAGTGTTAATATCGTGCTGCAATTGTGCCAGTCTGGTACGTATAGTATGGTTCGTCCGCGCGTTACCGTTCGCTTATTTAGTTCCTCACAATGACACAAGATGGTGCATGGTCACCAGCTGGACTCAATTTCTGAATCGCGATGACGAGATTCTTCAGTGGATCGTGAGGGGATTTGTGCGCATTTTTCAAATCATACTTACCTGGCGTAGGGGACACCGTGATCATGAAGGCGGTTCCCCCAGAGCGAGGCCTTTCCATTGCACTGCGGATGGGTTGACCTCTGCGATTATCCCTAATGTGGATAACTCGGACGTGTTATTTTTGATAGTGGGGACTGCGTTCGCGCCGTCCCCCATCAATGAGTCCATTTATCTAGAATGTATTTCTTGAAGACTACGTAATTTCTAATATTCTTATTACCTTTTTGATATGTGTCCAGAAAGAATATCAAGAGACTGGTATCCGAAACTCGATCAATTATATAAAACATTGCATGTTGGCACTGGGTATACTTTATCGATTCGTACAGGTGTGGATAATAAATGCAGATTTATGTTTGTAGTACCTACCCGATGTCTAGTGCTACCACTCCCGCTTTCCTCGCGATATTTAACTTGTCGGAGGTAGATGCACGAAAACGTGATTGCAGATAGGTATAGGTATGTCATTATGGAGCTCATTTATTTGCTTGAAAGGATTTCTATGCACTTGGTGTACATTCAAACCCTCAACTGACGTCACTTAGTTAAAATCAATGTAATAAAATGGTCGATAGGTAGGTACGAACAGAGAATCCGTTTTGCGTTCACTGTCGCCAACGTTCATACCACGTTGAAAACACCGGTTCTCGTCCGATCACCGAAGTTAAGCAACGTCGGGCGCGGTCAGTACTTGGATGGGTGACCGCCTGGGAACACCGCGTAATGTTGGTTTTTTGCTGTTTATGACTAAAACATACGGTTCTGTTTGGTTAGGTAATAATTATTTTAGTTTTGAAATTGTATTGTGTGAATATTTGTTTTCATGTAATGGTTCGTTTAAAATGTTTATAATATGATTTTTGTACCCGGTACGGACGCAGCGAAGGTAACAGAGAGCGCCGCGTAGACCACTTCCGCGATATTCACGATCTTTTACTTGTCAGAGGGAGATGCAAGCAAAGAAATATAATATAGGTATACATACAGCAAAATGGAGTTCGATTACGTGTCCAAAGGATCTCTAACCGTTTCGTATTGAATTCCATCCCATTATCTGACGTCACAAAAATGAAATCAAATTACACCATGATGGTTAAGTATGTGCATACCGAAAATCCATTTCGCAGCGTTTGTTGCCAACGTTCATACCACGTTGAAAACACCGGTTCTCGTCCGATCACCGAAGTTAAGCAACGTCGGGCGCGGTCAGTACTTGGATGGGTGACCGCCTGGGAACACCGCGTAATGTTGGTTTTTTGCCATTCACTTTAATTTTTACGTTCTTTTTTCTGGTTTAGAAACATTTTATTTTCATTATAAATTTTGGGTAATGTATGAAATATTTTTCTATCGAAGCTCGTAAATGAACGATTCATTATTCTTCATACCTCATTCTGTTGCCTATTCCAAAAATGAGTAGGAGTTAGGTACAAGCCGTTACTAAATACGCTTTTGAGATTTGCGCAGAACTGATATTGCTTTTGCCACCCGAAATATTGAATGGTCATTATAATAATTTCACTGGCCATTCGTGTTGTTACCTGCAGCACATCATCGATAGATGCTTGACAGTCAAATTTTTGTTAAGGTACCGCGCTTCTATCCAGACACTTGGTATTTCTGGCAATCGATTCGATATAATGTTACTGATTTATGAAACTAAAAAATAGATTATAATGCTCTGTATCATAATAATAACTTAGATATGCCATAGTAGCAGTGCAATGTTTTTGGTATAAAAAAAAAATTTACAAAGAAATGAAACTGACTTCAACACTCAAAGGTGAGAAATAATTTGTTGAAGTCGGTATCATCATATTTCAAAAGTACCTACCTATCATCACAATATTGTGCGCATGGTACCGACTTCAGCAAGTTATTTCCAACTTTTGATTGTAGCAGTCGTCTCATATTTTTGTATTAAAAAAACAGCTATTTTCGTCCATTTTAGTGACCCTTACTACTTACGGAATCGATTGTTATTCACTGTCAATGACTATTGATCATCAAGATAGTAAAAACACTTTTCAGTTGTTGGAGTGTAACTCAAAAAGGGCTTGACTGATTTTGATGAAATTTAAATATGACCACACGGAAGCACCAGCAAATGCTTCAAATTGAGAACTTCCTCCTTTTGGAAGTCGGTTTAAAATATTGTGGATATTCGAGATATAACTATTTAACATTGCGCCATCTACCGGGTAGTGTTAATATCGTGCTGCAATTGTGCCAGTCTGGTACGTATAGTATGGTTCGTCCGCGCGTTGCCGTTCGCTTATTTAGTTCCTCACAATGACACAAGATGGTGCATGGTCACCAGCTGGACTCAATTTCTGAATCGCGATGACGAGATTCTTCAGTGGATCGTGAGGGGATTTGTGCGCATTTTTCAAATCATACTTACCTGGCGTAGGGGACACCGTGATCATGAAGGCGGTTCCCCCAGAGCGAGGCCTTTCCATTGCACTGCGGATGGGTTGACCTCTGCGATTATCCCTAATGTGGATAACTCGGACGTGTTATTTTTGATAGTGGGGACTGCGTTCGCGCCGTCCCCCATCAATGAGTCCATTTATCTAGAATGTATTTCTTGAAGACTACGTAATTTCTAATATTCTTATTACCTTTTTGATATGTGTCCAGAAAGAATATCAAGAGACTGGTATCCGAAACTCGATCAATTATATAAAACATTGCATGTTGGCACTGGGTATACTTTATCGATTCGTACAGGTGTGGATAATAAATGCAGATTTATGTTTGTAGTACCTACCCGATGTCTAGTGCTACCACTCCCGCTTTCCTCGCGATATTTAACTTGTCGGAGGTAGATGCACGAAAACGTGATTGCAGATAGGTATAGGTATGTCATTATGGAGCTCATTTATTTGCTTGAAAGGATTTCTATGCACTTGGTGTACATTCAAACCCTCAACTGACGTCACTTAGTTAAAATCAATGTAATAAAATGGTCGATAGGTAGGTACGAACAGAGAATCCGTTTTGCGTTCACTGTCGCCAACGTTCATACCACGTTGAAAACACCGGTTCTCGTCCGATCACCGAAGTTAAGCAACGTCGGGCGCGGTCAGTACTTGGATGGGTGACCGCCTGGGAACACCGCGTAATGTTGGTTTTTTGCTGTTTATGACTAAAACATACGGTTCTGTTTGGTTAGGTAATAATTATTTTAGTTTTGAAATTGTATTGTGTGAATATTTGTTTTCATGTAATGGTTCGTTTAAAATGTTTATAATATGATTTTTGTACCCGGTACGGACGCAGCGAAGGTAACAGAGAGCGCCGCGTAGACCACTTCCGCGATATTCACGATCTTTTACTTGTCAGAGGGAGATGCAAGCAAAGAAATATAATATAGGTATACATACAGCAAAATGGAGTTCGATTACGTGTCCAAAGGATCTCTAACCGTTTCGTATTGAATTCCATCCCATTATCTGACGTCACAAAAATGAAATCAAATTACACCATGATGGTTAAGTATGTGCATACCGAAAATCCATTTCGCAGCGTTTGTTGCCAACGTTCATACCACGTTGAAAACACCGGTTCTCGTCCGATCACCGAAGTTAAGCAACGTCGGGCGCGGTCAGTACTTGGATGGGTGACCGCCTGGGAACACCGCGTAATGTTGGTTTTTTGCCATTCACTTTAATTTTTACGTTCTTTTTTCTGGTTTAGAAACATTTTATTTTCATTATAAATTTTGGGTAATGTATGAAATATTTTTCTATCGAAGCTCGTAAATGAACGATTCATTATTCTTCATACCTCATTCTGTTGCCTATTCCAAAAATGAGTAGGAGTTAGGTACAAGCCGTTACTAAATACGGTTTTGAGATTTGCGCAGAACTGATATTGCTTTTGCCACCCGAAATATTGAATGGTCATTATAATAATTTCACTGGCCATTCGTGTTGTTACCTGCAGCACATCATCGATAGATGCTTGACAGTCAAATTTTTGTTAAGGTACCGCGCTTCTATCCAGACACTTGGTATTTCTGGCAATCGATTCGATATAATGTTACTGATTTATGAAACTAAAAAATAGATTATAATGCTCTGTATCATAATAATAACTTAGATATGCCATAGTAGCAGTGCAATGTTTTTGGTATAAAAAAAAAATTTACAAAGAAATGAAACTGACTTCAACACTCAAAGGTGAGAAATAATTTGTTGAAGTCGGTATCATCATATTTCAAAAGTACCTACCTATCATCACAATATTGTGCGCATGGTACCGACTTCAGCAAGTTATTTCCAACTTTTGATTGTAGCAGTCGTCTCATATTTTTGTATTAAAAAAACAGCTATTTTCGTCCATTTTAGTGACCCTTACTACTTACGGAATCGATTGTTATTCACTGTCAATGACTATTGATCATCAAGATAGTAAAAACACTTTTCAGTTGTTGGAGTGTAACTCAAAAAGGGCTTGACTGATTTTGATGAAATTTAAATATGACCACACGGAAGCACCAGCAAATGCTTCAAATTGAGAACTTCCTCCTTTTGGAAGTCGGTTTAAAATATTGTGGATATTCGAGATATAACTATTTAACATTGCGCCATCTACCGGGTAGTGTTAATATCGTGCTGCAATTGTGCCAGTCTGGTACGTATAGTATGGTTCGTCCGCGCGTTGCCGTTCGCTTATTTAGTTCCTCACAATGACACAAGATGGTGCATGGTCACCAGCTGGACTCAATTTCTGAATCGCGATGACGAGATTCTTCAGTGGATCGTGAGGGGATTTGTGCGCATTTTTCAAATCATACTTACCTGGCGTAGGGGACACCGTGATCATGAAGGCGGTTCCCCCAGAGCGAGGCCTTTCCATTGCACTGCGGATGGGTTGACCTCTGCGATTATCCCTAATGTGGATAACTCGGACGTGTTATTTTTGATAGTGGGGACTGCGTTCGCGCCGTCCCCCATCAATGAGTCCATTTATCTAGAATGTATTTCTTGAAGACTACGTGATTTCTAATATTCTTATTACCTTTTTGATATGTGTCCAGAAAGAATATCAAGAGACTGGTATCCGAAACTCGATCAATTATATAAAACTTTGCATGTTGGCACTGGGTACTTTATCGATTCGTACAGGTGTGGATAATAAATGCAGATTTATGTTTGTAGTACCTACCCGATGTCTAGTGCTACCACTCCCGCTTTCCTCGCGATATTTAACTTGTCGGAGGTAGATGCACGAAAACGTGATTGCAGATAGGTATAGGTATGTCATAATGGAGCTCATTTATTTGCTCGAAAGGATTTCTATGCACTTGGTGTACATTCAAACCCTCAACTGACGTCACTTAGTTAAAATCAATGTAATAAAATGGTCGATAGGTAGGTACGAACAGAGAATCCGTTTTGCGTTCACTGTCGCCAACGCACATACTGGTATATGCAGGATCTACGCGGCCAAAATTATTTTTTTGCTTATTTGGTACAAAAACAATGCTAATATGAAAAAAAACATTTATTCATACAAAAATAATATATATTCAGAAAACTTTGGGAATTTATGTGGATTTGATGTACAAAAATGTTATGTTTCTATATAACTTTCTTCATTACTTTCTGATGAATTTTCAATTATATTTGGTTCCGCAGAAACGAACATGGCCAAGGTTTCAGGCAAGAATGTGTTTGCTTTCCTTTTTTTTACTGTCCGCATGCTACTTAGCAAAGGATCTGAACTGAGTAGAAGGCGGTTAAAAATATCTTGATTGCAATTTTCTCTGGAAAATTTTCGCGCAAAATCTTGGCGGTAAGTTCTGAAATGTTTGTTGCGAGCCTCAGCTGCCTCCTCAGAAAGCTGCCCAATTGGTAATAATGCCTTTTCGATGATGAATGCACCATGGACTAAAACCTTGTGCATTGTTGGCGTCATAGGATGCCAATTATATAAGTTAACATATATTCGTGCAGTTTCAGAAGCATATTCTTCATATTTTACAGGATCAATTTGGTACCCACTTGAAATTGCTTCTAATAAGACTTTTAACCTATAAATTAGCTCATAACTGATGCCTGTTATGTCTGATGATAATCTGGGGTTCTCAAAAAACCTTCTGCTAGTATTTCCATCGTTTGTATTCCCGAAATTAGATTTAGGCATATCTACTATTAGACCTGTTTCAGTGCGAAACCTTGCCTGTATCTGTCTCTTTGTTTGTGCTTCTAGGTCTTTTTCCTGTTGCGTTTTTTTCTCCCGGTATTTTTGTACTTTTAGTTTGTAGGCTAAATGTAAAATACTTTCAAATATACGAATTCTGGCATGTAATACCGATATACCGAATTCAAGGGCTGCAAGACTCACTTCTCTTGTATTTTCCAGTTTATTAAAATCCTTGGATGTTGCTCCACAAATATAGCACTTACTTGTAGACTTCGTGCCTGTGGCTGCATTGCACACCTTTCCATCTACCATTGTCATTATAAATGTGTGCTTAACAATGATTTTTTTCCCTCTTATGTCGACCTCTGTTGGGACTAAAGAGCTAATAGCGCTTTTAACATGTCTTATTTCTTCTTCAGTGACGTCATTACTTTCCTTTATAAAACGGAATCTTATTGGTCGACAAAACCGCGGAGAAGAGGGCATTGGATTTTTCCACAAAACTTTTTCATTATTATCTCCACAAACTAATTGAAGGGGCACGAAACAGCTTTGAAATATATTTGCGTCGGAATCGGTATCGCTTTCAAGTTTTTGTTTAAACTGTGATTGTTGGGACCCATCACAGCCCCATTTACTTATTACTGTTAATTGTTCACGCTCTTGATCCTTTAAAGTTGTCAATACATCTTCTAGGTACTCCGATAACCGCCTAACGGTAACATCAATTAGAGGCTGTAACTCAGCTTGGGCACTAGTACTCGTTACCGTACATGAGTCTGGTGATGGGTAACATTTCTTCTTGGCCTTTTGTAAGACACTGTAGCACGGAAAAAACTTCTTATTGGTTTTTCTTATAATTTCGTACTGACCTTGTGTCAAATCGGCATCCACAAACATTTGCAACGCTTGCATCGGTGTCAAAGGGGGTCGCTCTTGCCTTGATTTTGTAAGACGAAATGCCTTTTTATATCTAGTTGCTCGTGTCGGCGTACTGGTGATATCTTTAAGGACATTTGATGCATCTCTTTTACCAGATTTTCCCAGCTCTACTTGCGCAGCATGTATAATGATATCTTTTTCAAAAGCAGAGCGAAGTTCTTCAGTTTTTCGCCGTTTGCTCCGCTCGCTTGCCTCTTCAAACGGTTTAGATGGTCGACCTGACCGTTTTTCTGAAGTGTCAACAACAGGGATTTCAAAAGTACCGTTCAGCCATGACTCGTTATATTTAAGAAAGTTTTCTTCTTTATAATGGGCTTTGGACCACCTTTGTTTAATTTCCGACTTAAAATGAGCAAAACCCCGTTTCAAATTCGAAATTTGATCTTCATTGTAACCTTCACATGACAAAAGTTGATCTCTTAGATGATTTAGTTTTGCATCTAAATTAGGCAAATTGTGTTCCTTCATGCGATCAAACAAGTATTGTCGGGTCACAATCCTTACTCCTGACGCACTCTGTAAACCTAAAACAAACATACAATGTGTAAAAAGTCGCTAACGAAAAATCGCATTTTATTGCTATTATCTTTGACCCCTCAATACTAAAACTATCCGGACGTTTCCGGAGACGTTTTTGATTATATTCACAAGATAAATGTTCAAATAATCAATTACAATTAAAAATATAGCCCGATCTAACCCGATACACAATCATATACACTAGAAAAGCAAAATTATTAAAGAAAATCACGGTATGGACTATGTACTTTTTAAACGTTAAATAAAAATGTTGTTTATTATTTGATCATAACTTGATTAATGAAATTTATAAGTCTCTTACCTGTTCTGTCAGAATCCATCACTTTCAATTCGTAAGATAAACTTGTAAACATAAAAAAACTCTTTCAAAGTTTAGAGTTTAGAAAAGCGGCGAGAACAGATACGTACACTAGGTGAAACGGTCTAATTCCGACTGACGCTACGTGCGCGGGGCGCTCGGTAGCAGGTAGATGGAGCATGGGTATTGTCCCCAGGGCTGTGCTCTGTTCGTAGAACCCGTTTTTAGGAATGTTTTTGTTAATTCTATATTGGGACTTTTGGCCGCGTAGATCCTGCAAATACCAGTATGTGCAACGTTCATACCACGTTGAAAACACCGGTTCTCGTCCGATCACCGAAGTTAATCAATGTCGGGCGCGGTCAGTACTTGGATGGGTGACCGCCTGGGAACACCGCGTAATGTTGGTTTTTTGCTGTTTATGACTAAAACATACGGTTCTGTTTGGTTAGGTAATAATTATTTTAGTTTTGAAATTGTATTGTGTGAATATTTGTTTTCATGTAATGGTTCGTTTAAAATGTTTATAATATGATTTTTGTACCCGGTACGGACGCAGCGAAGGTAACAGAGAGCGCCGCGTAGACCACTTCCGCGATATTCACGATCTTTTACTTGTCAGAGGGAGATGCAAGCAAAGAAATATAATATAGGTATACATACAGCAAAATGGAGTTCGATTACGTGTCCAAAGGATCTCTAACCGTTTCGTATTGAATTCCATCCCATTATCTGACGTCACAAAAATGAAATCAAATTACACCATGATGGTTAAGTATGTGCATACCGAAAATCCATTTCGCAGCGTTTGTTGCCAACGTTCATACCACGTTGAAAACACCGGTTCTCGTCCGATCACCGAAGTTAAGCAACGTCGGGCGCGGTCAGTACTTGGATGGGTGACCGCCTGGGAACACCGCGTAATGTTGGTTTTTTGCCATTCACTTTAATTTTTACGTTCTTTTTTCTGGTTTAGAAACATTTTATTTTCATTATAAATTTTGGGTAATGTATGAAATATTTTTCTATCGAAGCTCGTAAATGAACGATTCATTATTCTTCATACCTCATTCTGTTGCCTATTCCAAAAATGAGTAGGAGTTAGGTACAAGCCGTTACTAAATACGCTTTTGAGATTTGCGCAGAACTGATATTGCTTTTGCCACCCGAAATATTGAATGGTCATTATAATAATTTCACTGGCCATTCGTGTTGTTACCTGCAGCACATCATCGATAGATGCTTGACAGTCAAATTTTTGTTAAGGTACCGCGCTTCTATCCAGACACTTGGTATTTCTGGCAATCGATTCGATATAATGTTACTGATTTATGAAACTAAAAAATAGATTATAATGCTCTGTATCATAATAATAACTTAGATATGCCATAGTAGCAGTGCAATGTTTTTGGTATAAAAAAAAAATTTACAAAGAAATGAAACTGACTTCAACACTCAAAGGTGAGAAATAATTTGTTGAAGTCGGTATCATCATATTTCAAAAGTACCTACCTATCATCACAATATTGTGCGCATGGTACCGACTTCAGCAAGTTATTTCCAACTTTTGATTGTAGAAGTCGTCTCATATTTTTGTATAAAAAAACAGCTATTTTCGTCCATTTTAGTGACCCTTACTACTTACGGAATCGATTGTTATTCACTGTCAATGACTATTTATCATCAAGATAGTAAAAACACTTTTCAGTTGTTGGAGTGTAACTCAAAAAGGGCTTGACTGATTTTGATGAAATTTAAATATGACCACACGGAAGCACCAGCAAATGCTTCAAATTGAGAACTTCCTCCTTTTGGAAGTCGGTTTAAAATATTGTGGATATTCGAGATATAACTATTTAACATTGCGCCATCTACCGGGTAGTGTTAATATCGTGCTGCAATTGTGCCAGTCTGGTACGTATAGTATGGTTCGTCCGCGCGTTGCCGTTCGCTTATTTAGTTCCTCACAATGACACAAGATGGTGTATGGTCACCAGCTGGACTCAATTTCTGAATCGCGATGACGAGATTCTTCAGTGGATCGTGAGGGGATTTGTGCGCATTTTTCAAATCATACTTACCTGGCGTAGGGGACACCGTGATCATGAAGGCGGTTCCCCCAGAGCGAGGCCTTTCCATTGCACTGCGGATGGGTTGACCTCTGCGATTATCCCTAATGTGGATAACTCGGACGTGTTATTTTTGATAGTGGGGACTGCGTTCGCGCCGTCCCCCATCAATGAGTCCATTTATCTAGAATGTATTTCTTGAAGACTACGTAATTTCTAATATTCTTATTACCTTTTTGATATGTGTCCAGAAAGAATATCAAGAGACTTGTATCCGAAACTCGATCAATTATATAAAACTTTGCATGTTGGCACTGGGTACTTTATCGATTCGTACAGGTGTGGATAATAAATGCAGATTTATGTTTGTAGTACCTACCCGATGTCTAGTGCTACCACTCCCGCTTTCCTCGCGATATTTAACTTGTCGGAGGTAGATGCACGAAAACGTGATTGCAGATAGGTATAGGTATGTCATAATGGAGCTCATTTATTTGCTCGAAAGGATTTCTATGCACTTGGTGTACATTCAAACCCTCAACTGACGTCACTTAGTTAAAATCAATGTAATAAAATGGTCGATAGGTAGGTACGAACAGAGAATCCGTTTTGCGTTCACTGTCGCCAACGTTCATACCACGTTGAAAACACCGGTTCTCGTCCGATCACCGAAGTTAAGCAACGTCGGGCGCGGTCAGTACTTGGATGGGTGACCGCCTGGGAACACCGCGTAATGTTGGTTTTTTGCTGTTTATGACTAAAACATACGGTTCTGTTTGGTTAGGTAATAATTATTTTAGTTTTGAAATTGTATTGTGTGAATATTTGTTTTCATGTAATGGTTCGTTTAAAATGTTTATAATATGATTTTTGTACCCGGTACGGACGCAGCGAAGCTAACAGAGAGCGCCGCGTAGACGGACCACTTCCGCGATATTCACGATCTTTTACTTGTCAGAGGGAGATGCAAGCAAAGAAATATAATATAGGTATACATACAGCAAAATGGAGTTCGATTACGTGTCCAAAGGATCTCTAACCGTTTCGTATTGAATTCCATCCCATTATCTGGCGTCACAAAAATGAAATCAAATTACACCATGATGGTTAAGTATGTGCATACCGAAAATCCATTTCGCAGCGTTTGTTGCCAACGTTCATACCACGTTGAAAACACCGGTTCTCGTCCGATCACCGAAGTTAAGCAACGTCGGGCGCGGTCAGTACTTGGATGGGTGACCGCCTGGGAACACCGCGTAATGTTGGTTTTTTGCCATTCACTTTAATTTTTACGTTCTTTTTTCTGGTTTAGAAACATTTTATTTTCATTATAAATTTTGGGTAATGTATGAAATATTTTTCTATCGAAGCTCGTAAATGAACGATTCATTATTCTTCATACCTCATTCTGTTGCCTATTCCAAAAATGAGTAGGAGTTAGGTACAAGCCGTTACTAAATACGCTTTTGAGATTTGCGCAGAACTGATATTGCTTTTGCCACCCGAAATATTGAATGGTCATTATAATAATTTCACTGGCCATTCGTGTTGTTACCTGCAGCACATCATCGATAGATGCTTGACAGTCAAATTTTTGTTAAGGTACCGCGCTTCTATCCAGACACTTGGTATTTCTGGCAATCGATTCGATATAATGTTACTGATTTATGAAACTAAAAAATAGATTATAATGCTCTGTATCATAATAATAACTTAGATATGCCATAGTAGCAGTGCAATGTTTTTGGTATAAAAAAAAAATTTACAAAGAAATGAAACTGACTTCAACACTCAAAGGTGAGAAATAATTTGTTGAAGTCGGTATCATCATATTTCAAAAGCCTACCTATCATCACAATATTGTGCGCATGGTACCGACTTCAGCAAGTTATTTCCAACTTTTGATTGTAGAAGTCGTCTCATATTTTTGTATAAAAAAACAGCTATTTTCGTCCATTTTAGTGACCCTTACTACTTACGGAATCGATTGTTATTCACTGTCAATGACTATTTATCATCAAGATAGTAAAAACACTTTTCAGTTGTTGGAGTGTAACTCAAAAAGGGCTTGACTGATTTTGATGAAATTTAAATATGACCACACGGAAGCACCAGCAAATGCTTCAAATTGAGAACTTCCTCCTTTTGGAAGTCGGTTTAAAATATTGTGGATATTCGAGATATAACTATTTAACATTGCGCCATCTACCGGGTAGTGTTAATATCGTGCTGCAATTGTGCCAGTCTGGTACGTATAGTATGGTTCGTCCGCGCGTTGCCGTTCGCTTATTTAGTTCCTCACAATGACACAAGATGGTGCATGGTCACCAGCTGGACTCAATTTCTGAATCGCGATGACGAGATTCTTCAGTGGATCGTGAGGGGATTTGTGCGCATTTTTCAAATCATACTTACCTGGCGTAGGGGACACCGTGATCATGAAGGCGGTTCCCCCAGAGCGAGGCCTTTCCATTGCACTGCGGATGGGTTGACCTCTGCGATTATCCCTAATGTGGATAACTCGGACGTGTTATTTTTGATAGTGGGGACTGCGTTCGCGCCGTCCCCCATCAATGAGTCCATTTATCTAGAATGTATTTCTTGAAGACTACGTAATTTCTAATATTCTTATTACCTTTTTGATATGTGTCCAGAAAGAATATCAAGAGACTGGTATCCGAAACTCGATCAATTATATAAAACATTGCATGTTGGCACTGGGTACTTTATCGATTCGTACAGGTGTGGATAATAAATGCAGATTTATGTTTGTAGTACCTACCCGATGTCTAGTGCTACCACTCCCGCTTTCCTCGCGATATTTAACTTGTCGGAGGTAGATGCACGAAAACGTGATTGCAGATAGGTATAGGTGTGTCATAATGGAGCTCATTTATTTGCTTGAAAGGATTTCTATGCACTTGGTGTACATTCAAACCCTCAACTGACGTCACTTAGTTAAAATCAATGTAATAAAATGGTCGATAGGTAGGTACGAACAGAGAATCCGTTTTGCGTTCACTGTCGCCAACGTTCATACCACGTTGAAAACACCGGTTCTCGTCCGATCACCGAAGTTAAGCAACGTCGGGCGCGGTCAGTACTTGGATGGGTGACCGCCTGGGAACACCGCGTAATGTTGGTTTTTTGCCATTCACTTTAATTTTTACGTTCTTTTTTCTGGTTTAGAAACATTTTATTTTCATTATAAATTTTGGGTAATGTATGAAATATTTTTCTATCGAAGCTAGTAAATGAACGATTCATTATTCTTCATACCTCATTCTGTTGCCTATTCCAAAAATGAGTAGGAGTTAGGTACAAGCCGTTACTAAATACGCTTTTGAGATTTGCGCAGAACTGATATTGCTTTTGCCACCCGAAATATTGAATGGTCATTATAATAATTTCACTGGCCATTCGTGTTGTTACCTGCAGCACATCAGTAACATCATCGATAGATGCTTGACAGTCAAATTTTTGTTAAGATACCGCGCTTCTATCCAGACACTTGGTATTTCTGGCAATCGATTCGATATAATGTTACTGATTTATGAAACTAAAAAATAGATTATAATGCTCTGTATCATAATAATAACTTAGATATGCCATAGTAGCAGTGCAATGTTTTTGGTATAAAAAAAAATTTTACAAAGAAATGAAACTGACTTCAACACTCAAAGGTGAGAAATAATTTGTTGAAGTCGGTATCATCATATTTCAAAAGTACCTACCTATCATCACAATATTGTGCGCATGGTACCGACTTCAGCAAGTTATTTCCAACTTTTGATTGTAGAAGTCGTCTCATATTTTTGTATAAAAAAACAGCTATTTTCGTCCATTTTAGTGACCCTTACTACTTACGGAATCGATTGTTATTCACTGTCAATGACTATTGATCATCAAGATAGTAAAAACACTTTTCAGTTGTTGGAGTGTAACTCAAAAAGGGCTTGACTGATTTTGATGAAATTTAAATATGACCACACGGAAGCACCAGCAAATGCTTCAAATTGAGAACTTCCTCCTTTTGGAAGTCGGTTTAAAATATTGTGGATATTCGAGATATAACTATTTAACATTGCGCCATCTACCGGGTAGTGTTAATATCGTGCTGCAATTGTGCCAGTCTGGTACGTATAGTATGGTTCGTCCGCGCGTTGCCGTTCGCTTATTTAGTTCCTCACAATGACACAAGATGGTGCATGGTCACCAGCTGGACTCAATTTCTGAATCGCGATGACGAGATTCTTCAGTGGATCGTGAGGGGATTTGTGCGCATTTTTCAAATCATACTTACCTGGCGTAGGGGACACCGTGATCATGAAGGCGGTTCCCCCAGAGCGAGGCCTTTCCATTGCACTGCGGATGGGTTGACCTCTGCGATTATCCCTAATGTGGATAACTCGGACGTGTTATTTTTGATAGTGGGGACTGCGTTCGCGCCGTCCCCCATCAATGAGTCCATTTATCTAGAATGTATTTCTTGAAGACTACGTAATTTCTAATATTCTTATTACCTTTTTGATATGTGTCCAGAAAGAATATCAAGAGACTTGTATCCGAAACTCGATCAATTATATAAAACTTTGCATGTTGGCACTGGGTACTTTATCGATTCGTACAGGTGTGGATAATAAATGCAGATTTATGTTTGTAGTACCTACCCGATGTCTAGTGCTACCACTCCCGCTTTCCTCGCGATATTTAACTTGTCGGAGGTAGATGCACGAAAACGTGATTGCAGATAGGTATAGGTATGTCATAATGGAGCTCATTTATTTGCTCGAAAGGATTTCTATGCACTTGGTGTACATTCAAACCCTCAACTGACGTCACTTAGTTAAAATCAATGTAATAAAATGGTCGATAGGTAGGTACGAACAGAGAATCCGTTTTGCGTTCACTGTCGCCAACGTTCATACCACGTTGAAAACACCGGTTCTCGTCCGATCACCGAAGTTAAGCAACGTCGGGCGCGGTCAGTACTTGGATGGGTGACCGCCTGGGAACACCGCGTAATGTTGGTTTTTTGCTGTTTATGACTAAAACATACGGTTCTGTTTGGTTAGGTAATAATTATTTTAGTTTTGAAATTGTATTGTGTGAATATTTGTTTTCATGTAATGGTTCGTTTAAAATGTTTATAATATGATTTTTGTACCCGGTACGGACGCAGCGAAGGTAACAGAGAGCGCCGCGTAGACCACTTCCGCGATATTCACGATCTTTTACTTGTCAGAGGGAGATGCAAGCAAAGAAATATAATATAGGTATACATACAGCAAAATGGAGTTCGATTACGTGTCCAAAGGATCTCTAACCGTTTCGTATTGAATTCCATCCCATTATCTGACGTCACAAAAATGAAATTAAATTACACCATGATGGTTAAGTATGTGCATACCGAAAATCCATTTCGCAGCGTTTGTTGCCAACGTTCATACCACGTTGAAAACACCGGTTCTCGTCCGATCACCGAAGTTAAGCAACGTCGGGCGCGGTCAGTACTTGGATGGGTGACCGCCTGGGAACACCGCGTAATGTAGGTTTTTTGCCATTCACTTTAATTTTTACGTTCTTTTTTCTGGTTTAGAAACATTTTATTTTCATTATAAATTTTGGGTAATGTATGAAATATTTTTCTATCGAAGCTCGTAAATGAACGATTCATTATTCTTCATACCTCATTCTGTTGCCTATTCCAAAAATGAGTAGGAGTTAGGTACAAGCCGTTACTAAATACGCTTTTGAGATTTGCGCAGAACTGATATTGCTTTTGCCACCCGAAATATTGAATGGTCATTATAATAATTTCACTGGCCATTCGTGTTGTTACCTGCAGCACATCATCGATAGATGCTTGACAGTCAAATTTTTGTTAAGGTACCGCGCTTCTATCCAGACACTTGGTATTTCTGGCAATCGATTCGATATAATGTTACTGATTTATGAAACTAAAAAATAGATTATAATGCTCTGTATCATAATAATAACTTAGATATGCCATAGTAGCAGTGCAATGTTTTTGGTATAAAAAAAAAATTTACAAAGAAATGAAACTGACTTCAACACTCAAAGGTGAGAAATAATTTGTTGAAGTCGGTATCATCATATTTCAAAAGTACCTACCTATCATCACAATATTGTGCGCATGGTACCGACTTCAGCAAGTTATTTCCAACTTTTGATTGTAGAAGTCGTCTCATATTTTTGTATAAAAAAACAGCTATTTTCGTCCATTTTAGTGACCCTTACTACTTACGGAATCGATTGTTATTCACTGTCAATGACTATTGATCATCAAGATAGTAAAAACACTTTTCAGTTGTTGGAGTGTAACTCAAAAAGGGCTTGACTGATTTTGATGAAATTTAAATATGACCACACGGAAGCACCAGCAAATGCTTCAAATTGAGAACTTCCTCCTTTTGGAAGTCGGTTTAAAATATTGTGGATATTCGAGATATAACTATTTAACATTGCGCCATCTACCGGGTAGTGTTAATATCGTGCTGCAATTGTGCCAGTCTGGTACGTATAGTATGGTTCGTCCGCGCGTTGCCGTTCGCTTATTTAGTTCCTCACAATGACACAAGATGGTGCATGGTCACCAGCTGGACTCAATTTCTGAATCGCGATGACGAGATTCTTCAGTGGATCGTGAGGGGATTTGTGCGCATTTTTCAAATCATACTTACCTGGCGTAGGGGACACCGTGATCATGAAGGCGGTTCCCCCAGAGCGAGGCCTTTCCATTGCACTGCGGATGGGTTGACCTCTGCGATTATCCCTAATGTGGATAACTCGGACGTGTTATTTTTGATAGTGGGGACTGCGTTCGCGCCGTCCCCCATCAATGAGTCCATTTATCTAGAATGTATTTCTTGAAGACTACGTAATTTCTAATATTCTTATTACCTTTTTGATATGTGTCCAGAAAGAATATCAAGAGACTTGTATCCGAAACTCGATCAATTATATAAAACTTTGCATGTTGGCACTGGGTACTTTATCGATTCGTACAGGTGTGGATAATAAATGCAGATTTATGTTTGTAGTACCTACCCGATGTCTAGTGCTACCACTCCCGCTTTCCTCGCGATATTTAACTTGTCGGAGGTAGATGCACGAAAACGTGATTGCAGATAGGTATAGGTATGTCATAATGGAGCTCATTTATTTGCTCGAAAGGATTTCTATGCACTTGGTGTACATTCAAACCCTCAACTGACGTCACTTAGTTAAAATCAATGTAATAAAATGGTCGATAGGTAGGTACGAACAGAGAATCCGTTTTGCGTTCACTGTCGCCAACGTTCATACCACGTTGAAAACACCGGTTCTCGTCCGATCACCGAAGTTAAGCAACGTCGGGCGCGGTCAGTACTTGGATGGGTGACCGCCTGGGAACACCGCGTAATGTTGGTTTTTTGCTGTTTATGACTAAAACATACGGTTCTGTTTGGTTAGGTAATAATTATTTTAGTTTTGAAATTGTATTGTGTGAATATTTGTTTTCATGTAATGGTTCGTTTAAAATGTTTATAATATGATTTTTGTACCCGGTACGGACGCAGCGAAGGTAACAGAGAGCGCCGCGTAGACCACTTCCGCGATATTCACGATCTTTTACTTGTCAGAGGGAGATGCAAGCAAAGAAATATAATATAGGTATACATACAGCAAAATGGAGTTCGATTACGTGTCCAAAGGATCTCTAACCGTTTCGTATTGAATTCCATCCCATTATCTGACGTCACAAAAATGAAATCAAATTACACCATGATGGTTAAGTATGTGCATACCGAAAATCCATTTCGCAGCGTTTGTTGCCAACGTTCATACCACGTTGAAAACACCGGTTCTCGTCCGATCACCGAAGTTAAGCAACGTCGGGCGCGGTCAGTACTTGGATGGGTGACCGCCTGGGAACACCGCGTAATGTTGGTTTTTTGCCATTCACTTTAATTTTTACGTTCTTTTTTCTGGTTTAGAAACATTTTATTTTCATTATAAATTTTGGGTAATGTATGAAATATTTTTCTATCGAAGCTCGTAAATGAACGATTCATTATTCTTCATACCTCATTCTGTTGCCTATTCCAAAAATGAGTAGGAGTTAGGTACACGCTGTTACTAAATACGCTTTTGAGATTTGCGCAGAACTGATATTGCTTTTGCCACCCGAAATATTGAATGGTCATTATAATAATTTCACTGGCCATTCGTGTTGTTACCTGCAGCACATCAGTAACATCATCGATAGATGCTTGACAGTCAAATTTTTGTTAAGGTACCGCGCTTCTATCCAGACACTTGGTATTTCTGGCAATCGATTCGATATAATGTTACTGATTTATGAAACTAAAAAATAGATTATAATGCTCTGTATCATAATAATAACTTAGATATGCCATAGTAGCAGTGCAATGTTTTTGGTATAAAAAAAAAATTTACAAAGAAATGAAACTGACTTCAACACTCAAAGGTGAGAAATAATTTGTTGAAGTCGGTATCATCATATTTCAAAAGTACCTACCTATCATCACAATATTGTGCGCATGGTACCGACTTCAGCAAGTTATTTCCAACTTTTGATTGTAGCAGTCGTCTCATATTTTTGTATTAAAAAAACAGTTATTTTCGTCCATTTTAGTGACCCTTACTACTTACGGAATCGATTGTTATTCACTGTCAATGACTATTTATCATCAAGATAGTAAAAACACTTTTCAGTTGTTGGAGTGTAACTCAAAAAGGGCTTGACTGATTTTGATGAAATTTAAATATGACCACACGGAAGCACCAGCAAATGCTTCAAATTGAGAACTTCCTCCTTTTGGAAGTCGGTTTAAAATATTGTGGATATTCGAGATATAACTATTTAACATTGCGCCATCTACCGGGTAGTGTTAATATCGTGCTGCAATTGTGCCAGTCTGGTACGTATAGTATGGTTCGTCCGCGCGTTACCGTTCGCTTATTTAGTTCCTCACAATGACACAAGATGGTGCATGGTCACCAGCTGGACTCAATTTCTGAATCGCGATGACGAGATTCTTCAGTGGATCGTGAGGGGATTTGTGCGCATTTTTCAAATCATACTTACCTGGCGTAGGGGACACCGTGATCATGAAGGCGGTTCCCCCAGAGCGAGGCCTTTCCATTGCACTGCGGATGGGTTGACCTCTGCGATTATCCCTAATGTGGATAACTCGGACGTGTTATTTTTGATAGTGGGGACTGCGTTCGCGCCGTCCCCCATCAATGAGTCCATTTATCTAGAATGTATTTCTTGAAGACTACGTAATTTCTAATATTCTTATTACCTTTTTGATATGTGTCCAGAAAGAATATCAAGAGACTGGTATCCGAAACTCGATCAATTATATAAAACATTGCATGTTGGCACTGGGTATACTTTATCGATTCGTACAGGTGTGGATAATAAATGCAGATTTATGTTTGTAGTACCTACCCGATGTCTAGTGCTACCACTCCCGCTTTCCTCGCGATATTTAACTTGTCGGAGGTAGATGCACGAAAACGTGATTGCAGATAGGTATAGGTATGTCATTATGGAGCTCATTTATTTGCTTGAAAGGATTTCTATGCACTTGGTGTACATTCAAACCCTCAACTGACGTCTCTTAGTTAAAATCAATGTAATAAAATGGTCGATAGGTAGGTACGAACAGAGAATCCGTTTTGCGTTCACTGTCGCCAACGTTCATACCACGTTGAAAACACCGGTTCTCGTCCGATCACCGAAGTTAAGCAACGTCGGGCGCGGTCAGTACTTGGATGGGTGACCGCCTGGGAACACCGCGTAATGTTGGTTTTTTGCTGTTTATGACTAAAACATACGGTTCTGTTTGGTTAGGTAATAATTATTTTAGTTTTGAAATTGTATTGTGTGAATATTTGTTTTCATGTAATGGTTCGTTTAAAATGTTTATAATATGATTTTTGTACCCGGTACGGACGCAGCGAAGGTAACAGAGAGCGCCGCGTAGACCACTTCCGCGATATTCACGATCTTTTACTTGTCAGAGGGAGATGCAAGCAAAGAAATATAATATAGGTATACATACAGCAAAATGGAGTTCGATTACGTGTCCAAAGGATCTCTAACCGTTTCGTATTGAATTCCATCCCATTATCTGACGTCACAAAAATGAAATCAAATTACACCATGATGGTTAAGTATGTGCATACCGAAAATCCATTTCGCAGCGTTTGTTGCCAACGTTCATACCACGTTGAAAACACCGGTTCTCGTCCGATCACCGAAGTTAAGCAACGTCGGGCGCGGTCAGAACTTGGATGGGTGACCGCCTGGGAACACCGCGTAATGTTGGTTTTTTGCCATTCACTTTAATTTTACGTTCTTTTTTCTGGTTTAGAAACATTTTATTTTCATTATAAATTTTGGGTAATGTATGAAATATTTTTCTATCGAAGCTAGTAAATGAACGATTCATTATTCTTCATACCTCATTCTGTTGCCTATTCCAAAAATGAGTAGGAGTTAGGTACACGCCGTTACTAAATACGCTTTTGAGATTTGCGCAGAACTGATATTGCTTTTGCCACCCGAAATATTGAATGGTCATTATAATAATTTCACTGGCCATTCGTGTTGTTACCTGCAGCACATCAGTAACATCATCGATAGATGCTTGACAGTCAAATTTTTGTTAAGGTACCGCGCTTCTATCCAGACACTTGGTATTTCTGGCAATCGATTCGATATAATGTTACTGATTTATGAAACTAAAAAATAGATTATAATGCTCTGTATCATAATAATAACTTAGATATGCCATAGTAGCAGTGCAATGTTTTTGGTATAAAAAAAAAATTTACAAAGAAATGAAACTGACTTCAACACTCAAAGGTGAGAAATAATTTGTTGAAGTCGGTATCATCATATTTCAAAAGTACCTAGGGTAAATCCCCCGGTAGTCAGCCCTGCACCAGTACTCAGCCTTTATAGCATTTATTTCCATATAAATAGTGTCCAAATTTATTTAAACATTACCGGCAACTTTTAACAGAATCTATGCCCTCTGATTGACGAATGCTCACACCTATGAACCTATAGCGTCTCCGCATGTAGAACTATGAAAGTTCATTTGCACTGCACTCAGCGACATGTCCGCGCACGTGTCACAAACTACTTTTTTTCTACGAAGCCGCGTTCGAGATTTTCGTAAGTAGTTACTTTGATTTACAGTTATTGTTATAGATTTCTATGTTTTGCTGCTAATAGATGTTCATTCAGTAGTAATTCAAGCTTGAAAAAGATTTTTCTTTGTAAACTACGTTTAAATTAGTATGGCTGACTACTAGGTTTCGGATTTTTGATAATGTCTAGTAGTCAGCCAGTTGTGGCTGACTACTGGTTTTATTGTAGTTTTCGTAATTTTAATTAAAATTAATTTAGCAAATAGCTTTCGTTGCACTTAAAATTTAGAACACCACGTTTATAACATTAAAATCTCGTTTTACCAGTAGTCAGCCGCGTATACATGTAAGAGGCCGACTAATAGATCGGTAAACCCAGTACTCAGCCGTAGCTTGTGTTATGGAAAATTGAACCGTATTGCCTCGTAAATAGGACTATATTTTTAACTCACTTACAAAAAAAGATGAGGTTCTATGTTCGTCAGTATGTATTATTATTTTTTTGTGTATTTTCATCTATATTTTCGCCCATTATGAACCGATTTTGATGATTCTTTTTTTTTAAAGAGTATACTTCCGTGGTGATCCCATTTAATAACAATAATAATAATAGCTCTTTATTTCAGACTCTGTGATCCATATACATGTTAAAAGATAACAATAAAGATTTAAATTTCATTTAAATCGGTTAAGCGGCTTACGACTTACACTCTAATTACTGAAAGTGTTACGCCTACTTTGATGATATAGTCATTTACAGTGAATGACAATCGATCCCGTAAGTAGCAAGGGTCACTGAAAAACTTAAAAAAGATTTTTTTACCTAAACATGGAGCTGACTTCAACACCCAAAAGTGTGAAATAACTTGTCGAAGTCGGTACCATGCGCACAATATTGTAATAATAAGTACTTTTAAACTATCATGGTACAATTTTTCGTCACAACACTCGCTGTGACGAAGAAATGAACAGTGACACAGAAATAAACGACTTAAACAATATTGGATGCGAAGTATGTATTTTACGTTTGTACCATGTGCACTAAATTTGCTAACGACACTTATGAAAATCTTTTTAATCAACCATTTGTATGTAAAAAATGTGTATGAGTAAATAAGAGGCTGACTATAGGGGAAGACTAGGCTGACTTCTGGCCAAATGAGGCTGACTACTGGTTAAAAGTGCCATATTTTGTTTTATGTTGATTTTTTTCATGATTATAAACATTATTACGTTTTTGTTGATTTAATTAGAATATTTAAGAAATTATCTTTCAATTAATAACATGTAACTTTATGAGTACAAATATACCATTAAACTACAGGTACACGAAGTTTGAATTTGTGTTAAAAGGCTGACTACTGGGTGTTTTACCCTACCTATCATCACAATATTGTGCGCATGGTACCGACTTCAGCAAGTTATTTCCAACTTTTGATTGTAGCAGTCGTCTCATATTTTTGTATTAAAAAAACAGCTATTTTCGTCCATTTTAGTGACCCTTACTACTTACGGAATCGATTGTTATTCACTGTCAATGACTATTTATCATCAAGATAGTAAAAACACTTTTCAGTTGTTGGAGTGTAACTCAAAAAGGGCTTGACTGATTTTGATGAAATTTAAATATGACCACACGGAAGCACCAGCAAATGCTTCAAATTGAGAACTTCCTCCTTTTGGAAGTCGGTTTAAAATATTGTGGATATTCGAGATATAACTATTTAACATTGCGCCATCTACCGGGTAGTGTTAATATCGTGCTGCAATTGTGCCAGTCTGGTACGTATAGTATGGTTCGTCCGCGCGTTACCGTTCGCTTATTTAGTTCCTCACAATGACACAAGATGGTGCATGGTCACCAGCTGGACTCAATTTCTGAATCGCGATGACGAGATTCTTCAGTGGATCGTGAGGGGATTTGTGCGCATTTTTCAAATCATACTTACCTGGCGTAGGGGACACCGTGATCATGAAGGCGGTTCCCCCAGAGCGAGGCCTTTCCATTGCACTGCGGATGGGTTGACCTCTGCGATTATCCCTAATGTGGATAACTCGGACGTGTTATTTTTGATAGTGGGGACTGCGTTCGCGCCGTCCCCCATCAATGAGTCCATTTATCTAGAATGTATTTCTTGAAGACTACGTAATTTCTAATATTCTTATTACCTTTTTGATATGTGTCCAGAAAGAATATCAAGAGACTGGTATCCGAAACTCGATCAATTATATAAAACATTGCATGTTGGCACTGGGTATACTTTATCGATTCGTACAGGTGTGGATAATAAATGCAGATTTATGTTTGTAGTACCTACCCGATGTCTAGTGCTACCACTCCCGCTTTCCTCGCGATATTTAACTTGTCGGAGGTAGATGCACGAAAACGTGATTGCAGATAGGTATAGGTATGTCATTATGGAGCTCATTTATTTGCTTGAAAGGATTTCTATGCACTTGGTGTACATTCAAACCCTCAACTGACGTCTCTTAGTTAAAATCAATGTAATAAAATGGTCGATAGGTAGGTACGAACAGAGAATCCGTTTTGCGTTCACTGTCGCCAACGTTCATACCACGTTGAAAACACCGGTTCTCGTCCGATCACCGAAGTTAAGCAACGTCGGGCGCGGTCAGTACTTGGATGGGTGACCGCCTGGGAACACCGCGTAATGTTGGTTTTTTGCTGTTTATGACTAAAACATACGGTTCTGTTTGGTTAGGTAATAATTATTTTAGTTTTGAAATTGTATTGTGTGAATATTTGTTTTCATGTAATGGTTCGTTTAAAATGTTTATAATATGATTTTTGTACCCGGTACGGACGCAGCGAAGGTAACAGAGAGCGCCGCGTAGACCACTTCCGCGATATTCACGATCTTTTACTTGTCAGAGGGAGATGCAAGCAAAGAAATATAATATAGGTATACATACAGCAAAATGGAGTTCGATTACGTGTCCAAAGGATCTCTAACCGTTTCGTATTGAATTCCATCCCATTATCTGACGTCACAAAAATGAAATCAAATTACACCATGATGGTTAAGTATGTGCATACCGAAAATCCATTTCGCAGCGTTTGTTGCCAACGTTCATACCACGTTGAAAACACCGGTTCTCGTCCGATCACCGAAGTTAAGCAACGTCGGGCGCGGTCAGTACTTGGATGGGTGACCGCCTGGGAACACCGCGTAATGTTGGTTTTTTGCCATTCACTTTAATTTTTACGTTCTTTTTTCTGGTTTAGAAACATTTTATTTTCATTATAAATTTTGGGTAATGTATGAAATATTTTTCTATCGAAGCTAGTAAATGAACGATTCATTATTCTTCATACCTCATTCTGTTGCCTATTCCAAAAATGAGTAGGAGTTAGGTACACGCCGTTACTAAATACGCTTTTGAGATTTGCGCAGAACTGATATTGCTTTTGCCACCCGAAATATTGAATGGTCATTATAATAATTTCACTGGCCATTCGTGTTGTTACCTGCAGCACATCAGTAACATCATCGATAGATGCTTGACAGTCAAATTTTTGTTAAGGTACCGCGCTTCTATCCAGACACTTGGTATTTCTGGCAATCGATTCGATATAATGTTACTGATTTATGAAACTAAAAAATAGATTATAATGCTCTGTATCATAATAATAACTTAGATATGCCATAGTAGCAGTGCAATGTTTTTGGTATAAAAAAAAAATTTACAAAGAAATGAAACTGACTTCAACACTCAAAGGTGAGAAATAATTTGTTGAAGTCGGTATCATCATATTTCAAAAGTACCTACCTATCATCACAATATTGTGCGCATGGTACCGACTTCAGCAAGTTATTTCCAACTTTTGATTGTAGCAGTCGTCTCATATTTTTGTATTAAAAAAACAGCTATTTTCGTCCATTTTAGTGACCCTTACTACTTACGGAATCGATTGTTATTCACTGTCAATGACTATTTATCATCAAGATAGTAAAAACACTTTTCAGTTGTTGGAGTGTAACTCAAAAAGGGCTTGACTGATTTTGATGAAATTTAAATATGACCACACGGAAGCACCAGCAAATGCTTCAAATTGAGAACTTCCTCCTTTTGGAAGTCGGTTTAAAATATTGTGGATATTCGAGATATAACTATTTAACATTGCGCCATCTACCGGGTAGTGTTAATATCGTGCTGCAATTGTGCCAGTCTGGTACGTATAGTATGGTTCGTCCGCGCGTTACCGTTCGCTTATTTAGTTCCTCACAATGACACAAGATGGTGCATGGTCACCAGCTGGACTCAATTTCTGAATCGCGATGACGAGATTCTTCAGTGGATCGTGAGGGGATTTGTGCGCATTTTTCAAATCATACTTACCTGGCGTAGGGGACACCGTGATCATGAAGGCGGTTCCCCCAGAGCGAGGCCTTTCCATTGCACTGCGGATGGGTTGACCTCTGCGATTATCCCTAATGTGGATAACTCGGACGTGTTATTTTTGATAGTGGGGACTGCGTTCGCGCCGTCCCCCATCAATGAGTCCATTTATCTAGAATGTATTTCTTGAAGACTACGTAATTTCTAATATTCTTATTACCTTTTTGATATGTGTCCAGAAAGAATATCAAGAGACTGGTATCCGAAACTCGATCAATTATATAAAACATTGCATGTTGGCACTGGGTATACTTTATCGATTCGTACAGGTGTGGATAATAAATGCAGATTTATGTTTGTAGTACCTACCCGATGTCTAGTGCTACCACTCCCGCTTTCCTCGCGATATTTAACTTGTCGGAGGTAGATGCACGAAAACGTGATTGCAGATAGGTATAGGTATGTCATTATGGAGCTCATTTATTTGCTTGAAAGGATTTCTATGCACTTGGTGTACATTCAAACCCTCAACTGACGTCTCTTAGTTAAAATCAATGTAATAAAATGGTCGATAGGTAGGTACGAACAGAGAATCCGTTTTGCGTTCACTGTCGCCAACGTTCATACCACGTTGAAAACACCGGTTCTCGTCCGATCACCGAAGTTAAGCAACGTCGGGCGCGGTCAGTACTTGGATGGGTGACCGCCTGGGAACACCGCGTAATGTTGGTTTTTTGCTGTTTATGACTAAAACATACGGTTCTGTTTGGTTAGGTAATAATTATTTTAGTTTTGAAATTGTATTGTGTGAATATTTGTTTTCATGTAATGGTTCGTTTAAAATGTTTATAATATGATTTTTGTACCCGGTACGGACGCAGCGAAGGTAACAGAGAGCGCCGCGTAGACCACTTCCGCGATATTCACGATCTTTTACTTGTCAGAGGGAGATGCAAGCAAAGAAATATAATATAGGTATACATACAGCAAAATGGAGTTCGATTACGTGTCCAAAGGATCTCTAACCGTTTCGTATTGAATTCCATCCCATTATCTGACGTCACAAAAATGAAATCAAATTACACCATGATGGTTAAGTATGTGCATACCGAAAATCCATTTCGCAGCGTTTGTTGCCAACGTTCATACCACGTTGAAAACACCGGTTCTCGTCCGATCACCGAAGTTAAGCAACGTCGGGCGCGGTCAGTACTTGGATGGGTGACCGCCTGGGAACACCGCGTAATGTTGGTTTTTTGCCATTCACTTTAATTTTTACGTTCTTTTTTCTGGTTTAGAAACATTTTATTTTCATTATAAATTTTGGGTAATGTATGAAATATTTTTCTATCGAAGCTAGTAAATGAACGATTCATTATTCTTCATACCTCATTCTGTTGCCTATTCCAAAAATGAGTAGGAGTTAGGTACACGCCGTTACTAAATACGCTTTTGAGATTTGCGCAGAACTGATATTGCTTTTGCCACCCGAAATATTGAATGGTCATTATAATAATTTCACTGGCCATTCGTGTTGTTACCTGCAGCACATCAGTAACATCATCGATAGATGCTTGACAGTCAAATTTTTGTTAAGGTACCGCGCTTCTATCCAGACACTTGGTATTTCTGGCAATCGATTCGATATAATGTTACTGATTTATGAAACTAAAAAATAGATTATAATGCTCTGTATCATAATAATAACTTAGATATGCCATAGTAGCAGTGCAATGTTTTTGGTATAAAAAAAAAATTTACAAAGAAATGAAACTGACTTCAACACTCAAAGGTGAGAAATAATTTGTTGAAGTCGGTATCATCATATTTCAAAAGTACCTACCTATCATCACAATATTGTGCGCATGGTACCGACTTCAGCAAGTTATTTCCAACTTTTGATTGTAGCAGTCGTCTCATATTTTTGTATTAAAAAAACAGCTATTTTCGTCCATTTTAGTGACCCTTACTACTTACGGAATCGATTGTTATTCACTGTCAATGACTATTTATCATCAAGATAGTAAAAACACTTTTCAGTTGTTGGAGTGTAACTCAAAAAGGGCTTGACTGATTTTGATGAAATTTAAATATGACCACACGGAAGCACCAGCAAATGCTTCAAATTGAGAACTTCCTCCTTTTGGAAGTCGGTTTAAAATATTGTGGATATTCGAGATATAACTATTTAACATTGCGCCATCTACCGGGTAGTGTTAATATCGTGCTGCAATTGTGCCAGTCTGGTACGTATAGTATGGTTCGTCCGCGCGTTACCGTTCGCTTATTTAGTTCCTCACAATGACACAAGATGGTGCATGGTCACCAGCTGGACTCAATTTCTGAATCGCGATGACGAGATTCTTCAGTGGATCGTGAGGGGATTTGTGCGCATTTTTCAAATCATACTTACCTGGCGTAGGGGACACCGTGATCATGAAGGCGGTTCCCCCAGAGCGAGGCCTTTCCATTGCACTGCGGATGGGTTGACCTCTGCGATTATCCCTAATGTGGATAACTCGGACGTGTTATTTTTGATAGTGGGGACTGCGTTCGCGCCGTCCCCCATCAATGAGTCCATTTATCTAGAATGTATTTCTTGAAGACTACGTAATTTCTAATATTCTTATTACCTTTTTGATATGTGTCCAGAAAGAATATCAAGAGACTGGTATCCGAAACTCGATCAATTATATAAAACATTGCATGTTGGCACTGGGTATACTTTATCGATTCGTACAGGTGTGGATAATAAATGCAGATTTATGTTTGTAGTACCTACCCGATGTCTAGTGCTACCACTCCCGCTTTCCTCGCGATATTTAACTTGTCGGAGGTAGATGCACGAAAACGTGATTGCAGATAGGTATAGGTATGTCATTATGGAGCTCATTTATTTGCTTGAAAGGATTTCTATGCACTTGGTGTACATTCAAACCCTCAACTGACGTCACTTAGTTAAAATCAATGTAATAAAATGGTCGATAGGTAGGTACGAACAGAGAATCCGTTTTGCGTTCACTGTCGCCAACGTTCATACCACGTTGAAAACACCGGTTCTCGTCCGATCACCGAAGTTAAGCAACGTCGGGCGCGGTCAGTACTTGGATGGGTGACCGCCTGGGAACACCGCGTAATGTTGGTTTTTTGCTGTTTATGACTAAAACATACGGTTCTGTTTGGTTAGGTAATAATTATTTTAGTTTTGAAATTGTATTGTGTGAATATTTGTTTTCATGTAATGGTTCGTTTAAAATGTTTATAATATGATTTTTGTACCCGGTACGGACGCAGCGAAGGTAACAGAGAGCGCCGCGTAGACCACTTCCGCGATATTCACGATCTTTTACTTGTCAGAGGGAGATGCAAGCAAAGAAATATAATATAGGTATACATACAGCAAAATGGAGTTCGATTACGTGTCCAAAGGATCTCTAACCGTTTCGTATTGAATTCCATCCCATTATCTGACGTCACAAAAATGAAATCAAATTACACCATGATGGTTAAGTATGTGCATACCGAAAATCCATTTCGCAGCGTTTGTTGCCAACGTTCATACCACGTTGAAAACACCGGTTCTCGTCCGATCACCGAAGTTAAGCAACGTCGGGCGCGGTCAGTACTTGGATGGGTGACCGCCTGGGAACACCGCGTAATGTTGGTTTTTTGCCATTCACTTTAATTTTTACGTTCTTTTTTCTGGTTTAGAAACATTTTATTTTCATTATAAATTTTGGGTAATGTATGAAATATTTTTCTATCGAAGCTCGTAAATGAACGATTCATTATTCTTCATACCTCATTCTGTTGCCTATTCCAAAAATGAGTAGGAGTTAGGTACAAGCCGTTACTAAATACGCTTTTGAGATTTGCGCAGAACTGATATTGCTTTTGCCACCCGAAATATTGAATGGTCATTATAATAATTTCACTGGCCATTCGTGTTGTTACCTGCAGCACATCATCGATAGATGCTTGACAGTCAAATTTTTGTTAAGGTACCGCGCTTCTATCCAGACACTTGGTATTTCTGGCAATCGATTCGATATAATGTTACTGATTTATGAAACTAAAAAATAGATTATAATGCTCTGTATCATAATAATAACTTAGATATGCCATAGTAGCAGTGCAATGTTTTTGGTATAAAAAAAAAATTTACAAAGAAATGAAACTGACTTCAACACTCAAAGGTGAGAAATAATTTGTTGAAGTCGGTATCATCATATTTCAAAAGTACCTACCTATCATCACAATATTGTGCGCATGGTACCGACTTCAGCAAGTTATTTCCAACTTTTGATTGTAGCAGTCGTCTCATATTTTTGTATTAAAAAAACAGCTATTTTCGTCCATTTTAGTGACCCTTACTACTTACGGAATCGATTGTTATTCACTGTCAATGACTATTGATCATCAAGATAGTAAAAACACTTTTCAGTTGTTGGAGTGTAACTCAAAAAGGGCTTGACTGATTTTGATGAAATTTAAATATGACCACACGGAAGCACCAGCAAATGCTTCAAATTGAGAACTTCCTCCTTTTGGAAGTCGGTTTAAAATATTGTGGATATTCGAGATATAACTATTTAACATTGCGCCATCTACCGGGTAGTGTTAATATCGTGCTGCAATTGTGCCAGTCTGGTACGTATAGTATGGTTCGTCCGCGCGTTGCCGTTCGCTTATTTAGTTCCTCACAATGACACAAGATGGTGCATGGTCACCAGCTGGACTCAATTTCTGAATCGCGATGACGAGATTCTTCAGTGGATCGTGAGGGGATTTGTGCGCATTTTTCAAATCATACTTACCTGGCGTAGGGGACACCGTGATCATGAAGGCGGTTCCCCCAGAGCGAGGCCTTTCCATTGCACTGCGGATGGGTTGACCTCTGCGATTATCCCTAATGTGGATAACTCGGACGTGTTATTTTTGATAGTGGGGACTGCGTTCGCGCCGTCCCCCATCAATGAGTCCATTTATCTAGAATGTATTTCTTGAAGACTACGTGATTTCTAATATTCTTATTACCTTTTTGATATGTGTCCAGAAAGAATATCAAGAGACTGGTATCCGAAACTCGATCAATTATATAAAACTTTGCATGTTGGCACTGGGTACTTTATCGATTCGTACAGGTGTGGATAATAAATGCAGATTTATGTTTGTAGTACCTACCCGATGTCTAGTGCTACCACTCCCGCTTTCCTCGCGATATTTAACTTGTCGGAGGTAGATGCACGAAAACGTGATTGCAGATAGGTATAGGTATGTCATAATGGAGCTCATTTATTTGCTCGAAAGGATTTCTATGCACTTGGTGTACATTCAAACCCTCAACTGACGTCACTTAGTTAAAATCAATGTAATAAAATGGTCGATAGGTAGGTACGAACAGAGAATCCGTTTTGCGTTCACTGTCGCCAACGTTCATACCACGTTGAAAACACCGGTTCTCGTCCGATCACCGAAGTTAATCAATGTCGGGCGCGGTCAGTACTTGGATGGGTGACCGCCTGGGAACACCGCGTAATGTTGGTTTTTTGCTGTTTATGACTAAAACATACGGTTCTGTTTGGTTAGGTAATAATTATTTTAGTTTTGAAATTGTATTGTGTGAATATTTGTTTTCATGTAATGGTTCGTTTAAAATGTTTATAATATGATTTTTGTACCCGGTACGGACGCAGCGAAGGTAACAGAGAGCGCCGCGTAGACCACTTCCGCGATATTCACGATCTTTTACTTGTCAGAGGGAGATGCAAGCAAAGAAATATAATATAGGTATACATACAGCAAAATGGAGTTCGATTACGTGTCCAAAGGATCTCTAACCGTTTCGTATTGAATTCCATCCCATTATCTGACGTCACAAAAATGAAATCAAATTACACCATGATGGTTAAGTATGTGCATACCGAAAATCCATTTCGCAGCGTTTGTTGCCAACGTTCATACCACGTTGAAAACACCGGTTCTCGTCCGATCACCGAAGTTAAGCAACGTCGGGCGCGGTCAGTACTTGGATGGGTGACCGCCTGGGAACACCGCGTAATGTTGGTTTTTTGCCATTCACTTTAATTTTTACGTTCTTTTTTCTGGTTTAGAAACATTTTATTTTCATTATAAATTTTGGGTAATGTATGAAATATTTTTCTATCGAAGCTCGTAAATGAACGATTCATTATTCTTCATACCTCATTCTGTTGCCTATTCCAAAAATGAGTAGGAGTTAGGTACAAGCCGTTACTAAATACGCTTTTGAGATTTGCGCAGAACTGATATTGCTTTTGCCACCCGAAATATTGAATGGTCATTATAATAATTTCACTGGCCATTCGTGTTGTTACCTGCAGCACATCATCGATAGATGCTTGACAGTCAAATTTTTGTTAAGGTACCGCGCTTCTATCCAGACACTTGGTATTTCTGGCAATCGATTCGATATAATGTTACTGATTTATGAAACTAAAAAATAGATTATAATGCTCTGTATCATAATAATAACTTAGATATGCCATAGTAGCAGTGCAATGTTTTTGGTATAAAAAAAAAATTTACAAAGAAATGAAACTGACTTCAACACTCAAAGGTGAGAAATAATTTGTTGAAGTCGGTATCATCATATTTCAAAAGTACCTACCTATCATCACAATATTGTGCGCATGGTACCGACTTCAGCAAGTTATTTCCAACTTTTGATTGTAGAAGTCGTCTCATATTTTTGTATAAAAAAACAGCTATTTTCGTCCATTTTAGTGACCCTTACTACTTACGGAATCGATTGTTATTCACTGTCAATGACTATTTATCATCAAGATAGTAAAAACACTTTTCAGTTGTTGGAGTGTAACTCAAAAAGGGCTTGACTGATTTTGATGAAATTTAAATATGACCACACGGAAGCACCAGCAAATGCTTCAAATTGAGAACTTCCTCCTTTTGGAAGTCGGTTTAAAATATTGTGGATATTCGAGATATAACTATTTAACATTGCGCCATCTACCGGGTAGTGTTAATATCGTGCTGCAATTGTGCCAGTCTGGTACGTATAGTATGGTTCGTCCGCGCGTTGCCGTTCGCTTATTTAGTTCCTCACAATGACACAAGATGGTGTATGGTCACCAGCTGGACTCAATTTCTGAATCGCGATGACGAGATTCTTCAGTGGATCGTGAGGGGATTTGTGCGCATTTTTCAAATCATACTTACCTGGCGTAGGGGACACCGTGATCATGAAGGCGGTTCCCCCAGAGCGAGGCCTTTCCATTGCACTGCGGATGGGTTGACCTCTGCGATTATCCCTAATGTGGATAACTCGGACGTGTTATTTTTGATAGTGGGGACTGCGTTCGCGCCGTCCCCCATCAATGAGTCCATTTATCTAGAATGTATTTCTTGAAGACTACTTAATTTCTAATATTCTTATTACCTTTTTGATATGTGTCCAGAAAGAATATCAAGAGACTGGTATCCGAAACTCGATCAATTATATAAAACATTGCATGTTGGCACTGGGTACTTTATCGATTCGTACAGGTGTGGATAATAAATGCAGATTTATGTTTGTAGTACCTACCCGATGTCTAGTGCTACCACTCCCGCTTTCCTCGCGATATTTAACTTGTCGGAGGTAGATGCACGAAAACGTGATTGCAGATAGGTATAGGTGTGTCATAATGGAGCTCATTTATTTGCTTGAAAGGATTTCTATGCACTTGGTGTACATTCAAACCCTCAACTGACGTCACTTAGTTAAAATCAATGTAATAAAATGGTCGATAGGTAGGTACGAACAGAGAATCCGTTTTGCGTTCACTGTCGCCAACGTTCATACCACGTTGAAAACACCGGTTCTCGTCCGATCACCGAAGTTAAGCAACGTCGGGCGCGGTCAGTACTTGGATGGGTGACCGCCTGGGAACACCGCGTAATGTTGGTTTTTTGCTGTTTATGACTAAAACATACGGTTCTGTTTGGTTAGGTAATAATTATTTTAGTTTTGAAATTGTATTGTGTGAATATTTGTTTTCATGTAATGGTTCGTTTAAAATGTTTATAATATGATTTTTGTACCCGGTACGGACGCAGCGAAGGTAACAGAGAGCGCCGCGTAGACGGACCACTTCCGCGATATTCACGATCTTTTACTTGTCAGAGGGAGATGCAAGCAAAGAAATATAATATAGGTATACATACAGCAAAATGGAGTTCGATTACGTGTCCAAAGGATCTCTAACCGTTTCGTATTGAATTCCATCCCATTATCTGACGTCACAAAAATGAAATCAAATTACACCATGATGGTTAAGTATGTGCATACCGAAAATCCATTTCGCAGCGTTTGTTGCCAACGTTCATACCACGTTGAAAACACCGGTTCTCGTCCGATCACCGAAGTTAAGCAACGTCGGGCGCGGTCAGTACTTGGATGGGTGACCGCCTGGGAACACCGCGTAATGTTGGTTTTTTGCTGTTTATGACTAAAACATACGGTTCTGTTTGGTTAGGTAATAATTATTTTAGTTTTGAAATTGTATTGTGTGAATATTTGTTTTCATGTAATGGTTCGTTTAAAATGTTTATAATATGATTTTTGTACCCGGTACGGACGCAGCGAAGGTAACAGAGAGCGCCGCGTAGACGGACCACTTCCGCGATATTCACGATCTTTTACTTGTCAGAGGGAGATGCAAGCAAAGAAATATAATATAGGTATACATACAGCAAAATGGAGTTCGATTACGTGTCCAAAGGATCTCTAACCGTTTCGTATTGAATTCCATCCCATTATCTGACGTCACAAAAATGAAATCAAATTACACCATGATGGTTAAGTATGTGCATACCGAAAATCCATTTCGCAGCGATTGTTGCCAACGTTCATACCACGTTGAAAACACCGGTTCTCGTCCGATCACCGAAGTTAAGCAACGTCGGGCGCGGTCAGTACTTGGATGGGTGACCGCCTGGGAACACCGCGTAATGTTGGTTTTTTGCCATTCACTTTAATTTTTACGTTCTTTTTTCTGGTTTAGAAACATTTTATTTTCATTATAAATTTTGGGTAATGTATGAAATATTTTTCTATCGAAGCTAGTAAATGAACGATTCATTATTCTTCATACCTCATTCTGTTGCCTATTCCAAAAATGAGTAGGAGTTAGGTACAAGCCGTTACTAAATACGCTTTTGAGATTTGCGCAGAACTGATATTGCTTTTGCCACCCGAAATATTGAATGGTCATTATAATAATTTCACTGGCCATTCGTGTTGTTACCTGCAGCACATCATCGATAGATGCTTGACAGTCAAATTTTTGTTAAGGTACCGCGCTTCTATCCAGACACTTGGTATTTCTGGCAATCGATTCGATATAATGTTACTGATTTATGAAACTAAAAAATAGATTATAATGCTCTGTATCATAATAATAACTTAGATATGCCATAGTAGCAGTGCAATGTTTTTGGTATAAAAAAAAAATTTACAAAGAAATGAAACTGACTTCAACACTCAAAGGTGAGAAATAATTTGTTGAAGTCGGTATCATCATATTTCAAAAGCCTACCTATCATCACAATATTGTGCGCATGGTACCGACTTCAGCAAGTTATTTCCAACTTTTGATTGTAGAAGTCGTCTCATATTTTTGTATAAAAAAACAGCTATTTTCGTCCATTTTAGTGACCCTTACTACTTACGGAATCGATTGTTATTCACTGTCAATGACTATTTATCATCAAGATAGTAAAAACACTTTTCAGTTGTTGGAGTGTAACTCAAAAAGGGCTTGACTGATTTTGATGAAATTTAAATATGACCACACGGAAGCACCAGCAAATGCTTCAAATTGAGAACTTCCTCCTTTTGGAAGTCGGTTTAAAATATTGTGGATATTCGAGATATAACTATTTAACATTGCGCCATCTACCGGGTAGTGTTAATATCGTGCTGCAATTGTGCCAGTCTGGTACGTATAGTATGGTTCGTCCGCGCGTTGCCGTTCGCTTATTTAGTTCCTCACAATGACACAAGATGGTGCATGGTCACCAGCTGGACTCAATTTCTGAATCGCGATGACGAGATTCTTCAGTGGATCGTGAGGGGATTTGTGCGCATTTTTCAAATCATACTTACCTGGCGTAGGGGACACCGTGATCATGAAGGCGGTTCCCCCAGAGCGAGGCCTTTCCATTGCACTGCGGATGGGTTGACCTCTGCGATTATCCCTAATGTGGATAACTCGGACGTGTTATTTTTGATAGTGGGGACTGCGTTCGCGCCGTCCCCCATCAATGAGTCCATTTATCTAGAATGTATTTCTTGAAGACTACGTAATTTCTAATATTCTTATTACCTTTTTGATATGTGTCCAGAAAGAATATCAAGAGACTGGTATCCGAAACTCGATCAATTATATAAAACATTGCATGTTGGCACTGGGTACTTTATCGATTCGTACAGGTGTGGATAATAAATGCAGATTTATGTTTGTAGTACCTACCCGATGTCTAGTGCTACCACTCCCGCTTTCCTCGCGATATTTAACTTGTCGGAGGTAGATGCACGAAAACGTGATTGCAGATTGGTATAGGTGTGTCATAATGGAGCTCATTTATTTGCTTGAAAGGATTTCTATGCACTTGGTGTACATTCAAACCCTCAACTGACGTCACTTAGTTAAAATCAATGTAATAAAATGGTCGATAGGTAGGTACGAACAGAGAATCCGTTTTGCGTTCACTGTCGCCAACGGTCATACCACGTTGAAAACACCGGTTCTCGTCCGATCACCGAAGTTAAGCAACGTCGGGCGCGGTCAGTACTTGGATGGGTGACCGCCTGGGAACACCGCGTAATGTTGGTTTTTTGCCATTCACTTTAATTTTTACGATCTTTTTTCTGGTTTAGAAACATTTTATTTTCATTATAAATTTTGGGTAATGTATGAAATATTTTTCTATCGAAGCTAGTAAATGAACGATTCATTATTCTTCATACCTCATTCTGTTGCCTATTCCAAAAATGAGTAGGAGTTAGGTAGAAGCCGTTACTAAATACGCTTTTGAGATTTGCGCAGAACTGATATTGCTTTTGCCACCCGAAATATTGAATGGTCATTATAATAATTTCACTGGCCATTCGTGTTGTTACCTGCAGCACATCAGTAACATCATCGATAGATGCTTGACAGTCAAATTTTTGTAAAGGTACCGCGCTTCTATCCAGACACTTGGTATTTCTTGGCAATCGATTCGATATAATGTTACTGATTTATGAAACTAAAAAATAGATTATAATGCTCTGTATCATAATAACTTAGATATGCCATAGTAGTAGGGCAATGTTTTTGGTATAAAAAAAAATTACAAAGAAATGAAACCGACTTCAACACTCAAAGGTGAGAAATAATTTGTTGAAGTCGGTACCATCATATTTCAAAAGTACCTAGGTACCTATTATTACAATATTGTGCGCATGGTACCGACTTCAGCAAGTTATTTCCAACTTTTGATTGTTGAAGTCGTCACATATATTTTTGTATAAAAAAACAGCTATTTTCGTCCATTTTAGTGACCCTTACTACTTACGGAATTGATTGTTATTCACTGTCAATGACTATTTATCATCAAGATAGTGAAAACACTTTTCAGTTGTTGGAGTGTAACTCAAAAAGGGCTTGACTGATTTTGATGAAATTTAAATATGGCCACACGGAAGCACCAGCAAATGCTTCAAATTGAGAACTTCCTCCTTTTGGAAGTCGGTTTAAAATATTGTGGATATTCGAGATATAACTATTTAACATTGCGCCATCTACCGGGTAGTGTTAATATCGTGCTGCAATTGTGCCAGTCTGGTACGTATAGTATGGTTTGTCCGCGCGTTGCCGTTCGCTTATTTAGTTCCTCACAATGACACAAGATGGTGCATGGCCACCAGCTGGACTCAATTTCTGAATCGCGTTGACGAGATTCTTCAGAGGATCGTGAGGGGATTTGTGCGCATTTTTCAAATCATACTTACCTGGCGTAGGGGACACCGTGATCATGAAGGCGGTTCCCCCAGAGCGAGGCCTTTCCATTGCACTGCGGATGGGTTGACCTCTGCGATTATCCCTAATGTGGATAACTCGGACGTGTTATTTTTGATAGTGGGGACTGCGTTCGCGCCGTCCCCCTTCAATGACTCCATTTATCTAGAATGTATATCTTGAAGACTACGTAATTTCTAATATTCTTATTACCTTTTTGATATGTGTCCAGAAAGAATATCAAGAGACTGGTATCCGAAACTCGATCAATTTTATAAAACATTGCATGTTGGCACTAGGTACTTTATCGATTCGTACAGGTGTGGATAATAAATGCAGATTTATGTTTGTAGTACCTACCCGATGTCTAGTGCTACCACTCCCGCTTTCCTCGCGATATTTAACTTGTCGGAGGTAGATGCACGAAAACGTGATTGCAGATAGGTATAGGTATGTCATTATGGAGCTCATTTATTTGCTCGAAAGGATTTCTATGCACTTGGTGTACATTCAAACCCTCAACTGACGTCACTTAGTTAAAATCAATGTAATAAAATGGTCGATAGGTAGGTACGAACAGAGAATCCGTTTTGCGTTCACTGTCGCCAACGTTCATACCACGTTGAAAACACCGGTTCTCGTCCGATCACCGAAGTTAAGCAACGTCGGGCGCGGTCAGTACTTGGATGGGTGACCGCCTGGGAACACCGCGTAATGTTGGTTTTTTGCTGTTTATGACTAAAACATACGGTTCTGTTTGGTTAGGTAATAATTATTTTAGTTTTGAAATTGTATTGTGTGAATATTTGTTTTCATGTAATGGTTCGTTTAAAATGTTTATAATATGATTTTTGTACCCGGTACGGACGCAGCGAAGGTAACAGAGAGCGCCGCGTAGACGGACCACTTCCGCGATATTCACGATCTTTTACTTGTCAGAGGGAGATGCAAGCAAAGAAATATAATATAGGTATACATACAGCAAAATGGAGTTCGATTACGTGTCCAAAGGATCTCTAACCGTTTCGTATTGAATTCCATCCCATTATCTGACGTCACAAAAATGAAATCAAATTACACCATGGTGGTTAAGTATGTGCATACCGAAAATCCATTTCGCAGCGTTTGTTGCCAACGTTCATACCACGTTGAAAACACCGGTTCTCGTCCGATCACCGAAGTTAAGCAACGTCGGGCGCGGTCAGTACTTGGATGGGTGACCGCCTGGGAACACCGCGTAATGTTGGTTTTTTGCCATTCACTTTAATTTTTACGTTCTTTTTTCTGGTTTAGAAACATTTTATTTTCATTATAAATTTTGGGTAATGTATGAAATATTTTTCTATCGAAGCTCGTAAATGAACGATTCATTATTCTTCATACCTCATTCTGTTGCCTATTCCAAAAATGAGTAGGAGTTAGGTACAAGCCGTTACTAAATACGCTTTTGAGATTTGCGCAGAACTGATATTGCTTTTGCCACCCGAAATATTGAATGGTCATTATAATAATTTCACTGGCCATTCGTGTTGTTACCTGCAGCACATCATCGATAGATGCTTGACAGTCAAATTTTTGTTAAGGTACCGCGCTTCTATCCAGACACTTGGTATTTCTGGCAATCGATTCGATATAATGTTACTGATTTATGAAACTAAAAAATAGATTATAATGCTCTGTATCATAATAATAACTTAGATATGCCATAGTAGCAGTGCAATGTTTTTGGTATAAAAAAAAAATTTACAAAGAAATGAAACTGACTTCAACACTCAAAGGTGAGAAATAATTTGTTGAAGTCGGTATCATCATATTTCAAAAGCCTACCTATCATCACAATATTGTGCGCATGGTACCGACTTCAGCAAGTTATTTCCAACTTTTGATTGTTGAAGTCGTCACATATATTTTTGTATAAAAAAACAGCTATTTTCGTCCATTTTAGTGACCCTTACTACTTACGGAATTGATTGTTATTCACTGTCAATGACTATTTATCATCAAGATAGTGAAAACACTTTTCAGTTGTTGGAGTGTAACTCAAAAAGGGCTTGACTGATTTTGATGAAATTTAAATATGGCCACACGGAAGCACCAGCAAATGCTTCAAATTGAGAACTTCCTCCTTTTGGAAGTCGGTTTAAAATATTGTGGATATTCGAGATATAACTATTTAACATTGCGCCATCTACCGGGTAGTGTTAATATCGTGCTGCAATTGTGCCAGTCTGGTACGTATAGTATGGTTTGTCCGCGCGTTGCCGTTCGCTTATTTAGTTCCTCACAATGACACAAGATGGTGCATGGCCACCAGCTGGACTCAATTTCTGAATCGCGTTGACGAGATTCTTCAGAGGATCGTGAGGGGATTTGTGCGCATTTTTCAAATCATACTTACCTGGCGTAGGGGACACCGTGATCATGAAGGCGGTTCCCCCAGAGCGAGGCCTTTCCATTGCACTGCGGATGGGTTGACCTCTGCGATTATCCCTAATGTGGATAACTCGGACGTGTTATTTTTGATAGTGGGGACTGCGTTCGCGCCGTCCCCCTTCAATGACTCCATTTATCTAGAATGTATATCTTGAAGACTACGTAATTTCTAATATTCTTATTACCTTTTTGATATGTGTCCAGAAAGAATATCAAGAGACTGGTATCCGAAACTCGATCAATTTTATAAAACATTGCATGTTGGCACTAGGTACTTTATCGATTCGTACAGGTGTGGATAATAAATGCAGATTTATGTTTGTAGTACCTACCCGATGTCTAGTGCTACCACTCCCGCTTTCCTCGCGATATTTAACTTGTCGGAGGTAGATGCACGAAAACGTGATTGCAGATAGGTATAGGTATGTCATTATGGAGCTCATTTATTTGCTCGAAAGGATTTCTATGCACTTGGTGTACATTCAAACCCTCAACTGACGTCACTTAGTTAAAATCAATGTAATAAAATGGTCGATAGGTAGGTACGAACAGAGAATCCGTTTTGCGTTCACTGTCGCCAACGTTCATACCACGTTGAAAACACCGGTTCTCGTCCGATCACCGAAGTTAAGCAACGTCGGGCGCGGTCAGTACTTGGATGGGTGACCGCCTGGGAACACCGCGTAATGTTGGTTTTTTGCTGTTTATGACTAAAACATACGGTTCTGTTTGGTTAGGTAATAATTATTTTAGTTTTGAAATTGTATTGTGTGAATATTTGTTTTCATGTAATGGTTCGTTTAAAATGTTTATAATATGATTTTTGTACCCGGTACGGACGCAGCGAAGGTAACAGAGAGCGCCGCGTAGACCACTTCCGCGATATTCACGATCTTTTACTTGTCAGAGGGAGATGCAAGCAAAGAAATATAATATAGGTATACATACAGCAAAATGGAGTTCGATTACGTGTCCAAAGGATCTCTAACCGTTTCGTATTGAATTCCATCCCATTATCTGACGTCACAAAAATGAAATCAAATTACACCATGATGGTTAAGTATGTGCATACCGAAAATCCATTTCGCAGCGTTTGTTGCCAACGTTCATACCACGTTGAAAACACCGGTTCTCGTCCGATCACCGAAGTTAAGCAACGTCGGGCGCGGTCAGTACTTGGATGGGTGACCGCCTGGGAACACCGCGTAATGTTGGTTTTTTGCCATTCACTTTAATTTTTACGTTCTTTTTTCTGGTTTAGAAACATTTTATTTTCATTATAAATTTTGGGTAATGTATGAAATATTTTTCTATCGAAGCTAGTAAATGAACGATTCATTATTCTTCATACCTCATTCTGTTGCCTATTCCAAAAATGAGTAGGAGTTAGGTACAAGCCGTTACTAAATACGCTTTTGAGATTTGCGCAGAACTGATATTGCTTTTGCCACCCGAAATATTGAATGGTCATTATAATAATTTCACTGGCCATTCGTGTTGTTACCTGCAGCACATCATCGATAGATGCTTGACAGTCAAATTTTTGTTAAGGTACCGCGCTTCTATCCAGACACTTGGTATTTCTGGCAATCGATTCGATATAATGTTACTGATTTATGAAACTAAAAAATAGATTATAATGCTCTGTATCATAATAATAACTTAGATATGCCATAGTAGCAGTGCAATGTTTTTGGTATAAAAAAAAAATTTACAAAGAAATGAAACTGACTTCAACACTCAAAGGTGAGAAATAATTTGTTGAAGTCGGTATCATCATATTTCAAAAGCCTACCTATCATCACAATATTGTGCGCATGGTACCGACTTCAGCAAGTTATTTCCAACTTTTGATTGTAGAAGTCGTCTCATATTTTTGTATAAAAAAACAGCTATTTTCGTCCATTTTAGTGACCCTTACTACTTACGGAATCGATTGTTATTCACTGTCAATGACTATTTATCATCAAGATAGTAAAAACACTTTTCAGTTGTTGGAGTGTAACTCAAAAAGGGCTTGACTGATTTTGATGAAATTTAAATATGACCACACGGAAGCACCAGCAAATGCTTCAAATTGAGAACTTCCTCCTTTTGGAAGTCGGTTTAAAATATTGTGGATATTCGAGATATAACTATTTAACATTGCGCCATCTACCGGGTAGTGTTAATATCGTGCTGCAATTGTGCCAGTCTGGTACGTATAGTATGGTTCGTCCGCGCGTTGCCGTTCGCTTATTTAGTTCCTCACAATGACACAAGATGGTGCATGGTCACCAGCTGGACTCAATTTCTGAATCGCGATGACGAGATTCTTCAGTGGATCGTGAGGGGATTTGTGCGCATTTTTCAAATCATACTTACCTGGCGTAGGGGACACCGTGATCATGAAGGCGGTTCCCCCAGAGCGAGGCCTTTCCATTGCACTGCGGATGGGTTGACCTCTGCGATTATCCCTAATGTGGATAACTCGGACGTGTTATTTTTGATAGTGGGGACTGCGTTCGCGCCGTCCCCCATCAATGAGTCCATTTATCTAGAATGTATTTCTTGAAGACTACGTAATTTCTAATATTCTTATTACCTTTTTGATATGTGTCCAGAAAGAATATCAAGAGACTGGTATCCGAAACTCGATCAATTATATAAAACATTGCATGTTGGCACTGGGTACTTTATCGATTCGTACAGGTGTGGATAATAAATGCAGATTTATGTTTGTAGTACCTACCCGATGTCTAGTGCTACCACTCCCGCTTTCCTCGCGATATTTAACTTGTCGGAGGTAGATGCACGAAAACGTGATTGCAGATAGGTATAGGTATGTCATAATGGAGGTCATTTATTTGCTCGAAAGGATTTCTATGCACTTGGTGTACATTCAAACCCTCAGCTGACGTCACTTAGTTAAAATCAATGTAATAAAATGGTCGATAGGTAGGTACGAACAGAGAATCCGTTTTGCGTTCACTGTCGCCAACGTTCATACCACGTTGAAAACACCGGTTCTCGTCCGATCACCGAAGTTAAGCAACGTCGGGCGCGGTCAGTACTTGGATGGGTGACCGCCTGGGAACACCGCGTAATGTTGGTTTTTTGCTGTTTATGACTAAAACATAGGGTTCTGTTTGGTTAGGTAATAATTATTTTAGTTTTGAAATTGTATTGTGTGAATATTTGTTTTCATGTAATGGTTCGTTTAAAATGTTTATAATATGATTTTTGTACCCGGTACGGACGCAGCGAAGGTAACAGAGAGCGCCGCGTAGACGGACCACTTCCGCGATATTCACGATCTTTTACTTGTCAGAGGGAGATGCAAGCAAAGAAATATAATATAGGTATACATACAGCAAAATGGAGTTCGATTACGTGTCCAAAGGATCTCTAACCGTTTCGTATTGAATTCCATCCCATTATCTGACGTCACAAAAATGAAATCAAATTACACCATGATGGTTAAGTATGTGCATACCGAAAACCCATTTCGCAGCGTTTGTTGCCAACGTTCATACCACGTTGAAAACACCGGTTCTCGTCCGATCACCGAAGTTAAGCAACGTCGGGCGCGGTCAGTACTTGGATGGGTGACCGCCTGGGAACACCGCGTAATGTTGGTTTTTTGCCATTCACTTTAATTTTTACGTTCTTTTTTCTGGTTTAGAAACATTTTATTTTCATTATAAATTTTGGGTAATGTATGAAATATTTTTCTATCGAAGCTAGTAAATGAACGATTCATTATTCTTCATACCTCATTCTGTTGCCTATTCCAAAAATGAGTAGGAGTTAGGTACAAGCCGTTACTAAATACGCTTTTGAGATTTGCGCAGAACTGATATTGCTTTTGCCACCCGAAATATTGAATGGTCATTATAATAATTTCACTGGCCATTCGTGTTGTTACCTGCAGCACATCAGTAACATCATCGATAGATGCTTGACAGTCAAATTTTTGTTAAGGTACCGCGCTTCTATCCAGACACTTGGTATTTCTGGCAATCGATTCGATATAATGTTACTGATTTATGAAACTAAAAAATAGATTATAATGCTCTGTATCATAATAATAACTTAGATATGCCATAGTAGCAGTGCAATGTTTTTGGTATAAAAAAAAAATTTACAAAGAAATAATAATAATAATAATAAATACGTTTATTTTCCTTGCAAATAGGTTTACAATTCATAATAAATATCATACAAGCAAAACTAATATTGTTGTCTAATGTAAACCCGCATTGCAAGGGCTGGTGCCTGAAGTAGACATAAATAGTTGATAAGCAACCGTAAACAGCACAAGAGTAGGTACCCCTTTCTCAATAGTAGCTCGGTATTTAAAAATTGTTTAAAATTATTTCTTTTGCGTGAAACAAGTTGAAATTAGGCTAGACGTAATGAAAGTAAGCTAAGACAGTGCCGTGAAGTGTTATACTAGTGAAATATTAAAAGTTGAATTAAAATAAAACAAAATTTAATAAAGTGGTCGATATAAGCGCTAAATCTATTACAAATTATAGATATCGCAAAATTGCAAGTTTACTTTAAGCATTAAGCGCCAATCAGTGAAGTTTTGTGATAAACATTCAGTAATACTCAAAAAATAACACAAAATCAGCCGGTTATTTTCCTACCGCCCCATTTAAAATAAGTTGAACTTTGGACTCTGATAAGTTTGTTTCTACGGTTCACGCTCCTTTCAATGACCTTCAAATAGTATACAAAGAGTACGAAGTAGATCGGAAATTTTGTCGTTCACTTCAAGCAACTGCGTGGCCTAATGGCTATAGTGTCTGACTGAAATCCTATAGACGACACCTCACAGCGTTCAATTCCCAGTGGAGGCGAAACTTTTTGCACCAAATTTTATTTTTATTTTATATATATCTTACTGTCATATAGTGCATAGATTTAAAGTAACATATAATTTTACTTTAGCTTAACTATCTTAACTAAAATGGAACTAATGGATACTGACCATGTGACAATTAGATTCAGGCCACGGCATAGAGCTAATTCTTTGGGAAACCTGACAGACTCTTCCTTGTTCGAGTCTACTAGAATTAGCCTACCAGACACATTTCTAGACCAAAGCGAAGTGCATCTTACGAGTACATCAAAGCAAAGAATAAATGACCTCGAAACATCCCTCGCGTCGGCGAATAATGAAATTGACAGATTAATATTAGAAAATGGGCAATTAAAAAAAGATCTGGACAAATTCATTAAACTTAATGATATTTACAAGAAAATAGATCGTGGCGACCCCCATAATTCGCCACTAATAGGCAGAAAAAGAAAACGTCAACGTATCTCCTTGGGGGTGGAAGATACCCCAATTTCGATTCCAAGAACTACGACAATAACTGAAGAAAGACAACAAAAAATAATAGACGAATTGAATATGCAAGTACAGCAGCTACAACAATGGCTAGAAGAAGAGAAAAATAAAAATTGTAATATTCAAACAGTAAAAAAAGATATTAAGTCTAAACTCAATGTATACAAGAAAAACGCATATAGAACAAAAGCACCTATAGTAAAAAAGTTCAAAATAATTGCAAGAAAAATCAATAAGCTTCAGAATGAAATTATTAAATTTAAACAAGAAAACGAACAATTACAAAGTAAACTGATAACACAACAATTAATAAAAAAACCTCATATTGAGAGCAACATAAATACAGAAACTAAAGATTGTAAACAAAGTCAATACCAAGATAGAAATTTTTATAATTTAAGCACAAGCACCAAAATAAGAAAAACCATTATTTTCTCTGACATCACAGGAAAAGGACTAGCATCTAAAATAGTTAATAACGTAGATAATCTTCAAGTTATCAACTATTGTCAACCAGGAGCGAGGTATGACAATATTTTAGAAAATTTTGACATTAAGACAAAGAACTTAGGGCATGAGGATACAGTTGCAATAATCATAAATAGATACCAAGAAATACTTAATAACACGACAAAGAAGCAACAATATGTAAAAATACTCAGAAAGATAATAGACAAACAAGATAGGCTCTTCAACATAATAATATGTGGAATGCGATATGATAATGTAAATAACATGAATATATATAATATCAATAAAGAAATAGCACACCTTGCTACTATGACAGAAAACGTGAAATACATAGATCCTAATGTAATGGATATCGATGGGAAGCTTTACAGCTATTACAGAATTAATGAAATTGTGGCACAATCTATAATAACATCAGCTAGGTCAAGAAGATTTCAAGGCTCATCTGCGCTTCAATTTATTAGGTGTCAGACAACGAATTTTCAAACGGAGTCCCGAACCTTCAGGAACAGATAATACTACATGCAAATGTTCAATGTATTAATAATAAATATTTATCTATTGAAGACTTACTAAATGATTGTAATTGTGATATACTATGTTTATCGGAGACTTGGGGCGAAGATGCTCGAGTGGAGACTATGATCCTTCCAAACTTTGAGCTTGCAAGTTATTTTAATAGGAAATTTTTTATACATGGTGGTACAGCTATATTTGTTAGGGAAAATGTAGAATATAAAATTAGAAATGATATTAACAAAATATCATTTGAAATGAACTTTGAAATTGCTGCTATAGAATTGAAATCTTCAAAACTAATCGTTATAGCGGCTTATAGACCAGACAAAGACATAAATCTTTTCTTTGAATTACTCAATAAACTGTTACAAAAACTTAGTCGGGAAGGAAAAAGAGTCGTACTAGCAGGAGATTTCAATTTAAATATCCTAAAACCAAATAAGTATGTCAAGCGATTCCTAAAAATTCTTGATAACTTTAGCTGTAAATGTATACTAGATGAACCAACGAGAGTACAAGGTGCGAGCGCTACCTGTCTCGATAATTTTATTGTTAACTTTGACAACTGTAAAGGCTATGTATTAGATCGTAGATTATCTGACCATAAAATTATTCAACTTACAATTACTGACCCTGTTACAAGTAAGAACAATCGTGAGAAACCTTCATTTTTTAAAAGGAATTTTTCAACGAACAATCAACAATATTTTCATTATTTATTCAACAATAATTATGTAAATTTAAAAAATCAAATAATTTCTTGTGATGATGCAAATACACGTATGAATATTCTACAAGATGCAATAAAATTTCATTACGACATAGCTTTTCCAATAAAAAGAATTGTAAAGAGTAAAGTAATTAAAAAGTGGACAACAGACGGCATAGAAATATCTAAAAACAATTTAGCTAACATGGAGATGTTACAAGAGCTTTATCCTAATGAGCAAAGAGTAATGCATATAAGAAAGTATAAAAAGATTCTGAGGAGAGTCTTTATTGCAGCTAAAAAGATAAGATATAGTTATAGAATAAGTGCTTCAAAAAGTAGAATAAAAGAAACTTGGAAAATAATTAACGAACAAATTAAGTACAATAAAAAACACAAGAATAGGCATAGCATTCCTATAATTAAATCAGAGACAGGTAATCAATTGACAGACTGCACAGATATAGCAGATAGTTTTAATTGTTATTTTAGAAATATTGCTTATAAACTGACATGTAATAATACGAATATCGACATCGACAAATGTAAAACATATGTAGAAATAGCAACTAAACATGAGAATAAAATAAAATATGACCCGGTAGATATAAGAGAACTGTTGACGACTGTAAGAAGCATGAAACAAAAGATAACACCTGACATTTACGACATAAATTCTAAGACATTGAAACAATTAATTTTATCAAATAAGCACATCGTGGAACTACTACATATCACTATAAATTACTGTTTTGAAAAGGGAGTATTTCCTGACTGTCTTAAACTTGGTAGAGTCATACCTTTGTTCAAAAAGGGCGATAGTACTGAACTTGGTAATTATCGACCGATTTGCATACTACCTTCTGTATCAAAAATATTTGAGTCACTCATTAAAAAAAGGATCCTCAGTTATTTTGAACGGCACAAACTTTTCACTACTTCTCAGTTTGGTTTCCGTTCAGGCCGATCGACGGAAATGGCAATTAGAAAAGTCATTTATTACATCCTTGAATCATTGGACAGTTCGCAGAAATGCGCAAGTATTTTCTGCGACTTGTCCAAAGCGTTTGACTGTTTGAGACACGACATTTTAATATATAAACTACAATTTTATGGTTTCGAAGGACCTGAATTAAATATGATGCGTACATATTTAAATAACCGACGTCAAATTGTATCTGTTAATGAGGCAAAATCAACGATTAGCTCTGTAGATATAGGAGTACCCCAAGGTTCAATATTGGGACCAGTACTATTTTTAATATATATAAATGACATTGTAAATGCTTTACCGGATTGGACATGTGTTAGTTTATTTGCTGACGATACTCATATAGGCATAAGTGACAAATGTAAAGATATATTAGAAGCAAAAATTAATAACATAATGATGACTCTCAAAGAATGGTTCAATGTCAATGGTATAATATTGAATGATAAAAAGAGTGTGGTAATGCATTATCAAACGCGAAAAGGATTAAATAGTGTAAAAAATAATGTTAAAGAAAATGTATTTTTAGGATATACGATAGACTACACGGTCAGTCATACAGCACATATCGAAAAACTGTGCAGAAAAATAGCCAATGCCAACTATGCGCTACTGAAATTAAAACCATTGCTGGATAGAAAAGCACTTATATCAGTATATTTCGCATACATACACACAATTTTAAGATACGCAATTACAATTTGGGGCAATGGGGCAGACATACAAAGGGTGCTTAGATCCCAAAAACGAGCAATAAGAACAATGTTTGGCCTAAGAAAACGCACATCAGTCAGGCAGTACTTTAAAAATAACAGAATCATGACTGTGATATCTTTATATATATACAACTGTCTGCTAGAAATCTATGACGCAGATTTGACTAAAAATAAAGAATTACATACGGTTAATCTGCGAAACAAAGAAAATGTATTTAAACCTAAAACTAGATTAGTCAAAGTAAAAAAGCAAGGTGTTTATAATAAGATTTGCATGTTCAATAAACTACCACTTAGCGTGAGGGATTTATCTGCAAATCATTTTAAAAGAAAACTGAAGCAATTCTTTGAAATTAACCCATTTTACTCGTTAAACGATTTTATGAAAATGCGTCTTGAAGAATCTTCATTCTCATAGCAAATAGGTGACATGATCAATTAACTGTGTAACGTGTTGGTTATCTGATATTATTAATAATAATTTAATTCTAAGCTTGATTTATATTGTTTACATATACAAGTAATTAACTTATTATTAGTTGTTGACATTCACTCTTTATAATAATTCGTAAAATTTTATCCAAATAATTTATTTTTTATTGTAATTTCAAAGGTTGACATACATTATATCATAATTATTTTTTGTTATTATTATTATTATTAATCGTAAAAAATGCAATATTTTATGCTTATTATTTAATATTAATTTTGATTTTCATCATAGCTTTGTATAATCCACCAATTTTATGTTGTATTTATATATGCTTATGTAATTTTATGAGTTGTTTTTACATATTAAGATTAACAAGAGTATAGCTACTACTTGTTGATCTTAAATTTAATAGTGTATTGCTTCCAAATGTTATTCTATTATTATGTTAATATTAAGTATTTTTTGTAAATTGACTTGCCTAGTATAGCTACTAATGTTATAAGGCTAATAAACAATTCTAATTCTAATTCTAATTCTAATAGTCTGTATCACAGGTCACCAGGCCCCACTCAACGGATCTGACATCATAAGTAAATATTAGACTATAACTCATAACATAACTAGTAGGTAACTGGTTTTATACAAAATAAATATAACTATTTTACAACATATTTTGAAGGTAGTTATAAAAATGCTATCAGAGTCATTTCACAGTTTAAAGTGTAGTGTATGTGTGTTGTGTTGGTGTACGTGTGTTGTGTTGGTGCTCGTGTGCGTGAATATGAACTAGTATGTTTATAGAATGAAAGGCTGAGTTGTGTCAACTGCAAGTTGAATGTGTGCACTGCAGAATGCATAGTTTGTATCTTGACGTACCTATTGTAAGCGTGTGCTCCAACCGCATTGATAACATTGTAACATTAGTGATACCTGTTTGTTGACGTGTGCGTGTGCGTAAACACATCGATTTGCTTATTTTACTTGCAACAGTATTGCGCGTGTATAGACTGTAGGCTACGTAAATTACGCTAATGTTTGTGTGTTATTGTTATGAGATTCTGTGTAATGAGCTTGTTGTGATTAGCTGTGTGATTATAGTCAGAGAGGTGGACTCATTTTTGAAAGGTAAAATGGAACCTGAAATTAATGGATTATTATTTATTGCTATTTTTATATATATATATATATATATATATATATATATATATATATATATATATATATATATATATATATATATATAAATATAAATATACATACATATACACGCACATTTATATATACATATATGTATGTGTACATATACATATGTGTATATATATTCAGCTCGTGCATGTTAACTATAGAACTTCAAGAAAAACAAAAGACTAGTCGGCAGGCTAAATAGTAGACTACAATCAAGATATATAGTAATCAGGAAGGCACAGATAGTAAGTTTTCAGTTTCATCATAGGTGAGGTTTTTTAAAAAAGCTGTTACGGATTTATTACATTGAGACTTAGATTGAGGGTAAATAGTTAGTTTATTGTTGAAACAGTTATAGAGGTATGGACCCATGAAACAAAAAAAATTATGAGATAGATTGGTATGGAATTGTAAAGCCTTGCAAACAGTGCCTTTACGGCGCTTGTCCTTGACCAGCTCAATATCATATATAGTTATGGAGTGCTGTTTAAGGACTGTGCGCAGAATGAATGTTTGTCGTACTGTAAGAACATCCCACTTTTTGTATAAATCTGTCGTGGGGTAACGGAAAGGAAGACAAGCACTCACTTTAAGAATAGATCGCTGTGCTCTTTCAATCTCAATGAGATGAGTCTTGGCTGCTCCACCCCAGGAGGTTATACAGTACTCTACTATAGACTGACAAAGGGCAGTATAAACTTCTTTAATTATATAGTGGTCAGCTACATGTCTTATTGATTTAAAAATATATATCAGTTTTCTAAGTCTGGTAGCCAGTATTGCAATATGGGGTTTGAAAGTGAGCGTTTGGTCTAAAATTATACCTAAGTATTTGACGGTTTCATTTCTGCTAAGGGAGGAGCACAGGCAATTACTAAAAGTGTTGCATGAATGCGCAGTTAAAGTTAAGTTCCTTGATGGAAGGTGGTTTGATCTCAATGCAAATGTGATATAATTAGTCTTAGAAACATTTAACGTTAGCATATTGTTACGTAACCACGTGGAGACACAGTTAAAACCTTTTTGAGCCAAATAGAAAACCTCATGCCAGCTGTTTCCGCTGAAAAAGAGAGCTGTATCATCAGCAAAAGTAAATATACTACCCTCCTGCAGTTTCAGGCGACAGAGGCCATCTATATAGATCAGAAACAGCGTCGGTCCAATAACACTGCCCTGCGGCACGCCATAAGTGATCATTTGTTTATCACTCAACAAAGTGCCAATCTTTACCCGTTGCGTCCTGTTAGTCAGATAGTCCCGGAAAAGTTGATGTGGAACCCCTCGAATTCCGAGCTGATCAAGCTTGATAAGAAGATGTGGAATAGAGACTGTGTCAAATGCCCGGGCTAAATCCAGGAATATAGCGATGCATTTCCTCTTTACATCAAGATTTTGAATAATGGAATTAATAAGTTCATGAACTGCGTCACCAGTTGACAGTTTGGCACGAAAACCAAATTGTCTTTGTGATAGCAGTTTATTGGATTCTAGGTAATTAACTAGTCGCTTGTTCATGAGTCGTTCCAATATTTTTGATAGTGTTGGAAGAATTGAGATAGGCCTAAAATTATTGACACAGTCTCTATCTCCACTTTTATGTATAGGCTTGATGAGCGCAATTTTAAAGGCTCGCGGGAATACTCCCGT